>CM060322.1:29876641-29881641 GCA_030674155.1 Stramonita haemastoma
CACTGGAGGCAGGACAATTACAAACTTACGTTCTGCTCACGACATCGACAGCCTAGCAGGAGAAAAGCAGGATCTAGTCAACTTGGTAAATCACCTTGATGAAACCTCTTTGGCTTACAGCATGCATATTAGCGCAGAGAAAACCCAGCTGATGACAAATAGTGCCAATGGCATCAACGCTGACATTATTATAGACGGCAAGAAAACTGACCGTCCATAGCTTTAAATATTTTGGAGCTATAGTATCAGATAAAGGATCAAAACTTGAAATTCTCTCCAGGATAGCCCAGACCACAGCTGCAATGACCAAACTGAAAGTCCTTCGGAACGGCAAGATGATATACGGCTACCTTAATGGTGGAGTAAAAAAAAAAAAACCTGTCGCATACCAAAAACAATCTCAGCTTCATGATAAGATCGATACGTTCCCTGATCATGTCCATATATTTTGTACGCATGTGAAACGCGGAATATAACAGCAAAAATTGAAAGGATATAGGCAATGAAGATGAGATGCTTTCGCAAACTGCTTGGTATCTCATTATACAGAGATCACATTACTGATGAGGAAGTGAAAACCGAAATAGAAAACGCCACGAATTGAAAATGACACTGGCGATGATTTTGTTTTCAGAAATAACTGGTGTCCATTATGTACGTCTGCCTGGACACGTGCGACAAACAAACACGTCATCAGCTGTGACTGCCGCTGAGCTGCCCCCTGACGTGCGTGACGTCCTGTAGGCTACATGTTGTACAATGACTATGTCACGTACCACCAATACACACTGGCAAAGTCAAACATTTTTTTGAAAGGGGGAAGATGGGGGAAGGGGGGGGGGATACAGGGAGGAGATGGGGGGAAGAAAAAAAGAAAAAGAAGAGAGAAATGATTTTTTTTTAAATGTTGTACTGCCCGAAGTCAGAATGCGGCTACCTTGATGGTGGAGTCCCCCCCCCCCTCCCCAAAAAAAAAGGTCGTGTATGCAAAAATCTCACCATTGGTGAACCTCGGTGCTGTAGTAGAGGAGCAAAAAAAATGTGTATAATGCTGGGCAAGTGATCCTGTCACCGCTAAATAGAGTAGCAAAATCTGATGACTAGGAAGATTTATTTATTCTTTTAGTTTTGTCTTATTAAAAAATTGTATTCTTTTATTTCGATGATAATGGAATAAGGGCTCATGCGTTCTTTCACATCCAGGCAAGTCCCAGCGTCTGCAGTTTTGTAAATATTATCATCCGTTCCCACCGGCATACAATGGCCGACTCTTCCGAATAGCGGAACGGTTTAACGTGTGCGGATGTTCTGCGTGCGTTCGCACATGGGACCTCTGTTTATAGTCTCATCCGAAGGACTATTGGGGGGAGTGGAGTCGGCACTGATGTTAACTCCATAGGAAAAATCCTCTTGAACGAGATTCGAACCCGGGTCAGCAGATCACGAGCGCATCCCTTTAACCTGCCTCCCAAGAGAGAGAGATTTTCTCAGTTTATGCGTTTTCAGTTCAGAATGGTCTTTACTTTTGTTTAGGTCTTGTCTCTTTTTTTTTGGGGGGGAGGGGGGTACTTTAAGCGATATTTTCCTTTCTGCTTTGTGGTTTTAGTAATCTTTTTTATTAAAAAAAAAATTCCCGTTTAAAATATTCTGCCTTAATTTTATTCAAAATTGTATATCCCCAAAGTCGGAATGCGGCTAACTTATGGTAGGCAAAAACGGTCGCATATGCAAAATTTCACTGATGTCACCATCTGGGTCTAGCAGAGGAAAAAAAACAAGAAAAAAATTGACAAAAGACTACGAGTTTAGCATGAAGCGGCCATTTTCTACACAAAACGGCATTTTTAGTTCAGGTGACTCCTCAGTTAAACCATATTTACGACGGACACCATAGCCCAGTGGTTAAGACTGTTTGACTTCAATCCCATGGGTTCAAGGATCCGGGAAGCACACGGGTCTCCTTTCAGGCCCGTGCACCCATGGGATTGAAGTCAAACAGTTTTAGCCACTCGGCTATGGCGTCCTTCATGAATACCGAGAATCAATCCCCTACCCTTCCACCGCCCAGAATCTCCAAAAGCCCACCAGAAGGTATTATTTTCTGCTGTGTGTGTGTGTGTGTGTGTGTGTGTGTGTGTGTGTGTGTGTGTGTGTGTGTGTGTGTGTGTGTGTGTGAGAGAGAGAGAGAGAGAGAGAGAGTAAATTTAGATTTGTTCAATCTATTTGTGAGTGGTTGGATGTGTGTATTATAATATATATATATATATATATATATATATATATATATATATATATATATATATATATATATATGTATGTATGTATGTATGTATGTATGTATGTATGTATGTATGTATGTATGTATGTATGTATAAGTTGAATGTAAACACACACACAGACACACACACACGCAAGCACGCACGCACGCACGCACACACACACACACACACACACACACACACACACAAACACGCACGCACGCACGCACACACACACTCAAACACGCACGCACGCACGCACACACACATGCACACCCGCACGCGTGCGCGCACGCACACACACACACACACACACACACACACACACACACACACACACACACACACACACACACACGAACCAAAAAAAAAAAAAAAAAGAAAAGAAAGAAAGAAGAAACGAATGAAAAAACTCACAACCGTAATCAATCCAAGACAATAAATATATTCTGCAAATAACAACGGCAACAGAGGGGATAGGAAGGAGGTGGGGGTGGGTGTAGGGGGTTATGGAACCCCCCCCCCCCCTCCCCAACTCCACTCCCCCAAGGAATGTCTCGCTAAGAGGAAGAAAGACAGGGTGAATCCATCCATACACAGAAACAGAATCATCAAAATAATAGGATGGATCTTGAGACAACAATAGTAATTAAAAAAAAATACACACGGAGATTTAAATCATAAATACACACAGAAAATAATGCAAAAAAAACAGACGGAATAATTAAAAAACTACAAAACTAACAAAAAGTTAACATTTTCCACGTAACGTTGCGCTTAGGAAGTTGTTTAGCTTTGTCTGTTTCCGTTTTCTTGTAGTGTAGTGTAGTGTAGTGTAGTGTAGTGTAGTGTAGTGTAGTGTAGTGTGGTGTGGTGTGGTGTGGTGTGGTGTGGTGTGGTGTGGTGTGGTGTAGTGGTGTGGTGTGGTGTGGTGTGGTGTGGTGTGGTGTAGTGGTGTGGTGTGGTGTGGTGTGGTGTGGTGTGGTGTGGTGTGGTGTAGTGTAGTGTAGGCAGGCACCCTTTAGTCTCGGAAGACTGTGGAGGGTGCCTACCTACCATTCAATGCCATACAAGAAAAACGGATCGGACACCGCCAAAGCTAAGCAACTGCCTGGTATGGTATGGTATGGTATGGTATGGTATGGTATGGTGTTGTATTGTGCTGTATTGTATTGTATTGTATTGTATTGTATTGTATTGTATTGTATTGTATTGTATTGTATTGTATTGTATTGTATACGTCTTTCAGTCACAGCAGATTTCCTTGAGTGAAATTCGGGCTGCTCTCTTCGTAGAGAGCATGTCACCACAAGTACAGCGCGCGCGCCACCCATTTAAAGAAAAAACCTGTCTGCATGTATATTTGTTTCCTCTTCCAGAGTGGCTTTTTTCCCTTCTTTTTTTGCTACAAAATTTTGCCAGAGACAATTCTCTAACACAGTGGGTTCTTTTATGTTCACTGAACCGCGTGTTGTACACGGGGCCTCGGTTTATCGTTTCATCCAGAAAGACTAGCACCCAGCCCACCACTCAAGATCAAGTGGATAGGGAGGGGGGCAGGGAGCGAAGTTCAGGCACAAACGGGGATCAAACCCACACGTCTGGTTTTCTTTTAAAAAATTTATTCATTTTTTAAAAATTATTTTTTTATTTTTACTTCTGGGTTTCTAAGCAGGCATCTTCCTTTATGTGAGTGGATATTTTTTCATCTATCTTTTTTTTTTCCATTTCGACGATAGTTGATATAAGCGCTCGGGTGCATTTTTTTTTTTTTTTTTTTTTTTTTTTTACATCCAATTCCCGTAAGTATGCAGTTTTGTAAATTTCGTCATCCGTTCTCACCGGCATACACTGGCCTTCTCTGGGAAATGGCTAGCTATAGCGTATTCATGTGACAGGTCAGGGCCAGTTTTCCTGTGCCACTTATCTCCATCCATTCTACGTACCCCACAAAAGCTGCATTCAGACTGGATCTGTGCACTTAGTGACAAGTCAGGAAGGGTTATTAGAGGCATAAGATGGGGGTTGAACAGTCAAAGAACCAAACCCTGTCAGTTTTAGTAGTAGTAGTAGGGGAAGAGGCAGTAGTAGCAGCAGCAGCAGTAGTTGTAGTGGTTGCAGAAGTAGTAGTAATAGAAGTAGACGTAGTAGAAGTAGTAGTAGGAGAAGTAGTAGTAGGAGAAGTAGTAGTAGTAGTAGTAGTAGTAGTAGTAGTAGTAGTAGTAGTAGTAGTAGTAGTAGTAGTAGTAGTAGTAGGAGTAGTAGGAGTAGTAGTAGGAGTAGTAGTAGGAGGAGGAGGAGGAGAAGTAGTAGTAGTGTAGTAGTAGTAGTAGTAGTAGTAGTAGTAGTAGTAGTAGTAGTAGTAGTAGTAGTAGTAGTAGCAGCAGCAGCAGCAGCAGAAGTAGTCGTAGTAGTCGTAGTAGTAGTAGTAGTAGTAGTAGTAGTAGTAGTAGCAGAGTAGTAGTAGTAGTAGTAGTAGTAGTAGTAGTAGTAGTAGTAGTAGTAGTAGTAGTAGTAGTAGTAGTAGTAGTAGTAGTAGAACAAGAACAAGAACAAAAACAAAAACAAAAACAAGGAGAAGAAGAAGAAGAAGAATTACCTCGATATTACTATTCTTTTTTAAAACAAAAATGTAGTGAGCGAAAAGATGGATTGAATTATGTTAGTATGTTTCCTACGTAAACTGAATGCACCGTCGCTCTCACACATAAAAAGTAATTGTTCTCTCTCTCTCTCTCTCTC
>CM060322.1:29884141-29909141 GCA_030674155.1 Stramonita haemastoma
GTTCTCTCTGTACGGTGCCAATGTTTAGAGAAACGACATACACAGAGACATCACTGGGTTGGATGCTGTAATGTACGGGGGAGGAAAAAGCCAGACAAAAAAAATTGGCTGAAGGGTGTCTTAAGCCTACAACACAAACGCAAGGAGCAGGATAGGTCAGTGAAATTCATGTTACAGACATAAAATGCACGTTAATTCAAGAGTGTTGATTTTGATGATAAACATTCATAAAAACGAGTCCCTGTAAAGCAGGGTTATAGGCCCAAGTCATTAAAGGCTGTATTACACACACACACACAAACGCACGCACGCACGCACGCACGCGCACGCACGCACACACACACACACACACACACACACACACACATAACACTCAAACAAAACAACATAAAAAGGGAGATAATAAACTTACCACAGGCTTTGTATCACATAAATTAGTGTGTACGGGTAAAACTCACTGAAACTTTGTATAACAAACATGCATTGCAAAGCATTATCTTTATCAAATGCACACACAGAAAAAAGACACAGAAAGGATACTTGAAAACAAAACAAAAAACTCAGATTGTATCATGCTCCCAGAACAATCGGCCAAGAATATACAGTGTCTTTAACAAAAAATCTAACTCATGTCAAACGAATTCCACAATGTCATACAGAAATGAGGTCTCCACCCACCCACCTACCCTCTTTCCCAAAAAGAATAAAACAAATAAACAAAAAAAGAATTTTTTAAAGTGTTTACAGGTAGGTCTCACACACTAACTACTCTGAGTGAAAACGCTATTTCACAAACTTCAAGTTTTCTTCCCGTCACAAGTTATTGCCAAAGGTTGTTTCCTTTTTTTTTTTTTTTTTGCAAACTCATAGGACTTTTTGTACACTGGGCTAGGCATGTAAATGTCCTGACTTTGTCTCCATCGAAAGCAAAAACACAAATCCTAACTGAGCTGTGTAACGTTATGTATCACAATCATAACACACAAGGATCAGGAGCCAAGAGATGTCCATAACCACAAAGCGTTTGTTCTGAAGGACAACGAACAATCATCAACCAATCAAGAATGGGGTCAACTCTTTCTGACAGGGGGGATAACAGACAAAAAGAACTTTGCGTCGGTGTCCTTGACCTCGTCCTTGAATCGACCTTAGTCCTTGACACCATTGTTTTGTTGCAACACTGTACTTAAGTGTTATCTTTGACCCACCTCTTTTTCACCTAAGTGCCAATACTCCAAAAAATGAAGCAATTACACGAAAACATCAGACGAAAAAAGACGAAAATGAAAATGTCTGACAGTAGCCGAAATTGTCCACGAAAGCAAAAAATCCACTCTTCTCAACTGTTGCCAAATTTTGTTCATTGTGGAACAACCTTTCAAGAAAACACACAAAAACTTTCTCTCAAAATCACTAGCCCCCATACACCACCCAATCTTGTCCAAATGGAGCAAAAACCCGTACTGGACAAATACTCCATACATGCAGGACCAGAATATATCTGGTATATTCATATCTCGTCAGAGATAGATGTGTTAAGTGAAGGAAGGGAGGTAGGTAGGGTGATGAGAAGGAAGGTTTGAACCCAGAGAGAACCTAAAACCAGGCTAGGAGAACTGACCCTCAACTTTCAATTCATCACAACCTGTACAACATGTCACGTCCATCCACATCCACTTTAAACCCTACAATACCAACGATCACTTTGCTGCTTGCAGTTGGGAGAAGCTGAAGGGGGAGGAGGGAGCCGAGGGGAGGGGGAGAGGGGAGGGGGAAGGAAGGACGGGGAGGGGAGAGGTCATGGAAGGAAGGTGAGCTAGCCCCTCATCAGGACTCACTGGCTGAGGGAGGTCTGTGACCATCTGCGGTCAGTCTGTCACTGTAAGTGGTGGAGGATTCCGCCTCATCCCCAGCGATAGCCAGCACCGAGTCTGACCTACTGTCCAAGGCAGCCGACCCCGGCACCTCTCCCTCCCTCCCTCTCTTTCCCCCCTCCGCCGCGTCACCAACACGTTCACTGTCTCTCGAGCTCCGCCTTTGGTTTTCGTTTCCGGACTCCTCGTTCAAGCCTTGACCTTCGACCTTGACCCCGCCTTGCGTGTCCTTGACCTTGCGGTGTTGACCTTCGTCCTTGACCCCGTCTTGCGCGACCTTGAACTTGTGTTGGTCTACGTCTTTCGCCTCGTTTTGGTCGGTTCTTCTTCTCTCGTCGTGGGGGTGGTGGTGGTGGTGGTGGTTGGTGTGGGCTTTGTGGTTGGTGTCGGGGGTGTGAGGGGGGCGGGGGTGATGGCTAGTTGACCTGCTGCCCGCTGTTGTCTCTGCAGGTCCAGTTCCTTCTGCTCGTCTGCCAGCTGCTGCCACTTCTTCAGGTTGTCTCTGGTACACGAACACATGTATGTGGGTATGCAGGAAGGTACGTAACATATACACACAGGCACAGGCACATAGACACAGGCACACACACAGACATACAGAGACACAGACACACACACACACACACACACACACGAACGCGTGTATATATGAATATGCAAGAAGGTACGTAATATATACACACAGACACACAGACACACAGACACACAGACACAGACACACACACACACACACACACACACACACACACAACGCACCACACACACACACACACACACAGGCACACAGACATGCACACACATACATACACACGAACGCATTTATATATGAACATGCAGGAAGGTACGTAACAAAAATACAGAGACATACAGACATAAAAACACAGACACAGGCACACAGACACAGGCACACACAGACACAGACACACACAACACACAACACACACACACACACACACACACACACACACACACACACACACACACACCACACCACACACACACTACAACGCAAACACACACACAAACACACAACACAACACACACACACACACACACACACACACACACACACACACACACACACACACAACGCACACACACACACACACACACACACACACACACACCACACACACACACACACACACACACACACACACACACACACACACAACACACACACACCACACACAGGGACAAGGACGGATAGCCTGGTGGTTAGAGCGTTGTGCATTGCGCTCGTGATCTGCTGACCCGGGTTTGAATCCCGTTCGAGAGGACTTTTCCCCTGGAGTTAACATCAGTGCTGACTCCACTCTCCCTAAGAGTCCTTCGGAAGAGATTATAAACCGTGGTCCCGTGTGCGAGCAAGCAGATCGTCTTGCGTGCGCAGAGGTTAAAAACCTGTTCCGCTTTGTAGAAAAGCAGGCCCTTGTGTGCCAGTAGGAATTTATGTCAAAATTTACAAAACAGCACACATACGGAGACTGGATGTAAAAAAAGCACACGAGTAATTATTCCATTATCCTCGAAATAAAAGAATATAAAAGTATGTCTTTTCTTTCTTTCTCTGTCTGACTGTCTCTGTCTGTCTGTCTGTCTGTCTGTCTCTGTCAGTCGTCTGTCTGTCTCTGTCATCTGTCTGTCTGTCTGTCTCTGTCTGTCTGTCTGTCTGTCTGTCTGTCTGTCTGTCTGTCTGTCTGTCTGTCTGTCTGTCTGTCTGTCTGTCTTCTCTCTCTCTCTCTCTCTCTCCTCTCTCTCTCCTCTCTCTCTCTCTCTCTCTCTCTCTCTCTCTCTCTCTCCTGTAACTCACGAGACTCCTTGCAGCATGGGCTCTGTTTCAGGCATGATGTCATTCAGGAGCTTGTAGCAGGGCAGGCAGATGCCCAAGATGAACCCCACCTGAGGAGCAGCCACACATAGCGCCACACAGATGACAATATTTACACAACTGCATACACACGGGAACTGGATGGAAAAAAGCACATGAGTGCTTATCCCATTATCCTCGATATAAAAGAATAATAATAATTATAATAAAAACCCACAGTCAGCAAACCGCATTCTCCTCCTCCTCCTTTTCTTCTTCTTCTTCTTCTTCTTCTTCTTCTTCTTCTTCTTCTTCTTCTTCTTCTTCTTCTTCTTCTTCCTCTTCTTCTCCTTCTTCTTCTTCCTCCTCCTCGACTCCTCCTCCTCTTCAAGACTTGTGGTACTTAACTCGATTCTACTGGCAAATGCAATAAGTAGTCCATTATGGTATTTAGGTGGATTTTACTGAGAAATGCACTGCAGGAGAAAAGTTGTATTTAACTGGATTTTTACTGGCAAATGCAAATGAGAGAGAATGGTGGTACTAAACTGGATTTTTACTGGCAAATGCAGTGAGAGGGAATGATGGTATTTAACTGGATTTTTACGGGCAAATGAAATGAGAGAGAATGGTGGTATTTAACTGGATTTTTACTGGCAAATGCAATGGAGAGAATAAAGGTATATAACTAGATTTTACTGGCAAATGCAAAGAAAGAGAATGGTGGTATTAAACTGAAGTGCAAATACAATGAAAGAGAATGGTGGTATTAAACTGGATTACAAATGCAATGAGAGAGAATTGGGGTATCTAACTGGATTGTAAATGTAATGAGCAGAACAGGTAAAAACAGCGGTATTTAAGTGGATTGCAAATGCCATGAGTGGAACAGGTAAAAACAGGGGTATTTAAGTGGATTGCAAATGCCATGAGTGGAACAGGTAAAAACAGGGGTATTTAAGTGAATGTTTTTGGTGCTCACCTCCAGTTGCGGTAGTTCGTTCTGCTTGTCTCTGTCCATCATCGCCATTGGCGTCATGCCCTTCATCTTCTCCTCATCCCCCTGTCACATCATCATCAGCATCATCATCGTTACCATCATCAGTAGCAGCAGAAGCATTATAATCGTTATCATCATCATCATCATCATCAACGTTATGATTATCATCATCATCGTTGTCGTCATCATCGTCGTCGTCGTCGTTGTCATCATCATCGTCGTCGTCGACATCGTCATCCTCGTCGTCGTCGTCGTTGTCCTCCCCCTCCTCCTCATTTTTCTTCTCATTATTATTAGATAGTTTTATAAGGAGGAAGGTAGCAGGATGATTAAGACGTTTACCTGTCAAACAAGTAAACCATGAGGTTCTAGATCCGATTCCCAATCTTTCCTTCTCTTCCCAGTTGGACGAAAAAAATCGAACTGAATGTCAAAGTCCTTCAGATGAGACTATAAACCAAAGCCCCCCCCCCCCCTCCCCCGTGTGCGAATACACGCAGAGCATCTTCCGTACATATTAAAAACCCGTTCTGCCTTTCTAAAGAGTAGGCCATTGCTTGCCGGTAGGAATGGATGGCAAAACTAAAAAAAAAAAAAACCGCATGCATACAGGTGTCATTTTTAGACTCTATGCCCGAAGCCGGAATGCAGCTTCATAACATTATGTGGGTGGGTGAGGGGAACGATCGCATACGCAAAATTCTCACCATTGGTGAACCTCGGAGCTGTAGCCGAGGAACAAGAAAAAAGTGGCTGGAGGGACTCCGATATGGTATTGCTTACACCTCCTAAAGCAAGAGTATGAGACTGCAAAGTCTACAATGTGTCCATAAAGTTATCATTGTTACCACCATCAGTAAATGCTATCCAATTATTCATAATTACACAAACTAATTTCTGCATCATTATCATTAATCAAATTCTGTAGCTGCCACAGAATGTGCCAGGCTGCAGAATACTAGCGACACCTAACTACTGGCGTGGTATTTTTCTCTTTCAGGTTTATTTGTTGTTGTTGTTGTTGTTGTTGTTGTTGTTGCGTTAAACACTCTCAACATTTTTCATAACTTTGATCGTGATGAAAAGAAAAGGAAACAATTCCTTACCAGATTAACATCTCCATTCACATGAAATTATTGATCAATCTTTTTGAATTGATTAAACATTATCTCAGTTTTCAAAACCGTCAAGAAAAGAATATGCAAAGTATCATGATCAAATTTGAAGTTTTCGGTGGTCACAGCTAACTGATAGCCCCCACCACAAAATGAAGTGAAAGTTGACCTCACTCCGCTATTCTGTAAATTCTACCGCAATACTTTCATGTACAGTCCTGCAATTATGTTCATCAATTCTAGATGGTTCAAAAGAATCTGTGATGAATCAGAAACCCCGTGAGAACCTGGCACAAGAATGTCTTCTCACAAAATGGACAAAGAAAAAGCAACAATAAATAAATAAACACAAAATAAGAGAAAAAAAATGATGAACGAAAGAAGATAAACCAGCCACACTGCTTTGATTTCTTACAACAAATTGCAGCTCTTATTTAGAGACAACACACTCGGTTGTTCACCTTTACCAAATGACATTTAAACACAATGAATACAAAATAGGTACACGCAATGGATAGATACATAACATATGGATGCATAACATATATAATATACATGCATTCAAACATAAACATACGCGGAGAGAAAATAGCTGACAACACAACACACTGTACTTAGCTCCTTAAGTTCAGCTTTGCGTTATAATAATATAGCAGCAAATTGCTGCACTGTATAATTTCTGAAACATCATACTAGTCACCATTTCGTCATAGAACATGTTGTTATTGGCTACTGTAGAATGACACTTAAATAACTGGTCAAGAATGAGTGTGCCCCATTGAAACCATTCCTAGTAAGGTAAAGATGTCCTCATAACCTATGTGGTCGCTGGGGAGCGAGATGTCAAAGACCTCAGCTTCTCTAGGGGCTCGCATATTGATGGCGGCGCCCATCTCCTCTCACTCGCTGCTTTACCTCCCTGACCCTAAAGAGGGAAAGGTATCTAATTACAGCTGGGTGAACTGGGGGACTGAACAGAAGCCACGGCGTAAAAGCAGTCACCCATCCACATGGTAACCACACTCAACGCTGCTCCAAAGTTTATGATGGAATGGTCAGCAGAAAGCTAGTTACAAAATCTTCAGTGGTGCCCCAACCGTCTACAAGACTACAGGACAGGTAAGAGCTCTCAAAATCAGAACTCAGGTAAGAGCTCTCAAAATCAGAAATCAGGGTCGGATAGCCTAGTGTCAGAACATTGCGCTGGCCAATTTGAAGACCCGGGTTCGAGTCCGTCGAGGAAATTTTCTTCCTGGAGTTAACATCAGTGCTGACTCCACTCTCCCCAAAAGTCCTTCGGATGAGACTTTAAACCGAGGCCCCGTGTGCGAACGCACGCAGAACATCTTGCGCACACGTTAAATCCTGTTCCGCTTTTCGTAAGAGTAGGCCATCGTGTGCCGGTGGGAACAGATGACAATATTTACAAAACTGCATACACACGGGGACCGGATGAAAAAAAGCACATGATTGCTTATTCTGTTATCCTCGATATAAAAGAATAAATAAATAAATAAATAAATAAATAACTTTCTGCTAAACTTCTCAACGACCAGAACTTATACTACACCCCCACCCCACTCACCCCCACCCCACCCTACCCAAATTTCCGACTTAATTAAACGTAAATACATAACATCACCTGACCAAAACACAATTGTATGACTACACCCCCCCCCCCCCCCCCCAGAAAAAAACCCCAAAACAAACTGACACCCTTTCCCCTCCTCCCAGCTAACATCAGAACGTTACATTGCAACATCAACATCAAGAATGAAGGAGGAGAAGGGGAAGCAGGGGGTGAAGTGGCTGGCTCACCTGTTGCCAGAACTCTTCCATAATGACACTGACGAGGTCCAGCTGCGTTTGCCAGGGTTTATACATGGCGCACAAGTCACACGAGGTCATGGAGATGCCCATGAGCAACTCTCTACCCCCAGCACATCCACCACCATCACCACCACACAGAACAGAAAGAAAGAAATCCAAAAGCTTAAAACACATCAAACACTGCCAAAGGGTAAGTCGTGATAGAAGAGGAGAAGAAGAGAGAAAAGAAAAAAAAACAAGAAAAAAAGCTGGAAGGCAAAGCCTGCACAAAAAGCGATGAAAAACAAGATAGAGATTAACACATGAAAAGCGTACAGGTCTGTTGTTATAATGATGTTGGACACGAAATAAATCACATTCACGCCAGGAAAACGTTTTCTTCCAAATCTTTAATGAAGAGATTGTAGACGAATCGAGGACTGTTCAGCATAGAAATCAATGCAATAACGCGCAGCGGAGAAGAATGTTGATCAGCTTCTGCCTACATAAAACGAAGAATAACGACGAAGATACATTTCTAGCATGTTCAAATTACTATCTCATTATGTTTAACTAGTTCTGACAAAATAATGTAATCACACATTTTCCTCTCTCAAGGGGACCCATATACCACCTGAATACGCTTTTGACCAGCTCACTAAATTCAGAAGATATATTCATATGCATTGTATCTTTGTATACATAACTACAAAAGACATACGTCCACTATCATGCAGATTTTTGTTGGGGATGGCACAACTCTATCACTGTATTCCAAAATATAAATCCATTCCAAATTTGAACCCTGTAATTTCGGTTCGCGCCCTCCTGAAACCGGTTTCTGAATCACTGATGATGCTTTCTACTGTAGAACGTGGCTTTGGTCGCTAAACCATACCGCAATAGCTTTTTATCCATAAACGCAAAGGCACACTTTATAAATTCAAATGCATCACCGAAGTCGGAATCTGGTTGCCTTCATGGTGGGTAAAAGTGTTCACAAACGCAAAATCTCACCATTGGTGAACCTGGGAAGCTATAGCTGAGGAACGAAACCAAACAAATCTGCAAATGCAAGAATCATATATCCAAAAGGTTGTACAGATAAACTGAGATCTGGCAGAACAGAAGACAGCAACGTAAAAAGGTGTCAAACATCACACCTTGCAGCCTGACCGGTTACACTAAAAAACACAACAATAAAGACACTGTTGGCAGATCGTCTCTTCATATACAAAAACAGAAAAAACAAAACAGACGGAAAACAAATCCCAAACAAAATCAAAAGCAACAACAACAGCATATTTATCGAATATCCCAGAGTACAAACAAAATAAAAACACGATGAGAAAGATAATATAGCAAAACAAAAGGGGAAAAGACATTTGGCTGAATCCACTTTGAAAGAGAGCTGACAAAGATATGAACAATACAGCGACACTACAGCAACTGCGAGAGAGAAGGAGAGGCTGCCCACGAAGAAGACTTGACAATGCTTAGCTGCAAAGAAAAAAAACAAAAAAACTGCTTTAATGACAAGATAACAAGAACTGGCAGCAGGTCGGGCTGGGGCCAAGATGGCGGTCACCTGCTCATAAAACTCCTGATAGATGACCTTGACCGTCTCCGCTTGAACTTCCCAGGCCTTGGTCATGGCACAGAGGTCACAGGCTGTCATGGTGATGGCACGTGCCAAGGTACTGCACAGGCCAACAGAATGGCACGACACGCAATGTCCACTCCTGTCATCACCTGTCTCCTCTTCCTGTCTACCAGATCTCTTGCTGCATGCATGCTCCACATCTCCTATACTGTCTCTGACCTAAAACTTCAACTTTCTTCAACTTCAACCATCTTTAACAAACAAACCTCCAGTTACTTCACTAAACGGTTGCAGCGCGACGCATTTTCGCTTATATGACAGACAACAATAGTTGCTGTCTCAGCGTTCGACGACGGTGAAGGAAAGAAGAAGGATGGAACTATTCACTCCAGGCGTGACGCTCCACCACGAAATGAGTCGCTTTGCACTTGACCCAGGTATATGCTAGGAGCCATTTTAGGCAGGTGGGGGTCAGAATTTCGATTTTGATTGATTATAAAACTGTAGCCATTATTGCACTTTGTAAATGATATATCAAGGGTTATATTGTTTTCCTTTGCTTTAAAAGTTGTTTAAAAATATCCAAGCCCTCATTCTGACCATCTGTTAGGATGCTAAACTAGTCAATTTCTCAATTTGTCAACTCTGCAGTGTATCGTTTCAGTTTGTAATAGCTTTCATGGATTTGCTTTATTTTCATTTCTTTTTTGTATTGAGAGCCTTTGTATTGCAAATTATTAATAATTATATCAATAACTAGGCATTGACCTCTGGTGCAATGTGACTCATTATGTGGTGAACCGTCACCTTGAGCATAGTTGCCAATGGTCTTATTCACTCTTCAGTAGCGAGTATATTCTCTTCACTTCACAGACGACGTCTATTTCTATTCACTCGCTAGATGCCAGTCTATTTTTATTTACTCAATAGATGCCAGTCTATTTCTGTTCACTATATAGCTGCCAGTATTTTTATTCACTCTATAGTTGCCGATCTTTTTCTATTCACTCTGTAGTTGTCATCTATTCTATCCACTCTACAGTTGCCAGTCTGTTTTATTCTATGACTCTATAGTTGTCGTCTATTTCTGTCACTACCCGAGCTGCAGTCTATTTCTATTCTATTTCTATTCACTCATACCTGTCAGTCTACTTCTATCATTCCATAGTTGCCAGTCTATACTATTTACTGTATAGTTTCTAGTCTATTTCTATTCACTCCATAGTTTCCATCTATTTGTAGTCACTCTATAGCTGCCAGTCTATCCGTATTCAGCTGAACAAAGTTACGTCACTACCCAAGATTGGGCCAGAAGGCGATAGAGATGAGTACACCTCTCTCTCTCTCTCTCTCTCACCTCTCTCTCTCTCTCTCTCTCTCTCTCTCTCTCCTCTCTCCTCTCTCTCTCTCTCTCTCATCATCTATCTTTATATATATATTATATATACTATTATATATATATATATATATATATGTCTCCCTCTCTGTGTCACTCTCTCACCTGTGGTCAGTAGCGTTCCAGGAGAAGCCGTCTTGGACACGATGTCCTTCAGACGCGCGTGGTTGGTGAAGAAGAGCGCCAGGTCAGTGGCCAGAATGCTGTGCCGGACATCACTCAACACCTGCACAAGGTCACGGTCCATCGGCACTTATGAGACGTGCATTGTGTGTGTGTACGTGTGTATGTGTGCATGTGTGTGTCTGTACGTGTGCGCATGCGCGTTTACATGCATGTGTGTGTAGTGCAAAATGCTTAGATCTTGAATAACATGAAGTGCAAAGCATGTAATAGGTACTATAATAATAATAATAATAAAAAGTTCTATAATCCATCATTATCAAAAGTACCATCAAGGTTTTTATCAGTATTATTACTGTTGTTATTTTTATTATCATCATCATCATTATATTATATATTTTTATCATTATTATTATTATTATATATATCATATTATTATTATTATTATTATATTATTATTATATTATTATTATTAGTATTCACTTACCTTCTTGTATTCCTCAGAACTCAGGTACTTGAAAATGTTGTGACCCTCATGCTGAAACACACGTTGTTTATTTTAATCAAATTAAATTACATCTACATCAAACTACAACTGCAAATACACCCCCAATGTCAGAATGTGGCTACCTTCATGGTAGGCAAAAATGGTCGTATACGCAAAAAAATTCTCACTATCGATAAACCTCAAAGCTTTAGCCGAGGAACAAAACAAAAACTGGTATGAATTTGATATAAGTTTGTGGGTGTTATCTTGTTTCGTGTTCCTCAGCTAGAGCTCCAAGGTTCAGCCATCGTGAGACGTTTTGCGTATGCAACATAGATATTTTGCTCCACCATTCAGGTACTGCATTTTGAAGTCGGGAGGGGGGGGGGGTTGATGTCTTACAACACACTACACCACTGTTGACTGCAGAATGGTAACAGTCTGCTTGAAGTGGTGATACAACACATTACAACACACTACAACACACCACAACACATTACAACACACTACAACACACTACATCACACTACACCACACTACAACACCACACTACACCACCCTACAACATACCTGCAGGATGGTGACGGTCTGCTTGAAGTGGTGATACAACGTTACAACACATTACAACACATTACATCACATTACAACACTACATCACACTACACCACACTATAACATATTGCAAGCACATTACACCACACTACACATACACCACACTACAACACACTACAACACATTACACCACACTACAACACACTACAACACACTACAGCACACTACAACACACTACACTACACTACACCACACTACAACACACTACAACACACTACATCACAATACACCACACTGCAACACACTACACCCCACTATAACACACTACACCCCACTACACCCACTACAACACACTACAACACTGTTACCTGCAGAATAGTAACGGTCTGGTTGAAGTGGTGGTGCTCCATGGTGGAGGTGGAGTAGACAGCGGCCAGAGGGGAGGCCTCTTGACCATGAAGCTGTTGGTCTTGCCCCGGTGGTCCAGGTCATGGCACAGGCAGGCCACGAACAGGGCCAGACACTGACCACACACATACAGTAGGGTAGTAGGTAGGGTGGTGGTATGTGATTGGTGTGGTGTGGTGTGGTGTGGTGTGGTGGGTGGTGTGTGGTAGGGGTAGGGGGGTGGGGCGGTACGGTACGGTACAGCATTATGCAGAATAACGTAGAATAACGTAGAATAACGTAGCATAGCATAGCATGGTATGGTATGGTATGGTATGGTATGGTATGGTATGGTATGGTATGGTATGGTATGGTATGGTATGGTATGGTATGGTATGGTATGGTATGGTATAGGCGTAACACGGAATAGCTAGCCTAGTATAGTACAGTATAGCATAGCATAGCTATAGCATAACTATAAACCACTGAGCTTCCTAATTTTGTGTGTGTGGTGTGTGTGTGTGGTGCGTGCGTGCGTGCGTGCGTGCGTGCGTGCGTGCGTGGTGTGTGTTAGTGTTAGTGTTAGTGTGTGTGTGTGTGTGTGTGTGTGTGTGTGTGTGTGTGTGTGTGTGTGTGTGTGTGTGTGTGTGTGTGTGGTGGTGTGGAAAGGGGTCGGGGTGGGTGGGTAGGTTAGGTTGTAAACGACCTCGAGGTTGGTCAGCTGGTGGTGGCAGGTCTTGATGACGGTGTACATGGAGTGGGCCACGGAGAAGGCGTGCACCCAGTTGTGGTAGGGGACGTTGCGGTAGTTCTTCCTCACCGTCAGGATGAAGCGCATCAGGTCGTCTGTGTCGTACCTACAACACCAACACAATCATCCGTAGAATCATTCGTGTCGTACCTACAACACCAACACAATCATCTTTTACCTGTCGTACCTACAACACAACAGAATGTTTGTGTCGTACCTACAACAACAACACGATCATCTGTGTCGTACCTACAACACAACACGATCATCTGTGTCGTACCTACAACACCAACACAATCATCCCTGTCGTACCTATAACAGAATCACCCGTGTTGTACCTACAACAGCAACACAATCATCTTTGTCGTACTGTCGTACTAAACACTAACAGAATCATCTTTGTCACCTGTCGTACCTACAACAGCAACAGAATCATCTTTGTCGTACCTACAACAGCAACAGAATCATCCCTGTCGTACCTACAACACGACACAATCATCCCTGTTGTATCTGTCGTACCTATAACAGTAACAGAATCATCCCTGTCGTACCTACAACACCAACACAATCATCCCTGTCGTACCTACAACAGAATAATCCGTATCGTACCTCAACACCACACAATCATCCTGTCGTACCTACAACACCAACACAATCATCTGTGTCGTACTGTCGTACCTACAACAGCAACAGAATCATCCCTGTCGTACCTACAACAGCAACACAATCATCCCTGTCGTACCTACAACAGCAACACAATCATCCCTGTCGTACCTACAACAGCAACACAATCATCCCTGTCGTACTGTAACACCACAATCTGTGTCGTACCTAAATACCGACACAATCATCCCATGTTCGATATCTGTCGTACCTACAACACCAACAGTATGACGGTGTGGTTCGTACAGATCTTGGTCCATCCAGTTCTTGTCTATGTTCAATTATTTATTACCGACGTTGACTGGTGTCTCAATGCTATTTTGCGGATTTATTATTTAGTTTTTATTTATTTTATTCTTTTATTTCGAGGATATTGGAATAAGACTCATGTGCTTTTTTTTTAACATCCAGTCCAGTGTGTATTCAGTTTTGTAAATTTTGTAATATGTGTACCCATGTATCCCCCAACGCAAAGACACCCAAAGCGCACGTGAAAGAACCCACGGCAACAAGACAAACAGTGCATGGTACACCGTGTAAAAAGAATTTGAAGAGCAATTATGTATATATATATATATATATATATATATATATATATATATATATATATATATATATATATATATATATATTAGTGTGTGTGTGTGTGTGTGTGTGTGTGTGTGTGTGTGTGTGTGTGTGTGTGTGTGTGTTGTGTGTGTGTGTGTGTGGTGTGTGTGTGTGTGTTTTGCGTGTTCGTGCGTGTGTGTGTGTGTTTGTGTGCGTTACTGTGTGCGTGGGTATGTGTGTGTGTGTGTTTTGGTCGTGCATAAGTACTACAACTGGTTGGCAAATGAATAAACAACACAATGGCTAACAACAATAAACTCACATACGAACAGAGATAGGGACAGAGACTAGAAATTATTACATGGTAAGAACATCAGCCATATTAAAAAAAAAATACCCACGATGATAATGGTTTAACATTCATTTACGCACAATAACCAATTATGTACTGTGTTGCTACTTACTACTGCTGCTGCTACCACTATTACTGCTGCTGCTGCTGCTGTTGCCAATACCACCATACTATTACCACTGCATTACTACTTACTACTACTACTGACTGCTGCCGTTGCATGCTGCTGTACTACTACTACTATTTAACTACTATACTATATCTACTACTACTACTACTACTACTACTACTACTACTTCTACTACTACTACTAATGACTACTGTACTAAACTACTACTACTACAACTACTACTGCTCCTACCACTCCTCCTCCTCCTCCTCCTCCTCCTCCTACTACTACTACTACTACTACTACTACTACTACTACTACTACTACTACTACTACTACTACTACTACTTCTAATACTACATCTGCTTCTGCTGCTGTTGCTGCTTCTACTACTACTTCTACTACTACACTGCAACAGTAATAACTACTTCGCGCTTGACATACACCACACACACTGCATTAAACACAACATCCGTGTAACATTCATTTACGGCCCCTCTTTTTTTTAAATAGAAAGCATGCATCAATCAACGTTGCAACACAGAGACTGACACCAACAAACAAAACTCCTATGTTTTTTGTTGTTGCTACAGATTCATGTACACATAAGAAAGAAAATTGTAAATCATATACACAGAAACAACGACCAAAGAAAATGTTAGAAAATGTCGTTCTTAGATTGTATGTACATTGCACTATAGTATTGTTAGCTCCAAGAGAGCGAGACACAGCGGGAAAGAAAATCTAAAATGATGTTAATGACCATTTTCCATGCATTGTTATTGTCATGGATACACAGTTAATGGCAGCATGCACATATATGTAGATGAAGAAATTGACCATGAGTATTCTAATTCAATCTCGTGATTAAAACTTGGCTCTCTCTCTCTATATATATATAATATACACATTCTTAGATATCATAATATCAAAAAAAGAGAAAAACCTTATCAAAAGAAAACAGGGTCCAGTCATTTTAAATAGCATTCCCACCGTTTGGAAATTCTGTACTAAAAATTCCCTCTTTTCCCCCCCTCTCTCTCTTTGCTTCTGCCATGTTCTTTTTGTTCCTTGTCAACTCCTTGTCTTGTCTATTTTCTGCCTTCTTGGTCCATTTTCCTGCTGGATTATTTTCCAGAAACACTTAAAAGATAACAATTCTCTCCCACGCCAAAGTCCGATACGCTGGCCTCACTTATCAGGCGCTTGACGGCAACACTAAATGCTGTCTGAGTGTTCGACGAAGAAGTCAGAATAATCAGAAAATCCTGCTGGAATGGCGCTTTCCGTTTAAAAAAAAAGGAGGGGGGGGGGGGAGAGACGTTTTGAATTCACCTCGTCTTCAACCTGCTCCCTTAACCACCTCGCTATGTTTAACTCCATCTTACCCTCCTACTCAGTACTGCTATAGCTCTAAGCCGGAGTTAAGAAAATAAATGATAACAGAAAAACAGATATAGAAGCTTGTAAAAAGTCTAACCTATCCCCATCTATCATCTGCGCTGCATATAGATACCAGTCTGAAAACTCTACGGTTAGTCAGTCAATCACCAGACAGGATAATAATAAACTCTAGTTTTATTTTCAAATCGAAAATAAATCACTTCTACAAAAAAGGGAAAAAAATCTCTAAAACAAAAAAATTGTTACGGTATAGATGTGCAACACGTAGAAAACAACAATACAAGTTTACAAATCTAGGAAAAATATAAAAAACCAAAAACAAACAAACATAAAAAACCAACTAAGAGACATAAACAGCATTCTTAGAATCACAGTCAGAAAAGTTAGTTCCACTACAGGAATACAATCACACAAACAAATACAGTCACACCAACTCATGCAAGGGAGGTTAAAATTTTTTTTAAAAAAAACGAATAAAAAAAAAAGATAGAACATAACAGGGATAGAGAAAAAAAAAAAAAAAAGAGTGGCAATCAATGACGTCACTTCCTACACATGACGTCACTTCCTACCTCTCCTCTCGTTTGGACGTTCTGCAAAAGAGACGGAGGAAGACACGGTGATCGACAGAAATACCTCCACAAAGGAAGAGAGAGAGACACACACACACACTCACAAATGAGACAAAAGCCACATCAAGCGCTTGAAGCACCCAACACTATCATAGTATATTATACACTTCAGTTTTTTGTTCTTGATTTTGTTGTGTTTTTTTTGTCATGGTTTTTTTTTTCGTTTTTTTTTTTTTTTCGTTTTTTTTTTCCTTCAGCTACAGGTTCTGAGATTCAACACCCAATGGTGAGAGGGTTTTTTTTAAAAAAAATTTTTACGTGTGCAACCTTTTTGCTTTTTTTTTTTTTTTTTTTTTTTTTTTTTTTTATACTCACCATGAAGGTAGCCGCATTCCGACTTCGAGGATTGTCATACATGTTTATCTTGAATCCCTCAAAGTTTGAGGATCAGAAAGGATTTTTGCGTCTTAAAGTTTTTGTGTTCTGTGTTTTGTTTCACATTCCTCATTGGTCTGAACTGTCACGGGTTAATTCTCTGCTCCCACATTATTCTCATAGTTCCGGGTCTCTCTCTCTTTTTTTTTTGTTGTTCTTTTCTCTCCTGTTTTTTGGTCTATCATAAAGGTAGCCGCATTCCAACTTGGGGAAGGATGCTCGGAAGGGTTGTTTTGGTGATGGTACGCTGCAACGATTTCATTTTTCAAGCAGTGTCTTTAAGGGTTAATTGAATGTGGGGAGCCCATCCCCATGTAGATACAGGAACATGCTAGGTATTTTTGTGTTTCTGTGATCAATTGAACGCTGAGGTTGGATGACAGAATCTTCAACGTGCATATTTTGCTCTTTTGCATGTGTATATAGTCTATCTGTGAAGGTGATTTTGGCACTGGCAGGTCTGCACTTTTGAGTTGACGTGGGAGATCATAAAAACCCACCCTTCATTAATTGGGATAGCCTAGCTCTGCCGAGATTCGAACCCACGGCTTAATGGACCTTGTTGTGGAAGCAAAACGCTGTCTCCACTTAGTGTCTGTCAAGCTATTTTGAGCGAAAAGTGTGTGTGTGTGTGTGTGTGTGTGTGTGTGGTGTGTGTGTGTGTGTGTGTGTGTTGTGTGTGTGCGTGCTGGTGCGTGCGTGTGCGTGCGTGCATGCTGCGTGCGTGCTGCGTGCCTGTGTGTGTATGTGTGTGTGTATGTGTGTGTATGTATAAGCACGTGTGAGCGTATGTGTGTGTGCGCGCGTGCGCGCGCGCGTGTGTGTATGTACGTATGTGTGCAAGAGAGAAAGAGAGAGTGCATACTTGCTTGTTTACATAACATTCATGCACCCATGAGCACACGAATTATGAGTACCTGCATACCTACCCGCGGTACTTTTCTCAAGTGCAAAGTGTGCACAAGTACAATAATATGTGTATGTGAGCGCACACGTACCTATGTGTCGCGCCTGCGTGCGTGCATATGTGCATGCATAAAAAGCAGTTATGTACCCCCGCTCAAGTGTGTGCGTGTGTGCGAGCATGCATGCAAAGCATTCATGTACACGCGCTTAAGTAAGTGTACGTGTGCGTGCGAGCATGCAGCGCATTCTACATAGCTCCGGACCCCCAACACCTCAAAAAAAAAGAAAGAAAGAAAGCAACAGAAAAGCCACATAAACTTCACAGAGAAGCATAGAGCGAAACCACTAGGTGACAAAAAAAGGTAAACAATGAATGACCCACGGTGCCCTGTTTTTACAGCTTGCAGTACCAAAGCAAGGGAATGAGAGGTGGGGGAGGGGGTGGGGGCGGGGAGGGGGGTGGGATTTAACACAAAACAAAAAAAACTTGTCGTAGCTTAAACCATAAAAATGGTATCCACCCCTTCCCCCCCCCCCCCCCCTCATCTATTTTATTTCGAGGGCAATGACTACAGTTAAAAAAAAACAAATGTGTGTCCAAAAGATTGTGCAATAAAGATTTTTTTAAGCACAAAAAGATATTTTGTAGGTACAACTTATATGATGTTACTTTACCGCTCAATTGCATTATGTAATATTCGTAATCAATGGGGTATTATATAGTTCATCAGATGACTTGTTATGATCGAGAAAAATTTTATAGGAACTGAGGGTTTATACATCACACCAAATGAGCATTAGCTTTCACACACACAGACACAAACGCACACACAAACACACACCACAGAGACAAACACATACCACCCGAGGCAAGCACACGCACGCACACACACACACACACACATACACACAGATGCAAGCGTACGTGCATATCATACAATAAAATATCATCACTAATAATTGTTGCGATAACTGATTATTTTAACAACCATAACTTATACCCAAAGACCAAACCAGCTCCCAAAATACTCCCAAAGACTATAAACACACCTGTAACTATTATGTAACAATGAATATTGGTTGAACTGTGTTACAACTGTAAAAATCAACCACTCAATACCGATGGTTAACATCTCGACTTCAATCCCATCGATCCATGAAGTCGGGGTTCGAATCTCGCGCGTCGGTGTTTGGCAAGTCAAGGCTGGGGATTTTTTTTTTACCATCTCCCAGGTCAACTTTTAAGTGCAGACCTCCCAAGTGCCTTCATTCCATTCGTGCATATTACACACATGCAGAAGATTAAAAAACAACAACAATAGAGATCCCGTCATTCATTTCAGCATTCGGTGGGTTACGGAAACACAACACTCCCAGTTTTAATCCCGAAGTCGAATGCGGCTACCTTATGGTGGGCCAAAACGGTAGACATACAAAAATCTCACCATTGGTTGTAACATTGGAGCTCTAGCTAAGGAACAAAAAAAAACCAACTAACTACCCCCCCCCCCCCCCCCCCCCCCAAACAAAAATACACTCTCAAAAGCAGTGTAAACAAACAAACAAGAACATAGTCTGCTCTCACACCACACTGAGTGATGTGTAATGTGTATATAATTATATATATACTATATATATCATATATATTATATACTATATATCATATATCGATATTATATTATATATATTATATAATTATATATATATTATGGGATAATGTATGGGCATGTACTGTGCTGTATCACTATTGATGAAGAATCGTGAACGCAGTATGTCTGGTATGTAAAAGTGTATCTGGCAAGATATAATGAGTAATGTAAATAATGTATCGTAATGATATGTAATTGTTTTTGTATGTACATTTATCACAGGTTCTCTGCTGAAATTGGGTGTGGGGAGGCGGTGCAATGTAGGCGCTACCATTTCTCCGCATCAACGTTGATAATGGCTGTTCTCTAATTTCACACCACTTGTACCGTGGGATCTGCGCTAAATTGATGAACACACGTGCCTCGGGCTTAGTTCATCTCTGCGTCCCAACCACACTCAGGGTAAAGGATGGAAATCTCGCACAGGTTTTGTTTTAAGGCAAGCCGTTACCATATGACAACGATCACACATAATGATAAATTGATAATGATGATGATGACAAATAGTAATAATAACATAATACTAAGACTAATTCTAATGATGAGGATGATAACAATAACGATAACAAGAGTTTCCAGCGATTGAAATAAGGATACAGACATTGGAGATGAGATGTTTATACCATGAATGTTAATAAATAAATATGATAATGGTAATGATGATGATAATATAATATATAAAAAGTAAAGATGATCATCATCAATCAATAATCAATACAATCAATCATAATATATAATAATGATATAATAAAGAAAACAATAATATAACACACCAAACATATAACAATGATGATAATAAATTACATATAGTATACATATAGTATATAATAGTAAGTAGTATATATAGTAGTAGATGATAGTATGAGTAGTATGATGTAGATAGATATATGATATAGTAGTGTACTACTACTACCTACTACTACTACATGACAGTACATATAGATGAAGAGTATATATGAGTAGAGTAACATACCCTGATACAGTACAGTACAGTACAGAACAGGCAGAAAGAACAGTACAGCAGTGCAGTACAGTACAGTACAGTACAGTACAACAGAACAGTACAGTACATCACACTACATAACACAACACCACAACAATACAAAATCTCCCCCCCCCCCCCCCAATACTCTTCTGCATGTCCTTACTGCGTAATACGTGGAATGTGTTCAGGTAGGGGTAGCGCCCGCAGGTTGCTGAGTTCTTCATCCGTGCACTGGCTGTGGTAGGACAACACCTCTAGAGCCACGCGGTACTTCTGCTCTGAACGCCGAATCTTTCGTACAGCTGCAACAGATTCAGATCACGGTAAACTGATGTAAAAGGTAAAAGTAAAAGGTAAGGACAAGGTGTCCCATAATCTATGGCGGTCAGTGGGGAGTGAGGCATCAGAGACCTCAGCTTCTCTAGGGGCCAGCATATTGAGGGCGGCACCCATCTCCTCTCCCTCGCTGGTTTACTACCTTCCCTGACCCTTAAAGAGGGCAGGTACTCATTTACAGCTGGGTGAATTAGGGGTCTGTACTGTAAGCCAAGCCAAGGCGCACAAACGTTCACCCATCCACTTGGTAACCATGCTCATTGCTGCGTAACCTTACCTCAGGGAAAGTCGAGTGCTCTGACAACTGTGAGAAAGTAGTACACTAGGCTGCATGTTTAATTAAGCACATCTTCTACGTGAACGCTCAGACAGTAACTAGGCCTAGTGTTGTCTGTCATACAGGCGAAGATGCATTGATCTAGCCGTTAAAGCGTCTGACAAGTCAAAGTCAGGCCCCGCGTGATCCGACTTCGGTGTGGAAGAGAATTGTTCTCTTTCAAATCTTTCTGGGAAAATATAAGGCAGGAGAATTGACCAGAAGGCGGAAAACAGATGAGAAGGAGGACACAGGAAAAAAAGGTAAAAGGCAGAAACAAAGAGAGATGATAGAAAAGAGGGAAACTCCTCCTAACACAGATTTCTAGAAAGTGGGGTTGGTATTTATACTGACAGCACTCCGGCATCCTCACGGGGGATAATATGATGTCTATTTCAATAAAAAAAAAAAACGTTTGTTTTATTTCAAAGAAATGTTTGTCCTACTATGTCAATGAAATACTATCTTATTTCAAAGAAATGTTATTTTATGTCAATATGATGTTGTCATCCTATTTCAGTGAAATGTTGTTGTCATCCTACTTCAACATGAAGAACTAGTTTCTTTGTTGAATTACACCAGCATCTAAACATGATGTAACACAAACCTACTAGGCTGTACCTAACTGATCCTCTACACCAAAAACTGATTCCAAACTTTTAATGAGAATTGATTTTCAAAAGAATGCAACAAAATGAAGTGAAACTGATTCCAAAATTGCAACAAAAATCAATTAACTAACAATTGATTCCAAGATTGCAACAAAATAAACCCACTACTACATAAGCAATTCCAAAACATCAGCAGAGCAAATTCATAAGGCCGGCCCTGTAGTTTGGACACACCCCTCCCTCCCCACACACACACATCCACACCCATTTTAGTTATACACCCTCAACCCCCAAACCACACCAACACCCCCCTCCCCCCAACTCCCCCCTCCAACCCCCCCCCTCCCTCCCCCCCCCCCCCCCACACACACACACATCACGCGCATTTCAAACGAGTCTCACCTTGGCATGGTGCAGAGCCAGCCCGCAGTAGATGGCGAAGGTTTCAAAGGCCTCCTCGTCGTTGTGGGTGAAGGTGCCCGACAGCTTGTTCACCATCTGCACCACCCCGATAACGCTGCAACACCCAGGTAAGGACACATGCAAAGGCACAGGTGCAGGACATGATGTTTGAACGTTCGCTTTTAGTTATTGTGTCCTCTTGCTTTCTAGTTTCTGCATGTGCACACATACACACACACGCGCGCGCTCGCGTACACACATATAATTATGTATGCACACACGCACGCACACAAGCACGCACATGCGCGCGCTCACGCACGCACGCACACACACACACACACACACACACACACACACACACACACACACACACACACACTTGTATTGAATTCCGAGTGTATTGTGTTGCATTCTCTTGGACTATGTTCTGTTGTATTCACTTTTGGTATGGTCTGTGCTGTATTTTGTTGTATTGTATTGTATTGTGTTGTATCGTGTTGTCTTTTACGGGACTTACGGGACAGGTGAAGGTGAAGGTGAAGATTGTACGGCATTGTTTTGTATTGTACTGTATTTGCTTTGTACTGTACTGTACTGTACTGTTTTATATTGCATTGTCTTGTACAGTATTGCGTAGATTTATCTTGTACTGTATTGTTTTGTATCGTCTTGCGTTCTATTGTATTGCACTGTATCGTGTTCTTTTGTCTTGAACTGTCTTGTGCTGTGTTGTATTGTATTGTATTGCATAGAGGGTTATACATACTTTCCCCGGATGTAGATAGGCATGCAGAGGATGGTCTTGGTTCTGTAGCCAGTCTGCAGGTCCACGTCTCTGGAAAAAATGTTAAGAGGAAATCACTATAGGAGCATACAGGGTACCTTTTTCATAATCATCAATTTTAGGTTTCTAGTTTCTGCATGCCGTATCAAGTTTATATAATTAAAACTATTGTGAAATGAATCAGTAATGAACAAAGCAGATTGAAAGAGAGAAGGAGAATGGGGGAGGGAGGGAGGGAGGGAGGGAGAGACAGAGAGAGAGAGACTTTGACAGAGACAGAAACAGAGACAAAGAAACAGAGACAGCATGCACACACATGCAAGCTCTCTCTCTCTCCCTCCCTCTCTCCTCTCTCTCTCTCTCTCCCTCCCTCTCTCTCTCTCTCTCTCTCTCTCTCTCCCTATCTCTCTTTCTCCCTCTCTCTTTCACACACACACACACACACACACACACACACACACACACACACACACACACACACACACACACACACACACACTGATCGTCGGCACACAGTGCACACTGCACTATTCTTCACTGTACTGTACAGCATTTAAACTGGCAGCGGACGGATGCTATAGCTGAGTGGTTAAGACCGTCCAACTTCAATCCCATGGTTCCATGAAGTCGTAGGTTCCAATCTCGGCAGCGCCTAGTAAATTAAGGATGGGAAATTTTCGCCTAAGTCTCACAGCTCTAGCCGAGGAAAGGGGAAAAAAGGTGTCCCATAACCTATGTTGTCGTAGGGGAGCGAGACATCAGAGACCTCAGCTTCTCTACGGGTACAGCATATTGAAGACGGCGCCCATCTCCTCTCCCTCGCTGCTTTACCTTCCCTGACCCTAAAGAGGGCAGTTACCTATCTACAGCTGGGTGAACTGGGGGACTGTACTGAAGCCAAGGTGCGCAAACAGTCACCCATCCACTTGGTAACCACGCTCGATGCTGCTTGGCCGTAGCTTGGGGAAAGTGAGTGCTCTGACCACTGAACTATCCCATCCCCTATGGAAAAGAAAACCTAACAAAAAAACTCACCTGTTAAAACGACTGTCAGCATAGGCGTCATGAATATTCAGCACCTCTCCTGTAGACGCCACGTGACCGGCCACTCCTTTGTCCATAGGAAACCTGTGTAGTTACAAATAGGAAAAAATAAACATACAATAAACACAAAAGATTAATCGTTGGTGAATCAAAATATGTAAATAAATGAATGAATACAGTAAGAGATTAACGAATTTTTTTTGTTATGCAATTGCTCCCTCCAAAAAATCTTAACTTAGAGTTTCAGTGAATCAATAACTTGAAATATAATATAGTATTTAAAAACAGAACGAAAAAGACTTCAACTAGTCACTTGGAAATGAATAAAGCTACCTCAAAAATACAATC
This sequence comes from Stramonita haemastoma, assembly GCA_030674155.1. NCBI lineage: Eukaryota > Metazoa > Mollusca > Gastropoda > Neogastropoda > Muricidae > Stramonita > Stramonita haemastoma. The sequence continues at coordinate 29,908,514 of CM060322.1, forward strand.
CTGCCTTTTTCTTGTCTAACGCTTAAGTTATGTAAAAATCTTATTTATGTTGATACACTCTAAAATTATAGTTTAAATGCCGAGTCCTAAAAGGGCCCTGGTCCTTAATAAATGTTCTGATGATACAGCTGAATTATTTTGAGCATAAACATCAGAATCTTATAACGTGCACAATAGGGTGATTTTTCTTTCCATAATAGGCATGAAAATATCTGAAAGTCTTGAAAGTTCATCAGTTTGAAGGCACAAGCGCTCTCTTCAGTCTGCGACAGAGCATGTCAAATCATCATTATTGATATAAGTATTATTATGTACAATAGAAACCAGTCAGTCTTTTCATATGTCGAAGAGAAAAACACTAACAGACGTACAGAGAGAGAGAGAGAGAGAGAGAGAGACAGAGAGAGAGAGAGAGAGAGAGAGAGAGAGAGACAGAGACAGAGACAGACAGACAGACAGACAGACAGACAGACAGACAGACAGACAGACAGACGGACAGACAGAGACAAAGACAAACAGAGAGACACTGAGAGAGAGTGAAACAGACAGACAGAAGGTGAGAGACAGACAGACAACCTAAACTCAGCTATAACTATGGGCAATTTTTCACGCTAGATTCTGAGTTTGT
>CM060322.1:29911641-29926641 GCA_030674155.1 Stramonita haemastoma
AACTTACAGGCTTCCAGTGTACGGAACACTGATCCCAGTTAGAAAGTGTTTGTGGTTAGTACAGTAAAGCATATTATGAAAACAAACAAACAATGGTTAAACATGTAGAACAAAGAAAAAAAGCTATAAAGTATAAGCAGATACAAATCAAGCGGTATAAATATACACCAAAACCAGGGAAAAGGTTAGTAATAGAACCTTTAAAGACGTTACAACTGAAAACCACAGCCAAAAAAACAATCAAAGCGTTACGAGCACACTTACCTTCCAGACCCAATAAAGCAGAACTCATGGGTTTATACCACCAGAAAACTCCCAACACAGCTACATTCTAAAACTCTACTGCCATGATGTTATATCTCTAGCAGTTCCGCAGAAGATGAAACCTGTAGCTGCTAGCGCCAGAACCAACTACAGAACTAGCCATGACTTCCATTCCTCTAGTAACGATGTTGGGTAAATGCTATGCTGCACTATAAACCAGGGCCAGAGTTTAGGAATGGGAATACCCATACATAAAAGCTCTACAGTGTCCTTCCAGCTAAAGATTATCCACGATCCCAGTATTAGCTCAGACCATTCCCAGACCCATGAATCACAAGTAGGAAGAAATAAAAACAACTGATAAATCCGGAAGAATGGAAGGATAAAAGAGCATGCAAAGAAAGACAAAATGAAGAAAAGGCCACCACTGTCGGAGATGTGTTTAGTAGTGGCAGTAGAGTAGTAGTAGTAGTCAGTAAAGCAAACCCGCGCCAGAAAGTTAGAGATGGAGAAACTAAAACCACAAGTCATTTTTTTTGGAAAGGTCTCTGATGCCTTGAGATAAAGGTTTAGTTTATTTTGTAGTGTGTGGTCTATCAAGTACCCACTTAAAATGATTAACTTTTGACTTCTAGATATTCATTGATATTCTACATCATGGTGCATGGAGAAAGTTTCGTCAGCATCATGCAATTTGACTTAACTCATAAAATATTTAAGGAAAGTCTGCATAAAATGAAGACCAAGATTTAAAAAAAATGTCCTGTCTGAATGCATTGCCAAAATTGCCAGAAGCGGAACTGTATTGTAGGGTAAATTTGTTCCAATTTTATGTAGGAATGCCATTACAGACTAGAATCATAAATTTCTATCTTAGAAAAGAACAGTATTTGAATTTAAGATTATATCCATCAGGTTTCTGTCTCACAATATTATTCAGTACACATATTCAGAAACTCAGAAGCAACTGTCATGCAATAAACAAATATTGTATCTTGTCATCTTTGTCATGTTAAAAAAATATAATCATTTTGCTTATATATCCACTCATTTTCTCAATTCACTCATATCTTTTCTAACCCCCGCCCCCTTCCCCCTCTCTTCCCTCGTTCAAAATCCCTCCTCCACCCAGAGTCTTGTAAACCCACCACCACTAACAAAAAAATAACCCCACAAGAAACATCCAAAAAAAATGACTTGTGGTTTCACTGGCGCTAAGAGAGCTTCGGCATCAATCAAACACAGCTGACGAAGGAGCAGCGTGCAGCAGCTAGGAGGGATTCGAACCTGATCTCTCTGTGCTGGGCCCCAGAGGGCCCCGTACCCAGCCCCGCACTACCCACATCAAAAATTCTGGCGTACAGCTCCCCTGCACTGTGGTCCAGCAGGAAGAGGGAGGCGCGGTCAGCACTGACCAGTTTTTGGGCATAAGCCTGTGTCCGAGATGGGGAGAGAGAGAGAGAGAGAGAAAAAAAAAAACCACACACACACACGTCTATAAATCAGTGCTCACACACTATCACAGCAACAAGAACAACATCACCACACTCCTTGATTAAGCGGAAGGATAATGATTAAAGACAAGGGTGGTGAGGTGGGGTGGGTTGGGAGGGGTGGGGGTATTTTAGGGTCACACACCATCAGGAACTAACGACCACATCTGGTTAAGGACACGGATGTATGTTAGGGTCACACACAGTCCTTAAAACTAACGACCAGAGCTACGTAATCCACGGAAGGGATTTGGGTGTGTATGTGTTTAGGGCCACATCATTTACTATGTATGGACATGAACACATGCTAAGGACGCGCACGCACGCACGCACGCATGGGCTTCATTCACAAGGTCGACACAAGAGATGAAAGTGCGTCTCAAAGCTACACAATCAAAGATAAGGACCTGTGTATCTATTAGGGACACACACATATAATTCGCTAATGAAGTGATGGTAACCAATGCATAAGGAGGCCGCACAACAAACGATGAGGGAGGACACTGGTGTCTTTAAAGGCTTCATTAATAAGCTACTAACGTTTCTGTCATCAATATCTTCTCTTTTTTTTGTTCCTCGGCTAGAGCTTTGAGGTTCACCAATGCTGAGATTTTGCATATGCCACCGTTTTTGCCGACCATAAAAGTAGCTGCATTCCCACTTCGGGGATAAATGCTGGGTACTTACATGTTTCCGTAACTCATCGAACAAGAATGACGGTATCTTTAACGTACATATTTGATCTTCTGCTATGTATATACACGAAGGGAATGAAGGCACTGGCAGGTCTGTAACTTGAAGTTGACCTGGGAGATTGTAAATAAAAACAACCCACCATTCCATTTACCAGACGCCCCAAGACTCCAACCCACGACTTCATGGACCCATGGGATTGAAGTCGAACGGTCTTAACCACTCGGCTACTGTGTCCTTTGTCATAGCTATGTGATAAGGAAACGAAGGATACCGGAGTCTATTAGGGACACTCAATCAGCTACTGACGATCTGCACACTAATGTATATCAAGGCTACACAACCAACGATAAGGACATGGGTGTCTATTAGGGACACAAACATCAACGATAAGGACATGTTTCTATCAGGGACGTACACAATCAACAGAAAGGTCATGGGTGTCTATAAGGGACATGAACACAATGAACAATAAGGACATAGCTGTCTATTAAGGATACACAAATCAACGATAAGGACATGGTGTCTATTCGGGACATACACACAATAAACGATAAGGACATGGGTGTCTGTTAAGGACATACACAACCATGATAAGGACATGGTTTCCATTAGGGACACACCACCAGCTACTAACTTGTCTACCATCAGGAATGAATATCAAGGTGACACAGTCAACAACGATATTGACGTGAGGGTTATCTTTAAGTGCTCATAGTCAACCACAAGGAACAAGATAGGAAAAGAAGTAGACATTCAATAGGACTTTGACACTTTAGACAAACTTTCAATGAAATTTCTATGAAATTTTTCACAATTAAGATCACTTTTTAATGAAATCTTTGACAGATTAGATCAAGTTTCAATAAACATTTTGACAATTTAAATCAGCTTTGAATTAATATTTTTTACAGTTTATATCAACTTTCAACGAAATCTTTGACAATCAAATCAACTTTTGATCTAAACTCTGACAGTTTACACGAACTTTCAATGAAATGTTTTTCATCAACTTTTGAAGAAATCGTTGACAGTTTAGGTCAAACTTAAAAAAAATCGTTGACAGTTTAGTTCAACTTTATATCAAAAAAAAATCGTTGACAGTTTAGGTCAACTTGTAAAGAAATCGTTGACAGTTTAGGTCAACTGTTAAAGAATCTTTGACAAACTAGATCCCCCATGGCTCTATTCTACTGCTGTTTTTATTATATATTCGACTAAGATTTTAATTCTAAAGATCAACGAATAGCCAATTAAATTATTGAACTATTTGTGTTTGTTTGTTTGCAACATTTTGTTGATTTTTTTCGGGGGAGGGGGGGTTGATCATGAACCTTGCAAAACATTAGCCTATCTGCAATGTTCTTTAAACTAATTACATCTATTTCCAATTGATACTGTCAATTATCACAGTTTGTGCGTGTGCGTGCGTGCGTTGCGTGCGCGCGTGCGTGCGTGGCACGCGCGTGCGCGTGTGTGTATATGTGTGCTTATAACCTGACAAGCTTTAAGAAATTTACATGCACCCTGCACTGATAAAAATTACAAAGTGTTATGGTCAGATAACAGCATTTAAAAACAAACACCGTCTGTTTGACCAAACCAAAAAGAATGAGGTGTATATCCACCTATACAATCAATAGCTGAAGATACAGTCACAAGCTGTATATCAAGCCACACACTCGGTAAATGACGATAGGGCCATCAGTGCATGTTAGGGCCACACAATTAGTTACCAAAAGGATAAATTATGGATCACACGTGATTGGTTAGTTTGTGTAAAGAGTATCAGAAGAAAAGCTGTGCACTCCATTTCTTTTTTTGGTTTAATTCTCATTTTGTTCAGAAACATGGACAGACAGACATGCACATGCACGAGTGCACACACACACACACGCGCACGCCACACACACACACACACACACGCACATACACACACACTGACAGGTATTCAAAAACATAAAGAAATACACACATATACACATACACACACGCGCACCCACGCACGCACGCGTGCACGCGCGCGTGCACGCGCGCGTAAACACACACACACACACACACACACACACACACACACTCACAAACACACACACACACACACAACACACACACACACGTACACACACACATACACACACGCACGCAAACACACACACACATACACACACACATACATACACATACACAGAGGCAATCTGTGACGCATTTTTCGTGTCAGTTAAAAGCCAGTGATATTATAAAAGAGAATTATTCCAAAGATGCAGAGAAGTGAAGAGAAGAAGGAGTCAGAGACACAGACAGTAGAAGTTCAAGGGGAAAGGGCCCAGACTTAAGTTGGTCTTAGAAGAGATGATGTTTCCCTACTTGACCAATAATGATACAGAAACAATTGATGTAGGAATATATAGATAGATAGAAACACACACACACAAATGCGCGTGCATACACTCACACACACACACACACCACACACATACCACGCCACGCACATACAACACACACACAATACACACATACACACACACACCGACACCCTCCGCGTTTCAGATATAATGGATGCATGCATGCCCATCCATCCATAATATACATACATACATACATCCATACATACATGCCATGCATCATTGCATTGCATCATCATCATCCATATCATCATACATACCATCCATCATGCATGTATCCATCCATCCATCCATCATCATCCATCCATCCATCCATACATACATCACATCACATCATACATACATACATGCACTAAATGCATCAGACAATACGATGCATGCATGATGCATCATGCATGCATCATCCATATATACATATATCCATGCATGCATGCATGCCATCCATCCATCCAGAGAGGCAGACAGACGGACAGACAGAAAGCATCATTTAAAAAATCTAAACAGAGAGATGTAACATGACAGAACTCACCATGATCTTCATAATGACAGTGTCCATGCTGACGATGTCTTGAAAAATAGACCTGCACACACACACACACCACACACACACACACACACACACACACACACACACACCACCACACACACAACACACACACACACAACACACACACACACACACACACGTACGCACGCACACACACACACGCACGCACACACACACACACACACAACACACCCCAACACACCGCACACACCACACACACACACACACACACACACACACACACACACACACACAACCACACACACACACACACAACACACACACACACACACACAAATTACCATCACCACCAAGCTAAAAAACAACACAACAGCACGAACTCAAATGGTGACAGCAAGGGCAGAGGAGGTGACCGGTAGCGATGATGATCATTGTGATGGTGATCACGGTGACGACGATGATGGTGATCGTGGTGACGACGACGATGATGGTGATCATGGTGACGACGACGATGATGGTGATCATGGTAACGACGACGATGATGGTGATCATGGTGACGACAACGATGATCATGGTGATCATGGTGACGACGACGATGATGATGGTGATCATGGTGACGACGGCGACGATGATGGTGATCATGGTGACGACGACGACGATGATGGTGATCATGGTGACGACGACGACGATGATGGTGATCATGGTGACGACGGCGACGATGATGGTGATCATGGTGACGACGACGACGATGATAGTGATCATGGTGACGACGGCGACGATGATGGTGATCATGGTGACGACGATGATGATGATGGTGATCATGGTGACGACGACGATGATGATGGTGATCATGGTGACGACGACGACGATGATGGTGATCATGGTGACGACGACGATGATGGTGATCATGGTGACGACGACGATGATGGTGATCATGGTGACGACGACGATGATGATGGTGATCATAGTGACGACGATGATGATGGTGATCATGGTGATTATTATAATGGTGATCGTGGTGATGATGATGGTGATGATGATAGTGATGATAACGATGGGAACGGCGATGATGATGATGATGATGATGATGATGATGATGATGATGATGATGATGATGATGATGATGATGATAGTGGTGGGGACGGCGACGGTCATAGTGATGACGTCGATGGTAATGATGATGGCGATGATAAAAATAGGGATGTTGGTGATAGTGATTATGATAGTGACGCTGTAGGTGATGATAACAACAAAAAGAAAAAAGACTGATTAAAAAAATTGAAACAAAACCTATTAAAAAAAAACAAAAACTCGAAATGACAAACATTGAAATGGTTGAAGAACACCCCCCCCCACACACACACACACACACACACACACACACAAACCCAACCAAAATAAAAAAAACAAAAAACAAAAACAAAGCGAAACAAAACACCACATAAGAAACTTACTTGGTCACGGCCAGAAGAAACTCATTCAGCTTCCGTTGCCTCGTCATGCTGTTGTGCATCTGCAGAGAACCACACACAACACCTCATTCACCACTGTTTTCTTTACCACCAATCCAGCTAGGATTTGGTGTTGCTAGTTGTTATTTTACTTCATTTGTTTTTATCCGTTCCTCGGCTAAAGCTCCAATCTTCACCAATGGTGAAATATTTGCATGTACAACTGTTTTTACCCATCCTTTAAAATACCCGCATTCCAACTTCAGGATGGTGTTTAAACACAACACTTGTGCCCACATAGTTTGTTTTTCAAATTGTCATCCATTCCTACATGCATGAAATGGCCTACTCCTCTAAAAGGCGGATAGCCTAGTGGTCAGAACATTGCGCTGGCAATTTGAAGACCCGGGTTCGAGTCCGGTCGAGGAAATTTTCTTCCTGGAGTTAACATCAGTGCTGACTCCACTCTCCCCAAAAGTCCTTCGGATGAGACTTTAAACCGAGGCCCCGTGTGCGAACGCACGCAGAACATCTTGCGCGCACGTTAAATCCTGTTCCGCTTTTCGTAAGAGTAGGCCATCGTGTGCCGGTGGGAACAGATGACAATATTTACAAAACTGCACACACACGGGGACCGGATGAAAAAAAGCACATGACTGCTTATTCTGTTATCCTCGATATAAAAGACTAAATAAATAAATAAATAAAGGCGGAACGTGTGCACAAGATATTCTGCGTGCGTTGGTACACGGGATCGCAGTTTATAGTCTCATCCGAAGGAGTGGAAGGTCGGTTCCGATGTTAACTCCAGAGGGAAAAAAAAGTCCCCTTGAAAAGTGCAGGTGCCTTGGTGGTGACTCAAACCCAGGCCAGTCTGCTCACGAGAGCAACGCCCTAACCACTAGGCTATCCTGCTCTCTTCTCCCCTCTTTTCCCTGTTTCTAGTTCAAAGCGTGGCCGATGGCTCAGAGCAAAACAAAGACGAGAAAGTTGAAGGATATAAACACAACAAAAGAAGAAAAATGGGTGTGGTAAGAAAAATGGTAGTATAGGCCTGACAAAAAGGTTCATTTTTAGTTTTACTCAGTCTGTTTCTTTAAAGGGCGATTTGTTTTTCAATACATCACACACAAACACACAGGCACGTGCGCACACACACGCACGCACACACACACACACACACACCACACTCACACACACACTCACACACACTCTCTCTCTCTCTCTCTCTCTCTCTCTCTCTCTCTCTCTCTCACACACACACACACACACACACACACACACACACACACACACACACACACACACACACACACACACACACACACACACACTCACTCACTCACTCAAGTTAAGCGAGAGCTTTTTGCATTAAATAAAACAACAGATACTCAACTGTGAGTGATGATCTGGGTACTAGTCTTTCGGATGAGACTATAAAAACCGAGGTCCCTGTGTAACACACATTTAGCGCACGTAAAAGAACCTACGGCGACAAAGAGAGTTGTCCCCGGCAACTTTCTGTATGAAAAGGTCACTTTGATATGTAAACAAAATACACACGCAGACAGGGAAAAGAACAAAAATGTAAGGGTGGCGCTGCTCTTGTGGCGAAGCGAAGTCTCCGGGGAGAGCATCCCGAATTTCACGCAGAGAAATCTGCTATGACTTAGTCTGGTATACAATTCATGACAATAAAGGTGTACACGTTATAATAATCACTATCATTTAACATCTTGAATAATCTTCTCTTTTCTCATAACTGAATCTGGAATAATTCTATGACGTTGAAGAAGCAAAGAGTTGGCATAAAAGTATGTCATATTACACAATAATTATCAACACTATTTATGAATGTTACAGGTAGGAAAATAATAAATGACGGCACAGAAGATGCAATATCACAACAATAACAACAACAACAAACAACAAGTACTACAGCAAGAACAAGGGCGACAACAAGAAGGAGTAGAACAACAACAACCACCCCTATATCAAGAACGATAGCAACAACAAATATAAAACGTCTTATGAAAAGGATGTTCCTCCAAAAATACCAGCCTTACTTCCTGTGGCAACTGAGAACCATCTACAGCTTACAATTTTTTTTTCTTCCTCGAATAGAGCTTCGAGGTTCACCAATGGTAAGATTTTGTGTATACAACCATTTTACCCACCATGAAGGTAGCCGCATTACAACTTCGGGATGATGTCTAAAACACTAACTAGGCTATCCCGTCCCCTATAGAATCAGGGTATGGCTGTGGCGGGGAGACTGAAATGAGTGGCGTGGGAACAGCAGGGAAGAAACGTCACAGAGGGTGAGGCAGCAAACAGAAATTATATAGATAATATATATTTATAATAATAGTAATATCAGCATAGCACTCATAATCGTCTGCTACACCCCAAAACCCTCTAAAGCAGCGAAACAAACCAAAGTCACATATACAAAAAAAGCAAATAATACCAGAGAAAAACCAAATCACCTGATACTCCCTCTCCTCTCATTTTTGATTTGAAGCCAAAGCGCAGTTACAAAAAAAAGAAAAGAAAAAGAAAAAAAACGAAAAAAAAGAAAAGAAAAAAGAAAAGAAACAAACACCAAAACAAAAAAACCCAACAAAACGATCAACCAATATACACCTTTACTGTAAAAAAAAACAACAACAACAAAACAGCCCCCCCCCCCCCCCCAAGATATTTTGTAACACGTGTACTTCAGCACAAAGAAAAAAGTTTTTAGAACAAAAGTAAAATTAAGCTGGGTACATGATTATGAAATAAAAAGAAAAAAAAAAGATATGGATCGAAAACATTCCAGGGTATAAGTGCCACTGTGAATCTCACACCACAAGCTGAAATCATCATTGAACGATGCATGGACAAACACTTGATAAAAACTCCAGAAAACAGCCTCTAACAATACAATCATACAACGTCTATAAATACAGATCTGAACCAAATCGAACTATATTTGGTGAAGACATTGAAACACCGGGTCATGTTACACGTGACAGTTTCTCCCCTCTCAAAAACGTTTTCCAAAACATGAAAAACAGCATAAGAGCTGACTAAAATTTTGTTGTCTGTCTAACATTTCGACAGACGCTACAGCCGAGTGGTTAAGACTGTTCGACTTCAATCTTGTGGGTCCATGAAATCGTGGGTTCGAATCTCAGCAGCGTCTGGTGAAATAAGGGTGGGGATTTTTACAATCTCCCACGGTGGGCAAAAACGGTGGCATACGTACGCACGAAAAATCTGACCATAAGTGAACCTCGGAGATCTAACATGAACTAGAAATACCAACAAAAAACCCCTATAAATCTTTCTAAGGCTTCAACCGTATAATTTTGGTCAGGCACTTAATGGTAGCTTAAAGCATTTTTGCTCATATGACAGACAACGATAGTTGCTGTCTGAGCTTTCGAGGAGGAGGAGGAGGAGGAGGAGGAGGAGGAGGAGGAGGAGGAGGAGGAGGAGGAGGAGGAGGAGGGAAGAAGAAGAAGAAGAAGAAGAAGAAGAAGAAGAAGAAGAAGAAGAAGAAGAAGAAGAAGAAGAAGAAGAAGATTTCAATTTTGAACAAATGTTAACCCGCTTAATTCTGGGCTTCGTTCAAACGTGTTTACAAAACTAGCCTGTCAGGCAGAAATCAGTGTAACATGACCCAAACACACAGACATGAAGAGATGGAGCTAGCTATCAAACAACATTTATATTTGACCCTCCGCCACAAAATGAGTCGCGTTGTACAGCGTATAGTTTTATAATAAAAATGTCAAAAATCGACAACTTCTTGCCCCCCCCCCCCCTCTTCCTACCATTTTGCGGAAAAGTGGGCCATGCATGTGCATGCAATGCGACTCACTTCGTGGTGAAGGGCCACAAACTATATCTGTGCATTCACATCAGACCACACCACACACACACACACACACACACACACACACACACACACACACACACACACACACACACACACACACACACACACACACACACACACACATATTCCAAAGAGAAAAACCCCGAAAGAAGAAGAACACAAGAAAGGGTTGGACAACATGTATCTATACATATATATTACAGTGACAATGATTATACCTCTGCATAGAACAATGCCACACTTCCCAATGTCATCAATGTCCCGGCTACCTGTGTGCACGTTATGATATTTAGTTAGTTAACTAATCAGTCACTTAGGTTAGTTAGTTAGTTAGTTAGTTAGTTAGTTAGTTAGTTAGTTAGTTACTTAGTTAGTTACTTAGTTAGCTAATACCAACAGCACTGCACACCCACAAACGGTCACCCATCTACGAGGCAACCCCGCTCAATGCTGCCTAATATTAGCTTGAGGAAAGTGAGTGCTCTGACCACTAAGCTATCTCGCTGACCGCTACAGCATGATGATGGTGACGACAATGAAGATGATGTAAAAGATTATGACAGAACACGACTGTACGATAATGCAAATCATTTCTTAAACTCTGTCAGCTTCTTTGTGTTAAGTCAAGCATTTGAGAAAACCAACAGGTTAGAGAGGGAGGGAGAGAGAGAGGGGGGAGGGAGAGGAGAGAGAGAGAGAGAGAGAGAGAGAGAGAGAGAGAGAGAGAGAGAGAGAGAGAGAGAGAGAGAGAGAGAGACAGACAGACAGACAGACAGACAGACAGACAGACAGACAGACAGACAGACAGAGACAGAGACAGAGACAGAGAGGAAGGGAGGGAGAGAGGGGGGAGGGAGGGAGGGAGAGAGAGAGGGGGGGAGGGAGGAAGTGAGAGAGAGGGAGAGAGAGAGGGGGAGAGAGAGAGAGAGAGAGAGAGAGAGAGAGAGAGAGAGAGAGAGAGAGAGAGAGAGAGAGAGAGAGAGAGAGAGAGAGAGAGATTCAGAGAGAGATTCAGAGAGAGAGAAAGAAAGAGAGACAGAGAGAGAGACAGAGAGAGACGGAGAGAGACGGAGAGAGAGACAGAGAGAGAGATACAGAGAGAGAAGAAAACTGTATGGTAGGTAGATTAATAACCCAGCACCCAAAGCATAACAGTTAGGAGGTAGAGCAGTAAGGTTTGTTACAAGCTATGTCCCCAAGCGAGCAATCATGCAAGCCAGTCAGAGATCCGAGGACAGATCCTCTCATTATTACCTCCATATAGGCCACAAAGATGTCGGCCCACAACAACATGTAGATCGCCACCTAGTCAACAACAACAACAAAATCAAATACAACAACAACAATAATAAAATCAAATGCAACAACAACAAAAGTTTAAAAAAACCAATAGAAACATATTCTAAGAAAAGAAAAATGATGTTAGTGATAGTATACCGATGTGATGACATCCCATACACCTTGTATATCTATGCTTGCCCTGATCTCTTTGTCTCTGTCTGTCACTGTCTTTCTCTCTGTCTCTGTCTGTCTGTCTGTCTGTCTGTCTGTCTGTCTGTCTGTCTGTCTGTCTGTCTGTCTCTCTCTCTCTCTCTCTCTCTCTCTCTCTCTCTCTCTCTCTCTCTCTCTCTCTCTCTCTCTCTCTCTCCCTTTGTTCACCTTTTCTGATCTCCCCCTTTCCACCGTATTTTCACTTTCATTCTTCGTGTTATTATTACCTTTATCATTATTAGCGCCTGGGTTTTATCACAGTTCTTGATTAAACCATTGATACTGGGGGGAAACAACAAAGTGAGAGGCTGTATGATCAGTGGCTTTCCTACTCGTGGAATTCCACTTACCAGCTTAGTCTTTAAGTGATCGACTGTGACTCTTTGACTAGAAGAAGCAGGAGAAATGACCAAAGAAAGCAGAAAATAGACAAGAAGGAGATATCAGGAGGAAAAGGGAACAAGGCAGACACAAAGAGAGGAATAGAGAAAAGGAAATTCCTGGCACAGAATTTCCAGAAGGTGAGGATCTTTGTCAGAAGATCCACGACACCAAAGAAATGGCCAAAAGAATGGACATAGTCTCTTATAATACCCCTGCCAAAGAAAGGAAACCTCAAGCAATGTCAGAACTACAGAACCATCAGTCTCATAAGCCATCCTAGCAAGATCATGCTGCAGGTAGTCCTCAACAGACTGAAAAACCAAGCAGAAAAACTCCTGGCAGAAGAACAAGCGGGCTTTAGACCAAAACGCAGCACAATGGAACAAATTTTCAACCTGAGAATTCTGTAGAGAAAGCATCTCCAACACCAAAAAGACTTGTACCACAATTTTATTAGACTTCAAAAAGGCCTTTGACAGGGTATGGCATGACGGCCTCTGGCAAGTACTCAGGCACTTCAACATTGACAACTGCCTAATTGAAGTCATCAAGGCTCTGTACGAGAATGCAAGAAGTGCAGTTTTCATGAACAACCACGTGGGCGAGTTCTTCAAGACCACGGTTGGAGTCCGCCAGGGCTGCCTTCTCTCACCTGTTCTCTTCAACCTCTTCCTCGAAAACATCATGACAGAGACACTGCAAAACCACCACACTTCCATCTCCATTGGTGGAAGACCCCTTTGCAACCTCAGATTTGCAGATGACATTGACCTCATGGGCAGCAGCAAACAAGAACTGCAAATCCTCACAGACAGTCTAACAGACCGAGCGAGCGCATACGGCATGGAGGTCAGTACAGAGAAATCGAAGATCTTGGTCAACAGCGCGAGTAATGACATCACGGAAATAAAGATGAATGGAGAAATATTGGAAGAGGTGAGCCTATTCAAATACTTAGGCTCCATCCTAACAAAAGATGGCACATCAAACAATGAGGTGAAAGCTCGCATTGCAACAGCAACATCTGCTCTAGTCAGACTCCAGAGGATCATCAGAAGCAACAACATCAGCTTCTGCACCAAATACCACCTCTACAAATCCCTCGTGATATCTATCCTCCTATATGGCTGTGAATCATGGACGCTGACAGCAGAGTTAGAGAGAAGAATCCAAGCATTCGAGAACAAGTGCCACAGAAGACTCCTCAAAATATCATACAAAGAACACAAGACCAATAACTATGTGAAAGAAGAAATCAAAAAGCGTGTGGGCCCCCAAGAGCCTTTGCTCTCCACCATAAAGAGGAGAAAGCTGATGTGGTTTGGTCACACCACAAGACACAACACCCTAGCAAAAACCCATCTTGCAAGGAACAGTCGAGGGCAAGAGAAGAAGAGGCCGCCAAAAGAAATCATGGGTTGACAACATCAAAGACTGGACTGCCCAACCCCTGCAACGCCTCCTACTAGCCACACAGGATCGTGAAGCATGGAAAAAGATCTCCGTTGCGTCTTCTCTCATGTCCCCCCTACGTCCTTTGGGACATGGGACTGAGTGAGTGAGAGAGTGAGGATGTTATGTATACTGACAGGCCCCCAGCATCCACACTGGTAAGGGAGGGGGGGGCATCTTCTGAAGAGTTGAAACTGCACTATTGTTCACTCCCAAGGAGAAAAAAACAACCTTCTAATGAACATCTTAACCGACATTCAAACCCAAGCCCTCAGTTACCGTCAAATCACGACTTGGACACTCTAACCACTAAGCTATTCACCTCTCTATTAGGATTCAGCATGAATAGTCAGTCAACCATCCATAATAATGAATATTAAGTGATCCATACACTCAGCGAAATCTTTACCTCTTCCTCTTCATCCGAAAATTCCTTGTAGCGAGAGTACCGGTAGAATTCCACAACACCTGCAGAACAGAAAAATAACAATGGTGTAAAACAATGAAAGATGAAAAAATATAGAAAAATAATACAACAAGGTAAACAACGAAAAATGAAAAAACAACAACTAAAAATTAAACAAAAACAGCAATGTAACAGTGAAAGATAACTTAACAAATTACAATAGAACAATGTAACACTGAACTTTTTTTTAACAATCTAGCAATCTGTAGAGAAAAGCAAAATACAGATGGAGAACAAGGGACAAGTGATAGGAAATCCCGTGGGTCCATCAAGTCATGGGTTCGAATTTCAGTGGTGGCATCGCGTGAATTCAGGGTGGAGATTTTTTTCTTTTTACGATCTTCCAGGTCAACTTTAAGTTGTAGATCTGCCAATGCCTTCATTTCCTTCGAGTACATAATTATACATACAGAAAATTAAATACAAATGATAAAAAATCCAATCATTCATATCAGTGTTCGGTTGTTTACGGAAACACGAATATACCCAGCTTACACCCTGGAATGC
>CM060322.1:29939141-29941641 GCA_030674155.1 Stramonita haemastoma
CACACACACACACACACACACACACACACACACAGAGGAAGAGAGAGGAAGAGAAAGAGATGTGTGTGTATGCGAGAGTGACGCCGCCAATAATTGACAGAAGCTGTAGTAGTAGCAGTAGCAGTAGCAGCAGTAGTAGTAGCAGCAGCAGCAGCAGCAGCAGCAGCAGCAGCAGTAGTAGTAGTAGTAGTAGTAGTAGTAGTAGTAGTAGTAGTAGTAGTAGTAGTAGTAGTAGTAGTGCCAGTAGTAGCAGCACCAAGAGCATTATCATTACTAAAATCCGAATCATTATTCCCTCTTTTTCTAAACATTATTGCTAATTTTGGTTGTGGTGATGGTGGCAATGGTGTGGTCGTGGGGGAGGGGGGGAGCGGTAAGCAAAAGGTGTAATGGGTGTACACTTTCATTAGGGAAATATACACTGTCATTATGGATGTACACTGTCATTATGGGTATACACTGTCATTATGGGTGTACACTGTCATTATGGGTGTACACTGTCATTATGGGTATACACTGTCATTATGGGTGTACACTGTCATTATGGGTGTACACTGTCATTATGGGTGTACACTGTCATTATGGGTGTACACTGTCATTATGGATGTACACTGTCATTATGGGTATACACTGTCATTATGGGTGTACACTGTCATTATGGGTGTACACTGTCATTATGGTGTACACTGTCATTATGGGTGTACACTGTCATTATGGGTGTACACTGTCATTATGGGTGTACACTGTCATTATGGGTGTACACTGTCATTATGGATGTGCACTGTCATTATGGATATACAATGCCATTATGGATGTAACTGTCATTATGGATTTACACTGTCATTATGGGCGTAACTGTCATTATGGATGTCCATTGTCATTATGGGTGTACACTGTCATTATGGATGCACACTGTTATTATGGGCGCTCACCGTCATTATTGGTGTATACTGTCATTACGGATGTACACTCTCATTATGGATGTACACTGTCATCAGGGATGTACGCTGTCATTATGGATGTACACTCTCATTATGGATGTACACTGTCATCAGGGATGTACGCTGTCATTATGGATGTACGCTGTCATTATGGATGTACACTGTCATAATGGATGTACACCGTCATTATGGATGTAACTGTCAATATGGACAAACACTGTTAATATCGATGTACTCTCTCAATAAGGGAATAAGTAACGGCCAATATCTGTGTAAATGTCATTATGGGTGTTACTGTGGTTGTCTTTTTTCTGGACTGACAGCTATTGCTGTTGTTTTGTTGTTTATTGCTGCAGTTGTTGTTATCATCAGCAGGTCATCGTGTGCCGGTAGGAGCGGATGACAAAATATATATAAAAAAAACCAGCATGCACACAGGTGTCGTGTTTAGACACTATCTTTGAAGGAAAAAAATAATGGGTAGGCACTGCGCTTGTGGCGACGCGCTCTCCCTGGGGAGAGCAGCCCGAATTTCACGCAGAGATATCTGCTGTGATATAAAGTGGTATTTTTAAAAAAATCTACCTTGTTACTGACGAACAACATAGGGTTATTCTATGTATAAAAAATCAAGTGTACGACACTAACCTTCATCCTGCAGGGTGCCACACAGAAAGAGAGGGCGACAGGCCAGACCCTTATACATGTCCTCTGATTCTTTAGGAGGTGGTGAGAAAGGTGACCTCACCTCACGCCCTGAATGACTCAACTCTGGGCTACGTTGTGTAGTGCTAAATGTCGCCACAGTATGGAAGAGAAACCACTGTGTCAGGTCTATCGTTACTCTGTGAGAGCTTTCATTTTGCTTGTCCTTTCTTTCGAAACGCGCCTTTAAGACAAACTGCGGATAAGTAGTAGTATCTTCAGTTTAGCGTCTATTTACGTCTATTGATTTTAGACCAAATAAACAAATGAAAAAGGTTTATGAACTATGCTTGAAATTCCAAAGTCAGAAGAACAATTAAATAATGCTTATGGTGTTAAAGTTGTTCCATGCTTATTGAAGGAGAAAACTTGATTTAAACCAATAACTGAAACCAATGTCAAATAACAATGTGGAATCGAACTACTGAATTACTGGACTTCTTATTAACACCAAAAACGATGTTCACCAATAGCGATGGTTCAGATAAAACTCATGTCAAGTCTTCTGTTTGAGTTTTTTTTCTTTCACGGATTTTTTGTTCATGCGAAATTGAAGTCTCACTGACCTTCGCCTTTAAGTCAACATTTTATCACCGCACATAGTTCATAATACACCATCACACCATTCGTCTATAATGAACAGACGTAAAGTCAAAGACCACACACACCATCAAATGAAAAAAACACACGAGCACACTGTCGAAAAGAGATGATGTTTGGACTCAAGAAGGTGGCATAACGAATCACCCACACCTTTCACCACTACCACCTTGTCGTTAAATCTTGACCATGTCTCTGACCCTGGTGGTCACCATGTCACCTTCGTAGTGGACACAGGGGGAACAATACTGGTC
>CM060322.1:29948609-29956109 GCA_030674155.1 Stramonita haemastoma
TTTTTTTTGGGGGGTTTTTTTCTTCTTTCACGGTTTTTTTTTCCCCCGCAAAATTAATTTCCTCACTGACCTTCGCCTTTAATAAAAAATTTTTTTTGCACATATTCTTTAAAAAAAACCCCCAAAAACACCTTTGCCATAAAAAACAACGTAAAGTCAAAGACCACACAGACCATCAATAAAAAAAAAACAAAAAAAACCCCAAAACTGCGAAGAGAGTGATTTTGGGGGACCAGAGGGGCAAATAATCCCCCCCCACCTTTCCCCCATACCCCCTTTGTCTTTAAAATTTTTTAAACCATGTCTCGCCCTGGTGGTCACCTGTCCCCTTTCGTAGTGGACACAGGGGGACAATACGGTCACCGTTGCATAAATTGTGGGGGGCCCCTGGGGGACTGGAAGGGGAAGAAGCCCGAGGACAAAGCCCTGCCCTATTGCATGGGGGAGATAGGGCAGACGCGCAAAGCCTAAACTACTTTTGGGCTTTTAAATGTGGTGCTCGGGGGGGGGAGGGAAAGGGGGGTTTCGTGGTTAAAATTTGATCTCATGAAAAAAGGGGAAATGTAAGGCTGGGGTTTTCGAATCGCAATCTGTTTGAAATATTTTTTCTTTGGGGGGAAAAACTCTTCAATGTTTTTGGGGAAAAAAAAATTTAAAAAAATGATTTTTTTTCTTTTTTTTTAATATTTGAAAAAATTTTTCCTCGGGGTTTGAGAAGATTTTTTTTAAATTTAAAGCATTTGAAAAGATCTTGCCCCTAAGTTAACATTTGAAAGATTTTTCTAAACCTTAACTTTTCAATTTTTTTCTATAGCGAAAAATTTAAAATGTTTTTTTTTGATTTAATTGGAAAGGTTTTTTTCCTTAATTTGAAATGATATTTTCCTTACATTAACATTTGAAATTTTTTTTCCCTTTTACAGTTAAATTTGAAATTATTTTTCCTACGGAAAATTTTTTTAAAAAAATTTTTCCCCCTTTTTTAACATCTGAAATTATTTTCTCTTACTTTTGAATTTGAAATGATATTTCTTCCTAAAAAATTTTACTTTTAAAAAAATTTTTCTTTAAAAGTACATATTCTTACATTTAGGAATTTTGGAGGGGGGTGAGAGAAGAAACTATCAAAATAACAACAAAAATTTTACGACTAACTTCCCCATCAAAAACCTTAAAAATTTAAAAAACCCTACCCCTTTTTTTTTTTTTTCTTCACTCCACAGAAAATTTTTTTCTTTTTCAACTCCACAAAGTTACCCCCATACCCCGGGGGCCGGGGGGGGGGGGGAAAAAAAATCGAAAAAAAACCATACCACAGAAAAAAGGGCGTCAGGGGGGGTGGGGGGGTCACATACAGTTAAAACCCCCTGTCTAAAAAGTCACACCATCCTTTTCCCCCATCAGGGTCCGTCACACTGAGGGAGGGTCAGGGCCCACACAAAAACTACTACATACAGAAACACCCCGGGCAGCAGCAGCAGCAGCGGTGGTGGAAAAAACCCGTTTTTTTTTTTGGGAAGTAAAATAAGGGAAAAAATTTTTTTCCCCGTACTTTTCCCCTTTTTTTTATTATTTTTTTTCTCTTTGTTCTTTCTTGGGGTTCGGGGAGAAGAGGGGGGAAAAGGGAGGGGGCGAGGGAGGGGGAGAAGAGGAGAGGAGAGGAGAAGAGAGAGAGAGAAGAGAGAGAGGTGGTGGTGCAGAGAGAGGGGGGAGAAAAGAGAAGAGAGAGAAAAGGGGGAGAGAGAGAGAGAGAGAGAGAGAGAAGAGAGAGAGGAGTGGGGGGTTTTTTCCCGAGAGAGAGAGAGAGAGAGAGAGAGAGAGAGAGAGAGGGGAGAAAAGAGAGGAAAAGAGAGAGAAAAAAGGAGAGTGTGTGTGTGTTGGGGTGTGTTCAAAAAGGGGGAGAGATAGGGATTTCGGACTCGGATTTTTTTTTGGGAAAAGGCCCCGGGCCCCGTAAAAAGGGGTTGTCTTTTTTTCAAAAGAAACTTAAAAAAAAACATTACAACGAACATAAGAAATTTTTTTCATTGTCAAGATGTTTTCCAATGAAACATGAATTACTTCAAAATCATAAAAAAACTTTTTTTTTCCGCCCTTTTTCCCAAAAAAGGGGGGCCATTTAGAAGAAGACAGAAGAAGACAAGATAGAGGCAGACACACACACACACAAACCCCCCCAAACCCAAAAACACAAACCCACACACACCCCCACACACCACAAAACACAAAACAAAACACACACACCCACAAAAACAACACAAAAAAATACACACAACACACAACCCACACACACACCACACACACACACACACACACACAAACACACACACACACCCACCCCACATAAAACCCCCCCACCGCAAAAAAAGGGGGGTCCAAAAGCTGAGGGGGGAAGAGCAGAGAGGGAGAAGGGGGGAAAAAGGGGGGGGGGAGGAGGGGAGAGGGGGGGAGAAGGGGGGGAGGGGGGGGAGAGGTTTTTTTCAGCCCTGTGGCTAGTTTTTGTCCCCCTCCCCCTCTCAGTCTTGTCTTTGCCTCACAGGGTCTGCGTTGCAAGGAGCTTGTAGCATTTTTTTAGGGGGGGGAAAAAAACTTGGGGGATAAAAGGGGAGTGCAGCAATCCCAACAAAAAATTAAAAGGGGGTGCAACTTTTTTTTTTGATTTTTTCGCACCTACAAGAGTCATACATGCGTGCGTTTGCTCGTGACGAATCTCTCTTGTCTCGTCTCTCTGCTCTCGTCTCTGTCTCTGTCTCTCTCTCTCCTCTCCTTACTCACTAAAATCACCACTCTCCATCTTTCTCTCCCCTCCCACCCCTCCCCCCCTTACATTTTACTTCCACTTAGCTCAAAATTTTTTTCCCCCCAAATCTAAAAGAAAAAAAGTATAACAGCTAGATGCAAGGGGGAATTTCCCCCTAACCAGGTGACCAGCACCGGCCCCTAGTCCTACACGTTTAGTTTTTTGTCGGGGTTTTCCTCAGTTAAAAAAAACACCTGGCTGCCCCCCAAACCATGCACTTGTCTCACCATACGACTGGGAAACTATTTTTTTTTTTTTATTTATTTTTTTTTCATTTTTTTTTAAACTTAACCCTTTATGCCCACCGAAATTTTTTTGCGTGAAATTGGGTCCCCCCCCGGGGGGTAGAGGAGTCGCCACAAGTGCACCCACCCATTTTTTTTTCCTTTTTCCCCTGTCAAAAACAGTACTTGTTTCCCTGAAAAGGGGGTTTTTTTCTACAAAATTTTGCCAGGACAACCCCCTTTTTTGCTGGGGTTTTTTCTGCCTAAAGAAAATGTGAAAACACACGGGATCTGGGTTTTAAAATCGCAAAAGCGAAAAAACTAGCACCCAGACCCCACCATGGCTAATCGAGGGGGGGGAAAAATTTTGGGGGTCAAACGGGATTCAAACCCCCCCACATCCGACCCGGATTTTTTTTCTTTCGGGGGCGGGTGCGTTACCTTAGCCAAACGATCCAGCTGATCATTTAGGTACCCCTTTTTTGACTTCTGAGGATTTTCTGTTTTAAAAAAGGGCTACAAGGGCATGTTCAGAGCTGGTCATAGCTGTGGATAACTTTTAAATTTAATAACTTTAAACAAAAAAGTCTTGCCCAACCTTTTATTTTTCTCCTGTTCAAAATTGAAAAATGTTTTTGTTGTTCACTGTTCATGATATAAACATAAACCAAAAAGGTTATCTACAATGTCACCCCACTCTTCTCCTCCTCCCCTCTCTCTCCTCCTATCTCCTCTCTCTCCCTCCTCTCCCCACTTCCTCTCCTTCTCCCTCTCCTTCTCCCCCTTCCTCCTTGTGCATGTGTTTTTCTTTTTGGTGTGTGGTGTGTTGTGTGTGTGTTTTTGGTTTTGTGGTGTGTGTGTGTGTGTGTTTTTGTTTGTGTGTGTAGTGTGTGGTGTGTTTTTTACGTAGTACGTCGTGTGTACGTGTGTGTAGTAAAATGTGTGTGCGAGAAGAGATAGTGGGTGTGTGCGTACGTGTGGGTATGTATTGGGTGTGCGGGGAGAGAGATATGGGTTTTTTGGTGTGTGTGTGTGTGTTGTGTGTGTGTGGGGGTGGTGTGTGTGTGTGGGGTGTGGTGGTGGTGTGTGTGTTTGTGTGTGTGTGTGCAGGAGTGAGGGGAAACCCGGAAGATACCCTCACTAAAAGCTCGCCCCCCCCCCCCCCCCCCTTTTTTTTTTCCTTTCCGCATTGTATTTTTTTTTTCCCTTTTTTAAAATGGGGTTTTTTTTTTTAAAAAATTTTTCAACGCCAAAAAGTTACTGATAAAATTTTTTAAAATTTTTAAAAAATATATATTATAATATAATATAAAATATATATTTAAAATATTGTATTTTTTTTGTTTCGATTTATAATGGAAAAAGCACTCATGTGCTTTCTGACATCCAGCCCCCGGGGAGTGCATTTTTGTAAATCTTTAAAAAGCATCCCACCGGACACAAGGGGGTACCTTCCGAAAACGGAAGCTTTTTAAAAAGGTGCACAAGAATTTTTTGCGTGCGTTCGCCCCGGGGCCGGGGGTTTTGATCCAACCCCAGGATGGGAGCTTTGGTCAAAGAAAAAACAAAAACAAAGAGAAAGAAAAAAAAAATAAAGGAAAATATGATCAGAACCTTTTTATTCTTAATAAAAAATTTTTGGATCAAATTGAAAAAGCCGGATTTTTTTTAAATTTAAAAAAATTAAAACCCTTAAAAGTTTTTGACCAAGGGTTTGGGGCGGGAAAGTTTTAATTGGTGTGATGGTGGGGTGGCGCGCGCACGCGCGCGTGTGTGTGTTTTTTGTGGGGGGTGTGTGTGTTTTTTTTTTTGTGTGTGTGTGTGTGTGTTTTGTGTGTGTGTGCATGCTGGGGGGGTGTGCGTGCGTGTTTTTTTGTTTTGTGTGTGTGTTGTGGGTTGCGTGTGTGTGTGTGTGCGTGCGTTTTTTGGTGTGTGGGTTTTGGGGGTGTGTGGTGTTTAAAGGGGGGGGTGTTAAAAAAACAGTTGTTCAACAGCAAAGAGGTTTTAAGGGGAGCAATGGGGGAAAAAAAGAAATTTTAGATAAAAAACAAAAAAAAAAAAATAGCAAAAAAAAAGACTCATCAATTTAAGCAGGACGAGAGAGCCCCCGAGTAAAAAAAGGGTTTGGGGTATTTTTTTTTTCCTTTTTTTTGTTGTTTTGTTTAGGAGGGGGGGGGGGGGGGGGGGGGGAGGGGGGTACAGAAGGAAACTTAATGGGGGGGGGGGGCCGGGGCCCCCTGAGTGCAGTGTTCGCCAATACCCACAATCAAAACCACGTATATTGGGCAGAGGGGAGGGGGGGGGAGGGGGGGGAGGGAGGGAGAGAGAAGAGAGAGAGAGAGAGAGAGGAGGAGAGAGAGAGGGAAAAGAGGGGAAAAGGGGGGAGAGAGAGAGAGAGAAAAGGAGAAGGAGAGGGGGGGGGGAGGGGGAGAGAGAGAGAGAGAGGAGAGAGGAGGGAGAAGAGAGAGAAGAGAAGGGGGGGGGGAGAAGAAAGGGGGAGAGGAGAGGGGGGGGGGCTAAAAAGGGGGAAAGGGGGGGGGAAAAGGGGGGGGAAAAGGGGGGGGGGGAAGGGGGAGGGGGAGGAAAAAAGAAAAAGGGGGAGGGGGAGAGGGGGGAGGGGGGAAAAAGAGGGGGAGGAAGGGGGTAGAAGGGGAAAGGGGGGAATATGAGAAAGGGGGAGAGGAGAGGGGGGGAAGGAGGGGGGGAAAAGACGGGGGAGAGGGGGGGGGGGAGGGGGGGAAAAGAGGAGGAGAGGGGGAAAAAGAGAGAAAAGGGGGGGGGGTTAAAAAAAAAAAAAGACAGACAGACAGACAGACAAAAAGGAAAAAAAAAGACAGAGAGCCCCAAAAAACAGAAGACAAAAGACGCAAAAACCCCCACGGGGCGGGGCAGACAGAAAAAAAAAGAAAAAGAAAAAAAAAAAAGGGAAGAAAAAGGGGAAAAAAAAGATCTGGATAGTGGGAAAAAAATACAGCTATTGGCCTTCTTGTTGGCAAAAATTTTAAGGGGTCAGAACTTGGGGAAAATTTCAAAGGGGTTTTGGTTTTTTTTTTGAAAAGGGGGTAGTTGTGACCTAAAGGGGTTTGGGAAATTTTTTTTCTGTTAGTTATTTTTTTATGTATTTGACAAAAAAATTTTTTTTTTGGTATTTTTCTTTTCAAAAAGGGAAACCCCCAATGGTTAACCCCGGGCCCCGCGAACATGTGTTTTGGTGTTTGCCACCCCAAAAAAAACACACGCACACCCAAAACACACACAAAACACAAAACACACAATACACGCACAAAACACACAAACACACACACAAACCATATAAATTTTAATATATATATTATTAAATATATATATATATATTTACGCACAATTGCACACAAGCACAAACACACAAAACACACACACAAACACACACACACACACACACCACACACATATATATAATTTATATATATAAAAAAAAAAATTTAAAAAAAAAATTTTAAAAAAATTTTTAAAATATATAATATATTAATTTTTTTTTCTACAGTCTTCCGGGGCAGAAGGTTCCCTACCATTTTTTTATAAAATATATATAAATTTATATATATATATAATATATATATATAAATATATATATATATATTAATATTATAAAAACCCCCGCCGCGCCAAAACCCCCAAAAACCCCCCCAAAAAACCCACAAACACACACACACACCCACACACAACACCAACACAACACACACAACACCCCAAAAAAACAGAAAACACGCGGGGGAAAAAACAAAAGAAAAACAGACAGAAGAGGGGACAAAATTTTCCCCCTTTTTTTTAAAAAAGGGGCTAATCCCACCCCCCTTTTTTCCGGGCCACGGTAGGGGGGGAAACAGCCCCAAAACAACCCCCGGGAAACGGTCCTTGCACTTTGTGGGGGAAAAGGGGGGGGAGGGGGGGAGGGGAAGGGGGGGAAAAGGGAAGGGGGGGGGAGGGAAGAGAGAGAGGAGAGGGGGGGGGAAGAAAAGAAGAGGGGGGGAGGGGGGGGAAAAGAGGGGGAAAAGATAGAGGGGGGGGAAGGGGGGGGGGAGGGGAAAAGGGGAGGGGGGAGGGGGGGGGAAAAAGGGGGGGGGGGGGGGGGGTAGGGGGCCAAAAAAAAAAAAAAAAAAAATTGGGGGGGTTTGGAAAAATTTTTGGGGGCTTTTTGTTTTTTTATTGTTTTGGGGGAACTTTCTTTTATTTTTTTTTTTTTTTAAAAAGGAAAAAAGGTTTTTGGGCCTTGTTTTTTTACCAAAAAAAACCCCCAAACCACAAAAAAAAAACACAACAAACACCAAAAACCCCCCCCTTTTTTAATTTTTTTAAAAATTTTTTAATAATGGTTGTGTGTTGATTTAAAAAGAAAAAATGTTTAATGACGGCCCGAGACAACAGCTTTAGTGATTTTAAAATTTTTTTTAAATAGTGGTTGATAAAAAAAAAAAAACCCCTGTTATTGAAGTATTT
>CM060322.1:29968609-29973609 GCA_030674155.1 Stramonita haemastoma
GTGTGTGTGTGTGTGTGTGTGTGTGTGTGTGTGTGTGTTGTGTGTGTGGTGTGTGAGGAGAGAGAGAGAGAGAGTGAGTGTGTGTGTGTGTGTGTGTGTGTGTGTGTGTTGTGTGTGTGTGTGTGTGTGTGTAAGGTGATGTGTGTGTGTGTGTTTGTGTGTGTGTGTGTGTGTGTGTGTGTGTGTGTGTGTGTGGTTGTGTGTGTATGCATGTTTGGTGTGTGTGTGTGTGTGTGTGTGTGTGTGTGTGTGTGTGTGTGTGTGTGTAAGGGTGAGTGAGTGTGTACGAGCGCAGGTGCATACAAGGATAAAAATCAACAGTTCCGTTCTTTAAAAAAAAAACAAAAAAACCCCACAAACAATCACTTGGTGTGATAGAAACAAAGTCATCACAGATTCTTTCAAATACAAGTGGTTTCTGTCATTCTTCTCTCCTTTTTATTTCTCTTTGGTTTTTCAAATGATAATAATAACACATTTTCACAAGGTGCTACACTTTCACTGAAAATATCCCCACCCAAAAAAATATTCCACACTCAAGAATTCAAGTCATCACCGAAGATTTCGTCTAAGGTAAAAAAAAAAAAAAAAAAAGCGCGCGCTCGCACACACACACATACACGCACGCACGCACGCGCGCACACACACACACACACATACACGCACGCACACACGCACATACATGACTTCAAATCATCACCACAGCCTAAACTCCACCTAAGATATAAAAAAAATATCATACACACACACACACACACACACACACACACACACACACACACACACACACACACACACACACACACACACACACACACACACACAAACCTCCTAACCACCAAACTAAACTTTCAACACCTAACCCCCCCCCCTCCACCCTCACCTCCCTACATTTCAAAAAAAAAAAAAAAAAAACCGAACACACACACACACATACACACACTTTCACTGAAGGAAGAAGACACTTCAAAGATGACAGCACTGATCCCAAAAGAAGATGCACATTAACTTGTCAACAAACACACCCACGAACACAAGGTCATCATCACAGGCTGACTGACTGACTGACTGACGGACAACTAGATAGATAGGGCAAGAAAACAGGTGACATAGAATCCGCCCCGTGTGTGTGAAGCCAGACTTGGATACTACTACCTAGTACCTACTATGCCTGGCACACTGCCTACCTACCTACCTACCTACTCCCAGTTTTGACACCGATTCCGAAAATGCGCAGTCACTCTTTTGGAACGAAACGGTGCAAGAGGTCAGACTTAAAGCGCGGGGTGAAACGAAAAAAATAAAGAAATAGAAAAACAAACCAAGAAGAGAGAGAGGGGGGGAGAGAGAGAGAGAGAGAGAGAGAGAGAGAGAGAGAGAGAGAGAGAGAGAGAGGAGAGAGAGAGAGAGAGAGAGAGAGAGAGAGAGAGAGAGAGAGAGAGAGAGAGAGAGAGAGAGAGAGAGAGAGAGAGAAACAGACAGACAGACATACAGAGATAGAGAGAGAGAACGAACGAACGAACGAATGAATAATCTTTATTTTTCAAGGGTTACAGCGTAAGCATTTACATACTTTTTTTTTCCATCCGGCCCTTTGCCCTAATTAGAGATAGGTGAAGGTGAAGTGAGAATCTTTCTTTCTGATCGTTTGCTATTTTTTTCTTTTCGGGGAGGGCTTTAAACAAGAGCTCAAGGCAGCAGTTGTAATTCCAATCTGCTTTCTGCGGATACAAAAGCACTTGTCGGCTCCTCACCGTCTTTCCAGAACAGGTAAGCTTTGCCTTTGCCTGCTTTTGTTAGGAGAGAAAGAACATACACATACACACACACTCTCTCTCTGTCTGTCTCTGTCTCTCTGTCTCTGTCTCTCTCTCTTACTCACACACACACACACACAATCAACACACACACACACACACACACACACACACACACACACACACACACACACACACACACACATACACACTCAACACATACATACACGCACGAAAACATGCACACACACAGGAAAAAAACAAACAAACAAACACACACACACACACACACACACACACACACACACACCACACACACACACACACACACACACACACACACACCGTGCATCTGTCAAATTGATAACAGACCATAAACCATAAACCATAAACCATATACAAACTACACTTCAAATCCACCCATGTGTGTGTGTGTGTGTTAGTGTGTCTGTGTATGTCTGTGTGTGTGTGTCCAATCCAATCCAGTTGTTATAGCCCTGCCGACCACAGAGGCCATATCAGAGCTGTCAAATCATAAGATTATATATATATATATATATATATATACATATATATATATATATATATGTGTGTGTGTGTGTGTATACATTATATATATATATATATATATATATATATATATATATATATATATATATATATATATATATATAATGCACATACTTATATATTAAAGTAGGATATGAAATCAACTCGACTGTCGTTCTTTGTATCAACGCCTTGGCCAACCATAATTGTCAATCTAGGGTACGTATGTGTGTAGTAGTAGTAGGAGAAAGGGGAGGAAGAGTAGTAACAGTATAGAAGTCGTAGAAAAGCTCCATCTCTATTAGAAAGCCTGCAGACAGGCCCAGTTTCTTTTTAATGGCACCAACCAGTTCCAGACAGATAGCAATGCACTGATACTTCAAAAAGTTCAGCGATTTATATCAAAACCAAACTGGTTTTTAACAGCTACTGATGTTCATGCTGCCGTATTTTTTGTGTCATCTTATGTTCGGTGATGACTTGAATGTAGATCGTGTAAGTATTGGACACCGATAACCCACTGCAAGTGTAAATTGACTGACCTAGTTTGTGAAGTGTTGCTGTGTGTCTACTTAATATCTACCTGGTGTTTTAGATGCGAGAGATGAAATTTAGATGCTGTTTCCTCCCTTCGTCTCTTTATTATCATTTTGGTTTTGTTTGTTACCATGATTATATTCCCTTATGCATTCTTGTTGTGTCCTAATGTCAACTGTTCTTTTTTATGCATTTTTTATATATTTTTCTACATTTTGTTCTTAGGTTTCCATGTATTACAAAATATGATAGTACAGTGACTTTTGAAGGGATGATTAAAAGTGACATCTGTTGTTAAAGGTGTTCCGAAAGATTCACTTTTACAGTTTGAACAAATCGATGCCAAATGTAAAGACCAAAATTGTCATTGCTGTTGAGCACACTATAAACTTTTAGTTTGATGTTGCTTTATTTGTAAGCGTGTATATGGATGACTTTCTGATCCAAATGTTGTTTTAAGCCAAATTTTAATGAGAACTTAAATGGTTTGTTGCTAACAGACGAACATCATCTGATCCTTTTCGTATAAAAAAACACGGAAAAATTAAAATTCAATCCAATCTTAAAAAATTATAATGTTCACATTGAACAGAGTTGATTTACAATTAGAGCATCTCTCTCTCTCTCTCTCTCTCTCTCTCTCTCTCTCTCTCTCTCTCTCTCTCTCTCTCTCTCTCTCTCTCTCTCTCTCTCTCTCTCTCTCATGTGTAGTAGGTGTATGTGTATATGTAAACACATGTGTGTTACTTGTATGAATAATTGATGGTGAGAGATGGAGTGGGAGGAGGAATAGATTGCTCAGGGAAGTTTGTATTTTATTTATTTATTCTTTTACATCGATGATAATAGAATATGCACTCATGTGCTTTTTTACATCCAGTCCCCGTGTGTATGCAGTTTTGTAAATCTTGTCATCTGTTGTAGTGAACGTCAGTGTGTTTAAATCAAAATTTCAGGTTAGTTTGCTTGAGGTTTTTTTTTATCATCGACATTTATTATCCTATTGTTTACACTTGACATGATTTTTTTTTACCCTTTCGTTTCTGTGCTTTTGTTCCGTTTATTTTTTTGGGGGGAGGATAGGTGGGTGGGGTGAGGGCATGGTGTAAAGAAGCTGTAAGTTTATCCATTTACCCTCAATAAAAATGTTCGTATTCGTAATCTCTCTCTCGGTGGTTTCGTGCATGTATTGTGCTGTATTGTATTGTATTGTATTGTATTGTATTGTATTGTGCTGTGCTGTGCTGTGCTGTGCTGTGCTGTGCTGTGCTGTATTGTATACCACTTTAAGTCACGGCAGATTTCTCTTCGGGCAGATCTCATTATTCTCTTTTTTTTCTTTTCCTGCATACATGCATCTACTCATTTTCACTGACGCGCATTCAGTCCTGATTCAGTGCTCGCTTGCTTGCTTGCTTGCTTGCTTGTTAGCACACCACACACACACACACACGTGCGCGCGTGCACACACACTGCACACACACTGCACACACACTGTAGGCTTACACACACACTGCACACACACTGCACACACACTGCACACACATACACACACGCACACACACACACATACACAGATAAACACACACACACACCACAACACACACACACACACACACACACACCACACACACACACACACACACACACACACACACACACAACACACACACACACAAAATAACACACACAACACACAACAACACACACACACACTGGACGCAACGCACGCACACACACACACACATACCACAACACATACACACACAACACACACAACATACGCACACACTGCACACACTGCACACACACACACACACTCACACACACACACACACACACACCACACACACACACACACACACACACACACACACACACACACAACACACACACACACACAACACACAACACACACACACCTGCGGAAAACAGCATATACGGAATACTGCTTCCACTTCCAATACCCACCCCCACCCCCCTATTTTTTCATATTTATTTTTTTATATCGAGGATAACAAAATAAGCACTCATGTGCTTTTTTTACATCCAGTCCTCGTGTGTATGCAGTTTTGTCAATCTTGTCATCTGTTCCCACCGGCACACGATGGCCTACTCTTACGAAAAGCGGAACAGGATTTAACGTGTGCGCAAGAT
>CM060322.1:29986109-29996109 GCA_030674155.1 Stramonita haemastoma
GGAAAAAAGCTGTGGAATAATTTTACTTCCTTGTTAAAATCAGTCCCTTTAAAACAAACGTTTAGAAACTTTTGAAGAAACATGAAGTGGTCAAATTTTACGACCAATTCTCTTTGCTAGAATGACTTTACATCTGGTTGTTCTGATTATTCTTACCTTTGTTGTTTTATATTTTACACTTAATTTTTACATTTTATCTTATACCACTTTGCTTTTTCAGTTCTCGTCTGTCTGATTTGAGCATATGCTCGGGGAAAGCGAGTGCTCTGACCACTGAGCTATCCCGTCCCCACATACATCCATACATCCATACATCCATACACACATACATACACACACATACATTCAAACAAACATACACACACACATACACATTTAAAGCACACACATACACCCTCACCTGTAATCACCATATCAGGACACTTCGTCGCACCTTTCAGCGGAGATGGCTGCTGCTGCTGCTGCTGTTGAAAATGGTAGCTATGCCGATGATGGTGGTGGTGGTGGTGATGATGTTGATGATGATTCGGAAAACGACGCTGATGATGGTGATGATGATGATGGCTACTGCTGCTGCTGCTGTTGTTGTTGCTGCTACTTCCACCACCACCACCGCCACCACCACCGCTGCCGCTGTGATGAGGACTGGCCACAGACAGATGACGATGGTGACCACTGTTGTTGTTGCAGCGGGAGGAGCCTCGTTTGCCCATCATCGCTGACGATGACGGCGATGAAGACATGGCCTGAGAGGTGGCGGTCACCTGTAGCGGAGGCAGGCGCCGACTGGCCATCTGACGCACGGGGCTGGACATGACGTCAGCCAGGGATGACGTCACCGCGGACACCGAGGACTGACGTCACGGGGTTACGTCATCATCCTTTTCCGAGGTGTAGGGTGGCGTGGCGTGGCGTGGGGTGATGTGACGTGATGTGACGTGACCGCTCGGGGTTTGTTTTTTTAAGAATAGGAGTTTTCAGTTCTGAAAAAAGAGGGTAAAAAAAATGCAACGGTTGCTAATCATTCCTAATCATCATCATCGTTGTTGTCGTTATCGACATCACCAATAGTAGTAGTAGTAGTAGTAGTAGTAGTAGTAGTAGTAGTAGTAGTAGTAGTAGTAGTAGTAGTAGTAGTAGTAGTAGTTAGTAGTAGTGGTGGTGGTGGTGGTGGTGGTGGTGGTGGTGGTGGTGGTGGTGGTGGTGGTGGTGGTGGTGTGTAGTAGTAGTAGTGTAGTAGTTAGTAGTAGTAGTAGTAGTAGTAGTAGTAGTAGTAGTAGTAGTAGTAGTAGTAGTAGCAGTAGTAGTAGTATTAGTGGCAGTAGTAGTAGCAGTAGTAGTATTAGTGGCAGTAGTAGTAGCAGTAGTAGTATTAGTGGCAGTAGTAGTAGCAGTAGCAGTAGTAGTATCAGTGGCAGTAGCAGTAGCAGTAGCAGGAGTAGCAATGGTGGCAGTAGTAGTAGCAGTAGAAGTAGCAGCAGAATCTAGGCTTCGGCTGGTATGGCAGGGCAATGAAGTGGAGTGGAGTGGAGTGGAGTGGAGTGGAGTGGAGAGGAGAGGAGAGGAGAGAAGTGAAGAGGAGGGGAGTGAAGAGGAGAGGAGTGAAGAGGAGAGGAGAGGAGAGGAGTGGAGAGGAGAGGAGAGGAGTGGAGAGGAGAGGAGAGGAGAGGAGAGGAGAGGAGTGGAATGGAGTGGAGTGGAGTGGAGAGGAGAGGAGAGGAGAGGAGAGGAGTGGAGTGGAGAGGAAAGGAAAGGAGAGGAGAGGAGTGAAGAGGAGACAAGAGGAGTGGAGTGGAGAGGAGAGGAGAGGAGAGGATAGGAGAGGGGAGGAGAGAAGAGGGAGGAGAGGAGTGGAGTGGAGAGGAGAGGAGTGGAGTGGGGTGGACTGGAGAGGAGAGGGGAGGGGAGGAGAGGGGAGGGGAGGAGAGGGGAGGGGAGGAGAGGAGAGGAGAGGAGTGGAGAGGAGAGGAGAGGAGAGGAGAGGAGTGGAGAGGAGTGGAGAGGAGAGGAGAGGGGAGGGGAGGAGAGGACAGAGTGGAGAGGAGTAGAGAGGAGAGGGAGAGGAGAGGAGAGGAGTGGAGAGGAGTGGAGAGGAGAGGAGAGGAGAGGACAGGAGTGGAGAGGAGTAGAGAGGAGAGGAGAGGAGTGGAGAGGAGTGGAGAGGAGAGGGGAGGGGAGGGGAGGAGAGGAGAGGGGAGGAGAGGAGTGGAGTAGAGAGGGGAGGAGAAGAGAGGAGTGGAGTAGAGAGGAGTGGAGAGGAGTGGATTGCATTCAATTGGAGTGGAGTGGAGAAGAGTGGAGAGGAGTGGAGTGGACAGGAGTGGAGAAGAGAGCAGAGGAGAGGAGAGGAGAGGAGAGGAGTGGAGTGTGATGGAGTGGAGTGCAGTGCAGTGCAGTGCGGTGCAGTAGAACACTGAACACTGAACACTGAAATGATTTAATGTACATTGGCCATGGACCACAATACATTTCATGGGCTTGGGGTTCATTCATATAACTGGCAAACCAAATGCACAAAAGGTTTGATTCATAACTGATCAAAGAAGCAAAACACACGTTATTCTAATCACAAAAATATGATGTCTAGGGAAAATTGTGGAAATCATGCACATCAATTACGTGTCGAATCATAACAGTTTTTCAATATACATCTTGAATTAGCATTGTCTTCCTTTTATTAATAGAGTGAAAAATATATCTTGACAAATTGTGCCTGTACTCATCATTTGTTGCTTTGAACAAATCGGGCAATGGTACGTTGATACACCCACTTAAGAACTTTTCTCTTAAGCCAGTGTATATGCAACATTCCCAAAGAAAGTGGGCTTCATTTTCAACTTTCGTTTTACAAAAAGGACACATTTTTTCTCGATCATTCTCACTATATCTATATACATTATTATTAAGGGGTAGAACATTAAATCTTGCTTGTGTGATTGCTACTCGAAAGCAGTAGACATCAATAGAGTTTATATACTGCTCTTTTACAAAAATACTTTTAAATGATCTGTAATGGTCATACCTATCTTTATCTCTTATAGTCCCATCCCATTCTTGAATGAACATATCTACTAATCTTTGCTTAAACATACCTAAGAAAAGTTTTACATCCCCAACACCTTGTTGCATCCAAACAATGTTAAAACCGGTTTCACACAAAATTTCCCTTATTTTTGAAATCCAGCAGTATTTACCATTTTTATCTAGCTCTAACAGCATGCAGTAAGCATTATATGGTATTCTGTTTTGATCTATTTGCAATAGTTTTAACCAGTACTTAATAGTTCTTGTACATGAATTGACATAAAGTGGATATCTACCTAAATCTCCGTATACCATCTTATTGGGTGTTCTTACAGGTACTCCTAAAAATCTTTTACATGCCATCAAATGAATTTTCTCGATGTGTTCTAGTCTGTTTGTGCCCCATATTTCTGATGAATACAATAAAATTGGCTGAATCTTAGTATCGAAAATCTTGAAGAAGGTACTAGCATTCATCTCTTTATACCTGTGAAAGACTTTATTTAACTGAACCACTGCCTTCCTTCCCTTCGTAACTAAATGCTCTGTACCTAATTTACAGCTAACCTTTGTTGTAAAACTGAACCCTAAATAGCAATACTGATTTACAACTTCTAACCTAATACCATTGTAATACCATTGCTCCTGTTTTGACAGAAATCCACCTTTCCTAAAGACCATCACCTTCGTTTTATTAATGTTAACACTTAACTGTAAATCATTACAGCAGTCTTTCAAAATGTTTAATTGATGCTGCAAACCTCCTGGGGTTGTTGAAAATAGTGCAACATCATCTGCAAACAACAGAATAAAAATATCCATGATATTAGGTAGCAACTGAACCCCATGTTTTCCTTTTTCATTGATAACATTAGCTAGCTGGTTGATAAATATTGAAAACAATGTGGGGCTCAGAACACAACCTTGCCTGACTCCTACTGGACATTGGAAAAAATCTGATAACTGGCTATTCGTTCGGATACAAGATAATAAGGAGCTATACATGGCTGATAGTGAAGCAAGAAATTTTCCCTTTATCCCCTGACTTTTTATACAGTTCAAAAGTTTATCATGTTTAATCGAGTCAAGGCTTTTTTGAAATCAACAAAAGCAACATACAGTTTTTGACCTTTCTTGGACATACACTTCTGGACAATTGAATATAAATTGAAAATCTGGTCTACTGTAGAATATCTCTTCCTAAAACCTGCTTGGTTTTCACAGATCAAGTGATTATTTTCCAGCCAGGAATACAATCTTGCGTTTAGTATAGAAGTATAACATTTGGATAAAATACTCAGTAATGATACTCCTCTATAATTATCTACTAGCTCTGGATCCCCTTTCTTATAAATTGGAATAATAATGGCTTTAGACCAGATCTGTGGATATATACCTTTATTGAATATAATATTAAAAAGCTTGAATATGAACTGTTTAGCTTCGCTAGTTCCATTTTTTAGCATTTCCGCAGTAATTTCATCAATCCCACATGCCTTTCCAGACTTCAGTTTGTGTATAGCTGTATTTATTTCCTCTTTTGTTATTTCTCTGTTTAGTTCATGTTCATTTCCTTCTAACAAATCTACTTCTGTACGTAAACAGTTACTAAATATACCTTTATTGCTTTGAAATACCTCTTTAAAATAATTAACCCACTCTGTAGAATTTATATTGTTGGTAACTCTATTTCTGTTAGCACATCCCATACTTCGAAGCTCTTTCCAAAACAGTGCTGAATTTGAACTATTGTTTGCTAGAGACTCTACCTTTTGTTTTCTGAATGCTTGGCGCTTGGCCTTTAATAACTGTCTATACTTTTTCCGTGCTGTAACATAAATTTGTCTGTCATTTTCATCTTTTGTTTTTCTGAATAAATTCAAGGCTCTTCTTGTCTCTTTTTTAACCTGATAACATTCATCATCAAACCATTTCGACCGTTTATTCTGAGAGTTATGACATCTAGTAAGCATACAACTACTAGCCTCATTCAAACATTGTGTAAAAAGCTCTAGAGCATCATCTATGTCATTGTCAAGTAAATTTAAGGCCCTCATAATTTTATTCTGCATACTAAGGCTGTTGAGTGTTTCAATAAATTCTTCTTTCTTATCATCTTTCCAAACTATTTTTTCTACTACACTATGTTCCTCTTTGTCTGCTTGTTCGACACTTTGGTTGGTCACATTAACTTTCAAATTAACCCTCATAAAAACAGGTAGATGATCCGACTCTGTAGCACTTTTTATGTCTACAGTTACAATATCAACAGATGCATACCATTCACAAGACATGATAAAATAGTCAACAGTGCTGGCTCCTGAGGATGAAATATATGTAAACCCATCATCAAAGTCATGTTGACACAGACCATTCAAAATCAAAAAGTCAAACATATTACATATTTCGAGTAGCTGATTGCCAAATATATTTGTTTGCTTGTCTTGTGAATTTCTTGAAAAATCACTTGTGACACACACTGTTTTCAACTCCCAATCTAACTCATCATCTGAAAAAGAATTGTTCACACATGCTGTTCTTGCATTCAAATCACCTGTCAATAGAACATAAAAATCATCATTCAATTCCTGCAAGTCCAATATGCACTGCTCTAACATTTCCATACCATAGCCATTTTTGTGATGTTTCCAAAACATTGAATCATATGGAGGTATGTAAGTACAAATTAGCCGTACATCTTTATTAGTTTGTAACAAATCTTTTTGAATATTAAGCACAACTATATTATCATATTTTACATCAACCTTATCAACATAGCAGGCATACCTCTTTCTCACCATAACAATCACTCCTCCAGAATATCGGCCTTGTTGCGACAACTTCTTGGCCTTTGATGTAAATAAAACAAAATCATTGAAAAGTGGTGATTCAAAATCAAAACTAATAAACGTTTCTGTTAAACATATAAAATCATGTAGCACAAGAAAGTTAACAAAATCTTTATTTTCTAATTTTTGTAATAAGCCATTAACATTATAATTTAGAAAATCAATATGTTGTTTATGTACACTATTTACAAATAGTTGTTGCTGCTTCTCTTTGGGTTCATCAATCAAGCCACAAAGTTGGTTTTTATTATCTTTATATGTGGATATTCTTCCTGTGGCCCGGCCAATGTCCTATTTCTTGGAGACAGAGGCTCCAGAATTAGCAGGCTTCCTTTTATCACGTGAGGCCACTCCGCTCTCATGGGGATGTTCCCCCACTGAAACTCTCCTGAGAGAGTCCAGGATGCTGGACTGACTCACTGACCTACGTGATTCTGCATGCGTGCTCTGAGCTTCTTGTTTCTGAGATGCAGCACGCCTGGCAGGTCTCGGCTGCCTCCCTGCTCCTGGTGGCTGGGCATTACACAGGCCTGCAGGTCCTGCTTTGCTCTGCTCTGTTGCCTCCATCTCTCTGTGAGAGTCTGTATTTTTACCACTGCCTGTATCTGACCGTTTGTGGACTGCCTTACCAACTTTACGTCCATTGTTTTTTACCAGTGAGACCCCATGGTCACCATGATTTTCTGCACTCTCTACTCTGTCACTTTGGTCTTCAGTGTTGTTTGGTCTGTCAAGGTTTACATCAGTCAGTTTTTGTGCCTCATTAACCGTTGTTATGTCCTGGTCAGAGTCTGTAATGTTAGGTCCCTGTTCATGACTGTCAGAATCATGTTGGTGAAATGCGTCCATGTCACTCATCAATATTACTTTGGTCCTGCTACCTGTGGTTTTGTCATCATCTATCTGTTCTTCATCCCTGGGAAAGGGAGAAAAACTTTTGTCATTGTCTTCATTGTCTTCCTCATTTTCATTGCTTTTACACCTTTCTGCATTTTTCTTTGAGTCGTTGTGACTGTTACCACCTCTGGTATCCTCACACACTGTGTGTATGTCAGTTTCTTGCATATTCCTGCTTTGATCTTGGCACCTTACTAACCCACAATGAGAGTTACGTCTTAGTCTGTCACGATTTGCTGTGGCCCCATTGTGGCTCTGGTTTTTGCAAAACACAAACCGCTTGTGCTCAGGTGCTGGAAAGTAAGTTTCCTCCTCCCTGTATGCTTGAGGAGCTGGAACAACTGGTCTTCGGTCAGAGTCCTCATGAAAATTTCTTTCATGATTCCTGGCAAGAACAGAGTCTCTGGGATAGGACGTATTCCTATACCCTGCATTGCTCTTGGAGACAGTGTTCCCACACTTCTCTTGAATGGCTCCACCGGAGTAGGAATGCCACTGTCGTCTGATGGTTGGTGGAGTCACTTCAAATTCATCATCCTCTGGTTGAAATAAAGGTGACCTGGAAACTTTGGCTGGCTGGCTCCTGCCAGAGCTTCTAGTTGACTGTTTTCTGAACCAGCTTCTGTCATGTCCTCTCTGTCTGCTGTGTTGGAGATGAGGCCAGTCTTCTGTTCCCTGAGCAGACCTTGTTGCACTCCATTTCTCTCAGGAAACCTTGGTCGTGGCTCTTGTCTGTCCTTGACCTGCAGTCTTCCATTGTAGAAGTAAGCGATTTTGCCTTGACTGCGGTAGAAGTCGATCAACTCCTTTTGTCGTGAGGTGAGATCAGACGCAACGCTAATGCCATTTTGTCTGAGGTCTTCTCTGAGATATGAATCCCCCAGCACAGCCATTTTGTCTGACATCCTGCTGAACTGCACTAGGATTGGTCTAGGTTCGCTTCCTTGCTGCCTAGGTTTCCCCAGTCTGAACGCTTTAACAATGTCCTCTGGATGCCAGTAGGATGCTGGGTTGTAAGAGTTCAGAAGGTCTACAATGATTTGTGTTGTAGAAGCCCTGTCCTCATATCGAAGTTCTTCAATATTGAAGAACACCACATTGCATGCTTTAGAATCTTGTTCAATTGTTTGCACATTTCTTTCAAGCTTGTCCAGTCTGTCCAGAATCGTGCGCCTGTCTTCCATAATGTCCTCAATGTTCTCTCTGTTTTCTTCCACCACTTCTTTTAACTCACTCATGTCTCGTTTAATGTGTGATATGCTGTTGTCTAATATTTTGAATTTCTCTTCAATGGTTGTTTTAATGCTGGCAGTATGATGTTGCAGCTCTTGCTGTATGTGAGCAAAACGCCAGTCCATAAACTGTAGCATGTTTATTTGAGGGTGCGAAAAACCTTCTTGTGACATCTTTCAGGTGCCTGTGTCTGCGTGTAAACAATGCCAATGTCAATGTCACAATCCTGCACGTGATGATCAGTTCTAAAACACAGTGGAGAGCACAAAGTTCAAAGTTCAAAGTCGGCAAAATGTTTGGAATTCCGCATGAACGTGTGTGTGTGTGTGTGTGTGTGTGTGTGTGTGTGTGTGTGTGTGTGTGTGTGTGTGTGTGTGTTTGTGCAAGGCTCACAACTTTCAAAATACACGCACGTGCAGCCCACACATGAATGTTCCGGGTCAGCTGGCAGGCTGAGTTTTGTTTACTTTTTTAAAAAACTTTTTAAAAAAATAATTGTTTATACTGTTTATGAAGAAGATTAAATATGGTATATATTACTGACCACATACTGGTTATCATGTCGTTCCAATCAGTTCACACGAAGAAGCCACCAACAGTCCATATGTATGCAAAAATTTACAATTATACACACCCTGTAGACATGAAAATTTCACAAAAAACTGGAGAGGAAATGCCACACGTCTTTCTTGAATCTGCACCCTTCGAGCTCCCCCGCGGTGCAGTAGAGAGGAGTGGAGTGGAGAACGATGACCCTGGTCACCTATGGTCGAGGGCAGTAGTAGCAGTACTACTACACACGGTCAGAGACCTGTGCTGTGTGCTGATTAGCTTTTTTGTTTTCACCTGGTCACTTTTCTTTTATCTCTACCTGCAAGCGGTCAACTTTCTGCACTCACGATTGACCTTAAAAAAGAGAGGAGAGAGAGAGAGAGAGAGAGAGAGAGAGAGAGAGAGAGAGAGAGAGAGAGAGAGAGAGAGAGAGAGAGAGAGAGAGAGATAAAAGAAATAGCAGTGGTCTATCAATCAGTTAGCTCTAAGGTTTTCGGTTTGGGTTTGTTGTTGTTGTTTTTTTGGGGGGGTGTTATTTTGGGGTTTTTTGGCACTGAGCCAAATGTAAGGGTTTTACTTGAAGGCGTGATAAGCTAGGGTTAGTTAATTTGTAGTCTTTGTTGTTGCTTTTTTGGGGCGGTTTTTTCGGTTTTGTTTGTTTTGCTGTTGTTTTGATTGTTGTTGTGGTGTGGTTGTTTTTTGTGTGTGTTTTTTGGGGGGGTGCTGATGTTGGTTGTTTTTTGTTTTTTTTTGGGGGGGTCATTTCAAGATTGATGTTGTTGTGGTGAATGTTGCTGCATGCGTTAAGTTGATTGGAATAATAGAATAATTACTGTCATATAAAAACCGAAAAGGAAGAATAAAAAAAAAATACAACAGAAAAAATGTCAGAAAGAGGAAACAGCTGCAGAGAGAGAGAGATAGACAAAGAGACAGACAGACAGATAGACAGACAGACAGACAAACAGACAGAGGGGGGGGGGGCAAAAACTATATATACAAAATTCTGGAAATAAAGAAGAAGAAGAAGAAAAAGAAGAACAAGAACAACAACAACAAGAACAAGAGCAAGAACAAG
Organism: Stramonita haemastoma; assembly: GCA_030674155.1. NCBI lineage: Eukaryota > Metazoa > Mollusca > Gastropoda > Neogastropoda > Muricidae > Stramonita > Stramonita haemastoma. The sequence goes on from CM060322.1 coordinate 29,995,743, forward strand.
AAGAACATCAACAACAACAACAACAACAACAACAACAGCAACAACAAAATAAGGAAGAACAAGAGCAGAAAGATAAAGAAGGAGAAAGAGATGAAGAAAGAATACCCAAAACAAAACTGGTAGAGGATTGATGGTGAACGAATATCATCCCTACCTTCACAGCCACACACAGTCACACACAGTTCCCGACCCGAACAAACAGCACAATCCAAAACCGATTGCCCGTTAAATAAATCACCAGAATTAATCTACATACATATCCATCACAACAGACTGATGTTTTCACCAAATCAAGCAATAAACCAAACACAAAAATACAGGAGAGGAAAAAAGACACAACAACCCTATTTTTCTCCCCCCAAAACTA
>CM060322.1:30001109-30006109 GCA_030674155.1 Stramonita haemastoma
GAAAGAAAGAAAGAAAGACAGACAGACAGACAGACAGACAGACAGACAGACAGACAGACCGACAGACAGACAAACAGACAGACAGACAGACAGACAGACAGACAGACTGACAGACAGACAGAAAGAAAGAAAGAAACAAGCCACGGAACACACAGAACTAAGAAAGAAAGAAAGAAAGAAAAGAAAGAAAGAAAGAAAGAAAGAAAGAAAGAAAGAAAGAAAAAAAAAAAAGAAAGAAAGAAAGAAAAAAGAAAGAAAGAAACAAACAAACAAACAAACAAACAAAACAAAAAACAAAGAAATCCAGAAAGAAAGAAAAAAACAAAAACAAAAAAAAAGACAGAAAGAAAGAAACACAAAAAGGAAGCAGAACAAACAAACCAAACAAAAACACACATCACACATCAGCTACAAAAGGCTTCATCGACAGAGAGACCAAAACAGATGGCACTAATGACTGATCTTTGGACCATCTCTCTCAGAGGTGAGAGAAAAGCCTTATTATACTCCTAGCCTCTAGGTCTTCCATTATTACACTGATCAATTCAGGGTCGGTCTGTAAGCTTACATTTCCCCTTTCTATCTAGCATCATCTCTCTGGAATAATTTACTCATTGATACCATTTTCTCCGCTGACATCAATTCAATTTTAGCATCAATAGGGCCTAGTATGTGGTTCATACATACACTTTTCTCTTGTTTATTTTTGTTTCTTTCTTTCACTTATTTTTGTTAAGTTCATCACCAGTTTTTTGGCGTAGTGGTTTTTACAATTTTTTTCTGGGTGTTTTCCTAGTCAATTATAATAATTTTTGGTATCAATACTATGATTTTTAATATCAATATTGTGTATTTTGGGAGGTAATTTGGAAATACCTGGGAGGACTTCGAACTAAGATGCTGTTTTGTTAAGAGTGGTGGCGTGTGTGTTTTTTGTTAGATTTTGCAGAATGTCAACAAATTTTTTTACTCAACTAGGTCTATCCACCCCAGGCCACTAAGTTCATCCGTTTGTTGCATAAAACATAAAACATGAAACACAGAAACGCACACACGCCAGAGGAAAAATTGCAAAAACCAAATCTTGATTCGCCATGCTCACCCCGACAGAAAGAAAGATGGACGTAAATTTACCATGCCAAATCAAATAAAGTAATTTAACCACCAAGCCAAATTAAAACTAAAACGAACTAAACCTACCCCAAATCAAACCCGAACTAAACATCAAACCAAACCAAACTAAAAACCGAAAAACAACCTTAAACCTAAACCAAAGTGAAAACCAAAAACAACCTTAAACCTAAAGCAAAGTGAAAACCAAAAACAACCTTAAACCTAAACCAAAGTGAAAACCAAAAACAACCTTAAACCTAAACCAAAGTGAAAACCAAAAACAACCTTAAACCTAAAGCAAAGTGAAAACCAAAAACAAACTAAAACCTAAACCAAAGTGAAAACCAAAAACAACCTTAAACCTAAACCAAAGTGAAAACCAAAAACAAACTAAAACCTAAAGCAAAGTGAAAACCAAAAACAAACTAAAACCTAAACCAAACCAAGCCCTAAAGCAAACTAAAAATAAACTAAAACCAAGCCAAACTATAAAAAAAAAAAATCAAACCACTCACCTTATCAAGCTAAGAATCAAACCAAACTAAGAAACATATAAACTAGAACTCAAGCTTAATCCCAAACCAAAATCCAAGCTAAAACCCAAACCAAAATCCAAGCTAAAACCCAAACCAAACTAAAAACCAAACCAAAATGAACTGACCAAGACTAAACCAAACACCAAACCAAACCTAAGAAACAACAAGACCAAAAACCGAACTACTAAACCAAAGCAAAGTACAAACCAAACCAAACCAAACACTAAACAAACAGCAATTTCCTAATTTAAAAAAAAAACACAATTACAAGAAAGAACACACACACACACACACACACACACACACACACACACACACACACACACACATCTAACATATCACACACACACACACACACACACACACACACACACACACACACACACACACACACACACACACACACACACACACTGGTGTAAATTGCGCTCGCAATTTGATGATCCGAGTTCGATTCCCGTTGAGGAGATATTTCCCCTAGAGTTAACTAACATCAGTGCTGACTCTACTCTCCCCAAAAGTTCTCCGGATGAGACTACAAACTGAGGCCCCGTGTGTGAACGCACACAAAACGTTTTGAACACACGTCAAATCCTGTTCCGCTTTTCGTATGAGTAGGCCATCGTGTGCCGGTGGGAACAGATGACATTTACAAAACTGCATACACACGGGGACTGGATGTAAAAAAAAAGTACAAGAGTACTTATCCCATTATCCTCGATATAAAAGAATAAAAAAAATAATAAAATAACACACACACACACACACACACACACACACACACACACACACACACACACACACACACACACACACAAACACACAACACAACACAACACAACACAACACAACACAACAACATACACAACACACACACACACACATCACACACACACACACACACACACACACACACACACACACACACACACACACACACACACACACACACACACAACACACACACACACACACACACCAAATTGAAAAAAAGGGAAGCATGAACAAACCAACCAACCCAGCATGCATCCTGCCCAGCTGACCCGTTAGTCCATCTGTCAAACCCTCCATGCATCACCGCTGCGCCACTGACAGGTGACACGAAGAGAGTGGCAGTGACAGTTTTATACAGTTGACACAAATACTCTCCACTACACTACAGTACATATACGCTGTTGGCAACAACACTATGGTCACCCTTTCGAGTCAAAACTTTTTTATATTTTATGTTGCCAAGAACGTTGGTTTCAGAGCTTTGTGTGTTCTGTAACGTTAGTTGGGAAGTGGAGGAAGCTGGTTGCAAAATCTTCAGTGGTGCCCCCTACAGTCCACGGGACTATGGGATAGGTGACAGTGAAGGTGAATGTGAAGGTTAGTTTCACAGCTTTCTGTTTTTGTAACATTACTTTTAGAGCTCTGTGTAGTTCTTAACATACGCTGTTTTCAGAGCTTTGTGTGTTCGTAACGTTAGTTTTACAGCTGTGTGTGTTTGTTCACGTTAGTTTCACAGTTGTGTGTGTTTGTTCACATTAGTTTCACAGCTGTGTGTGTTTGCTCACGTTAGTTTCACAGCTGTGTGTGTTTGTTCACGTTAGTTTCACAGTTGTGTGTGTTTGCTCACGTTAGTTTCACAGCTGTGTGTGTTTGTTTACGTTAGTTTCAGTATTTTGTGTATTTGTAACGTTGTTTTCGTATCTTTGCATGTTCGTAACGTTAGTTTCACAGCTTTGTGTTTGTTAACGTTAGTGTCACAGTTTTGTGTGTTTGTTAACGACAGTTTCGCAGCTCTGTGTGTCTGTTAACGTTAGCTTCGCAGCTTTGTGTATTTGTTAATGTTAGTTTCACAGCTTTGTATAATTATTTGTAACGTTGTTTTCATAGCTTTGTGTATTCGTAAGAATGGTTTCAGAGCCGTGTGTTTTTGTTAACGGTAGTTTTAGAGTTGTGTGTGTCTTTGTTAACATTTAGTTTCAATGTGTTTTTTCCTGCATTGTAAGAGGTAAGGGAGGTAGTAGTAGTGGTAGTAGTAGCAGTCATAGTGGTAGTCACAGTAGTAGAATTAGTAGCAGCATTAGTAGTAGTAGTAGTAGTAGAAGTAGTAGCAGCATTAGTAGTAGTAGAAGTAGTAGCAGCAGCAGCAGCAGCAGAAGCAGCAGAAGCAGCAGGAGGAGGAGGAGGAGAAGGAGGAGTCGTAGTAGTCATAGCAGCAGCAGCAGCAGCAACAGGAGCAGTAGTAGTAGTAGTAGTAGTAGTAGTAGTAGTAGTAGTAGTAGTAGTAGTACTACTACTACTACTACTACTACTACTACTACTACTACTACTAATTCTTGTAGTTGTTGTTGTAGAAGTTAGTAGTAGTAGTAGTAGTAGTAGTAGTAGTAGTAGTAGTAGTAGTAGTAGTAGTAGTAGTAGTAGTAGTAGTAGTAAGAAGAAGAAGAAGAAGAAGAAGAAGAAGAAGGAGAAGAAGAAGAAGAAGAAGGAGAAGAAGAAGAAAACAAAACACATCAGCTGCTCGTAGGATTTCAAACTTTTGACAATGTAAGTTTTCCATACATATTGCTCCTGTTTGAGGGTGGGGAGAGTGGGGGGGGGGGGGGGACCCAGTGACGCGATTTAAGCCTACGTCATCCCAGAATTCACAGACGAAAGTGGCAGGTTGCTATGGCGATGGATGGAAGCACAGTACAGCCACGGGTCTTTCTTTGCCAGCTTTCAGTGTTGAGAAGCGAGACAAAAGATGCCTGCTTCTGCGAGGACTGGAGAGAGAAAAACTCCCAATCATGTTTGCTGAGACAGCTGGGCTTATTATGTACATCTATCACCATGCTGGCTTATTCCTTGTGTGTTAGGCTAGTGTGTGGGGGTTGTGTTTTCTCTCTGTGACTTATTAATTATTTTGTCTTCTAATTTGTCTGTCTGTTTAATTAACTGTTGGGTTATTTGTTTGTTGTTTGTGCGTCTATCTGTGTATTATGTTTCTCTGTGTGTGTGTGTGTGTGGTGTGTGTGTGTGTGTGTGTGTGTGTGTGTTCGTTTTAACATCTATCCACTAAAAATGGATATTAGACAGAGGTGTGTGTGTGTGTGTGTGTGTCGTTTTCAGATTTATCCATTAAAAAGTGATATTAAACAGAGGTGTGTGTGTGTGTTTATATATATATACATGTATAATTATATAAATTGTGTGCATAGATGCATGTACGTTTGTGCGTGCCCGGCGTATATGCGTGGATGTGTATCAAAATATACCCAAAAAAAGCCGGAAAGGCTAGGTGACTTTGATGTATGGGCTGCGCAGACCACTCACATTGAAGTTGACGACACTCCAGAGGCGCCCACCCTAAGGGGCGAC
>CM060322.1:30026109-30028609 GCA_030674155.1 Stramonita haemastoma
AGACAGACACGCACACGAACACACGAATACACACACACACATACACACACATATACACACCACACAGAGTCTCTCTCTCTCTCTCTCTCTCTCTCTCTCCTCTCTCTCTCTCTCTCTCTCTCTCTCTCTCTCTCTCTCTCTCTCTCTCTCTCTCTCTCTCTCCTCTCTCTCCTCTCTCTCTCTCTCTCTTCCTGCATCTCCCCATCCCTCCCCTCCCCTCCCCGAGATACACACACACACACACACACACAAACACACACACACACACACACACACACACACACACACACACACACACACACACACACACACACACACACACACACACACACACACGTAAAAAACAAATCGATGATTGCTGCATGCATGCAACTATGCCATCACGGAAAATAAATGAGATGATTTGATGGGAGATTTGATGGATCAAAGACCATAAAGAATCTTCCATGAATATATTCATTGTCGACATTATTTTTTCCCCTCGTTTCTCGGGCATAAGCTCCGAAGTTGACTAATAGTGAGATTTTGCATATACAATCATTGTTGTTGCCCACCGTGAAGAAGGTAGCCAGCCGCATTCCGACTTTTTGACACACACAAAAATCATCTTCGTCGCGCGCTGTTATCATCATTTTTGTATAGCTTCATCATCTTCATCTTCACCTTTATCGTCGCCACCACTACTTCCACCGTTATCATCATCACCATCATCATCATCATCATCGTTATTATCATCGTTATCACCATCACCATCATCATCATCATCATCATCATCATCATTATCACCATCATTCTCATCACCATCCTCCTCCTCGTCCTTCTCCTCCTCCTCATTATCATCATCGTCATCACCATCACCTTCACCATCCATCACATTACGCCCCCTCAACCCCAACCCCACCCCCACCCCCCACGTAAAAATTACCCCCCTGGAGATTAAAACAAATTCACAGCAAGGTATAAATGTACATAATATAATATAAAATACCTCACTGCCCCCCCCCCCACGCCCTCCCCCCCCCCACGAACCCACCCCCCCACACCCCCCACCACCACCCCAACCCCACCCCACCACCCCACCACCACCCCAACCCCCACCCCCCCCCACCACCCCAACCACCCCACCACCAACCCCACACCCACCCTTTTCTACATAGGCCTACTCCTCAGCATACAACCATAGGCCTACTGGGCATCGGTGAGGAAAATAATCCCTGGAGTACTGATGACCACGCTTGTTGTCGTTACCCACGATGTGTACACACCTGGAGGGAATGGGGGGAGAGGGCTGTGGTGGTGGGAGAGGAGGGGAGGGGGGCAGGAATGAGAGGAGGGGTGGGGTTAAGTGGGGAAGGTGGGGTAGGGTGGGGTGGGGTGGGGTGGGGTGGGGTTAGTGGAAGAGGAAAGAAAAACACAGCAGCAGGATTGCTTGGCTTGGCTGGGTAATCAGCATGCTTCTGTTATCGATTTTCATCATTGTCATCCGCGCTAGCATGCATGCAGCTTCCCACAGAGAGGGAGTGAGTGGGTGGGTGGGGTAGGGTAGGGTAGGGTAGGGATGTGGTGGCTTAGAGAAGAGAAGAGATGAGATGAGATGAGATGAGATGAGAAGAGATTAGATGAGAAGAGAAGAGATGAGATGAGATGAGATGAGATGAGAAGAGAACAGAAGAGAAGAGATGAGAAGAGAGGGGTATAGAAGAGAAGAGATGAGATGAGATGAGATAGGAAGAGAATTAGAGAAGAGATTAGAAGAGATTAGAAGAGATGAGATGAGATGAGAAGAGAACAGAAGAGAAGAGATGAGAAGAGAGGGGTATAGAAGAGAAGAGATGAGATGAGAACAGATGAGAAGAGACGAGAAGAAGAGAAGAGAAGAGAAGAGAAGGGAGTAGAAGAGAAGATGTGAGAAGCGAAAAGAAGAGAAGAGAAGAGGAGAGAGAGAGAGAGAGAGAAGAGAGAGAGAGAGAGAGAGAGAGAGAGGAGAGAGAGAGAGAGAGAGAGAGAGAGAGAGAGAGGGGGGGGGGGGGAGGGAGGAAGGGAGGGAGAGGCAGAGATACAGAGAGTGTCACGTCATTGTCATCGTCTAGTAGCTTCCGAGAGAGTGGGATTACCGAGAGAAGAGCAGAGGGAGAGGGGGGGGAGCACAAAGAGGGTGGGGGGGGGGGAGATGAGGGCAGAGAGAGAGAGAGAGGGAGAGAGTGAAAGTGAGAGGGAGGGAGAGGGAGAGAGAGAGAGAGCGAAAGAAAGGGAGAGAGGGGGAGAGAGAAAAACAGACACACAAACACAGACAGACAGACAGACAGACAGACAGACAGACAGAGGCACGCACACATACACACACACACACACACACACACACACACACACACACACACACACACACACACACACACACACACACAGACACACACACACTGAGATATAAGGACAGAAACGGGCACAGACAGAGAAACAGACAGAGATGGATGCAAAGAGAAGAAAGACAACTTGACAGAGA
>CM060322.1:30033609-30046109 GCA_030674155.1 Stramonita haemastoma
GAGCGGTTTTGGGTTTTTTTTGTTTTGTTTTTTGGTTGTTGCTTTTTCTCGTGTGTGTGTGTGTGTGTGTGTGTGTGTGTGTGTGTGTGTGTGTGTGTGTGTGTGTGTGTGTGTGTGTGTGTGTGTGTGTGCGCGCGCGCGCGTGTGTGTGTGTGTGCTTGTGTGTGTGTGTTGTTTTTTGGAGGTTGTTTGGATTGTTTGTTTGTTGTTGTTGTGTTGGTTTTTTTTGTTTTTTACTAGATATTGGTATGTTCTCTGTCGTCCAACGTTGTGTGTGTGTGTGTGTGTGTGTGTGTGTGTGTGTGTGTGTGTGTGTGTGTGTGTGTGTGTGTGTGTGTGTGTGTGTGTGTGTGCGAACGTGTGCGCGTGCGTGTGTGTGTGTCTGTGTGTGTCAGTGTCTGTGTCTGTGTGTATGTATGCGTGTGAGTCTCTCTCTCTCTCTCTCTCTCTCTCTCTCTCTCTCTCTCTCTCTCTCTCTCTCTCTCTCTCTCTCTCTCTCTCTCTCTCCTCTCTCTCTCTCTCTCGCTTCGTGTGAAGGAAGCTTAACCTTTAGAATCCTGTCGTCTGCTGGGTGTGCCAGTTTCCAGCATGTGACCTCTGTGATGTCCTTAGGGTGTTCTCTTGTCCTTAACCGGTACAAGGCGATCAACTGCGCGAATCCGGTCCATAAGTAACCAGAGATTATTTCTAAACCGCATTGTCTTTATACCAATACAGATGTAAACACGGCCCCAAATAACGGCAAGAAAAGGGTATCATCAAGAAAATTTATAACTCAGATGAGGCTGCCAAACATGAACAATGAACACCCTTTTACCAGGAATATCCACTGAGTCAAACCTGATTCAGAGATGTATGTATGTAACATCAGCTTCCCCCATGGGGATGCCAGGGGGCTGTCAGTATAAACAGCATCCCCACCTACTGGAAATTCTGTGGTAGGAATTCCCTCTTTTCTATCCCTCTCTTTGTTTCTGCCGTCTTTCTTTTCTTCCTGTCGCTTCCTTCTTGTCTATTTTCTGCCTTCTTGGTCTTCATTCCTCTGCCCTTTTCTTCAGAAAGATTCAAAAGATAACAATTCTCTACCATGCCCGAAGTCGGATGCGCTGGGTCTGACTTGCCAGGAGGCGCTTAACTGGCAGTGCTACACATTTTCGCTCATAATTATGACAGACAACAATAGTTGCTGTCTGAGCATTTAACGAAGAAGAAAATCAGCACGGGGTAATGTTGAGGTTTACTGGTATTAAAGCCAAAAGCACTGCATTTTAAGCCAAACGCATACATTTCGTGTGCCAAATCCGGTAGGGCATGTGGTGTCGTTAATGGTTTTCTTGTCGTTAAGTGGATTAAGACTCTCAACTGCGCCAGCCTGGTATAAACGTGACTTACAGATTATCTTTAAACCGCTTAGCACATCGTTTTCTATGAGCAACACACATGAAATCTCGACCCCAGATAATAAGAATGAAAAGATGTTACATAAATTAATAATAGCTCAGTCGAGACTTAAGTGGATGGGTGACCGTTTGCGCGCCTTGGCTTCAATACAGTCCCCCAATTTACCCAGCTGCAAATGTGTACCTACCCTCTTGAGGGTTAGGGAAAGGTAAAGCAGCGAGGGAGAGGAGATGGGCACGGCCCTCAATATGCTGGCCTCTGGAGAAGTGAAGCCGCTGACGCCTCGCTCCCCTACGACCAGACTGGTTATGGGACACCTTTACCTTTTACCTTACTCCTTTATTCCCAGGAGTAATGTGTTGACCGATTCACGCTCTCACACAGACAAAAAGGGAAAAGTCATATTTGGAATCGTCTGTCTTGCAATCTGCGAGTCTGTGCATTGACAGCCCACCTGATGAAGGAAAGGAGAAGGTAAAGATTTCCACAGGAAGTGTCCAAACCCAAGAAATCTTAGTTGAGCCTGTAAAAGGTAAAGTTAATGGTGTTCCCAAAACCTATGAGGTCGTAGGGGAACGAGGCGTCAGAGATGTCAGCTTCTCTAGGGGCCAGCATATTGAGGGCGGCGGCGCCCATCTCCTCTCTCTCGCGCTGCTTTACCTTCCCTGACCCTAAAGAGGGCAGGTATCTATTTACAGCTGGGTGAACTGAGGAACTATACTGCAGCCAATGCGTGCAAACAGTCACCCATTCACTTGGTAACCACGCTCGATGCTGCTTACACCTCAGCTTGGGGAAACAAGGGCTCCTGACCACTGAGCTATCCTGCCCCCTAGTAGTAGAGCCTGCACGTGCACCTAACGACAACAATAACCACTTAACATAACGCAACACATTCCACACTAAACCTACCCTCCAAACAACGAAGAAGCAAGTTTCTTCTCTCTGTCGAGCCTGACTCGACCACTTGACGACAACCTATCCCATACCGCCATCATAGACGACGACGACGACAACAATCTGCGTCTCAGTTGGTGCAGTGTTTACAGTGAGAGCTGGCTGGCTTACCTGCCTGCCTTGCACTTGTCTCTAGAGAGATATATATTATGCTGTTGTCTCGCTGAAAAGGGGGTTGGAAAGTCAAAGTTGTCTGGTGTTGACAAAAGATTTCTATCAAGCTGAAGAGTCGACTCGAAGGGTCTTTTTGAAAGCGGGTTTAGGTCGGTTGGTGCTGGTAATGTTTACAAGATAGTGAAGTTGGATCAGACAGAAATGCCAGCCAGCCTGCCAAGTCAGTCTCTCGCTCGTCCTTTTCTTTTGATTTCAAAAGAGATTTTTGAGGACTGAAGTGGTGGTGGTAGTGTTTTTTTGTTGTTTTTTGTTTTGTTTTTTGTTTGTGTGGGTTTCCTTTTTTTAAATGTAGATTTCGTGTATGTTCTAGGTCTTGCTTTTTTTTTTCTCTCTCTCTCTCTCTCCATGCCAGTGTGTGTGTGTGTGTGTGTGTGTGTGTGTGTGTGTGTGTGTGTGTGTGTGTGTGTGTGTTGTGTGTCTGTGTGTCTGTGTGTTGTGTGTGTGTGTGTGTGTGTGTGTGTGTGTGTGTGTGTGTGTGTGGAAGGGTGTGTATGGAAGGGGGGAGGGGGGAGGGGGCAAGTGTGGTGTGTGTGTGTGTGTGTGTGTGCGCGTGTGTGTCTGTCTGTCTGTTTGTCTGTCTGTGTCTGTTTTTGCGCACTTGCACGAGTGTGAGTGTGTGTGTGTGTGTGTGTGTGTGTGTGTGTGTGTGTGTGTGTGTGTGTGTGTGTGTGTGTGTGTGTGTGTGTGTGTGTGTGTGTGTCTGTGTCTGTGTGTGTGTCTGTGTCTGTGTCTGTGTCAGTATGTGTGTGTGTTGGTGTGTGTGTGTGTGTGTGTGTGCGTGTGTGCGTTTGTGAGTGTGTGTTGAAGCGTCTACCTGCCATGATGTAGTATGTTTGGCCATCCTGTAATCTTGTGTTGAATTATTAACTGTACGCCATTGTCGTGGTTAGGATGCAATCAGTTAATGGTTTACCTGGGTGTGTGTGCTTCATTCTAAAATACATCATCAGTTAAAACACAAAGACCTTTTTTCTGTTTGGTTTTTGATTAACCTAATTTCTTTCTACTACTCTTCCTGCCTATTGTTTTGTCTGTCTGTTTCTGTGTGTGTGTGTGTGTGTGTGTGTGTGTGTGTGTGTGTGTGTGTGTGTGTGTGTGTGTGTGTGTGTGTGTGTGTGCCTGTTTCGTCAAACACACACACATACACGCACGCACGTACGTACACACGCGCACACATACACACATACACATACACAGACGCGCACGCAAGAAACACACACACACACACACACACCACGCACGTACACACGCACGCGCGCACACACACACACACACACACACACACACACACACACACACACACACACACACACACACACACACACACACACGGCTTTTAGCGTGCTCCAAAGGCGAAAGAATGACAGATTTCGTTTCGCAGCTCGTATACAATCACTTACTTTGAACAATCTGATGCAAATACATATAGTACAAAATACCAAAGTAAAGCAATGGGGGTGGTGACAATGACAGCTGAATCAAAAGATTTATTTCTTTATTCTTTTCTTTCCATAATAATGGAATAACAACTCATGTGTTTTTTTACATCCAGTCCCCGTGTGTATGCAGTTTTGTCAAATTTGGGCAGGTACCCATTTGCAGCTGGGTGAATTGGGGAACTGTACTGAAGCCACGGTGTGCATACGGTCATCCATCCAATTGGTAACCGCGCTCGATGCTGTTTAACCTTGGCTGGTAGAAAGCGAGTGCTCTGACCACTGAGCTATCCCGTCCCTGACAAACGTATAATGTGATAACGATTATTTGTGCTGCACCTATAGCACCTGAACTGACACATCCAATAACGTGGTGGGGGCGGGGGCGAGGGTTGGGGGGATCGTATCCCAAAATCGATGCTCATAAAGATGTGCACATTGATCAACAATAGTACAAATTTGAATGCCAATGCACACACACACACACACACACACACACACACACACACACACACACACCGCGCGCGCGCGCACACACATACACACACACACACACACTCACACACACACACACATACATACACACACACACACACACACACACACACACACACACACACACACACACACACACACACACACACACACACAGAGGCGATCTTGAGACACAAGTTGTATGACCATAACGCTTTAACTAGTTTCCTACCCCCATACATCACTTGGTCTGGCTCTGTCATGATAAACAAATGGAGTGTAGTCACTGAGCAGCTTTTCAAAATATCGTACTTTAACTATTCATGATCAATATCCTAGTATCTGTATTGCTTTGTCTGAAATGGGGATGGATCGGCCATATTCTTCGCAAGCCTGCTTCGACTGTCACTAGGCAGGCCCTTGACTGGAACCCACAAGGGAAGCAGAAAGTAGGTTGACGAAAACAGACCTGGCGCAGAAACAATGAAGCAGAGACGAAGGCAGCCGGAATGACGTGGGCCGAGCCGAAGAGGATCTCCCAGAACTGAGTCTGTTGGAGGGGTGTTGCTGCGGCCTTTTGTTTCCCAGGGAATTCATAGGCATAAGTCCCTGCTGTGTTTGCTTTGCTTTTTACATACTTTTATATATGCTATTCATAAACTTTTGTGGATGCCCAACCCCAAACAATGATTGTGCCCATGCATTAGGAGACACAGAGTGGTAGACAGACACAGTCACAAGAGCAAGGCAGGACAAGCAGGACCCCACAGCACCACCATGACATGACAGAAGCGTAACATTCCAAACACTTCAAACGATGCATGCATCGGATATAAACAAAGAAAAAAAAACTGCACATACTTTTTTTTGCATCGGAGCACAAAACGAACAGCTCGTGCAGAAATATCCACAATTTCAGGTCGTCAACACACACACACACACACACACACACACACACACACACACACACACACACACACACACACACACACACACTCACACACACACACACACAGCACGCACGCATGCACGCGTACACACACACGTACACACACACACTCACGGCTGTTCACAAAAGTAACTCTACGTTTGCAACAAAAAATGGCAGATACTTACTTGAGGCTTGAAAAATGGAGACAAAAATTTAGAACAAAACATCCCACACACCCCACGCTGGCACTCATAAATGTTGGGGCCTTTTTTTTTTTACACAGAAGTAGCTTTTATACGCATCACTGTGTCACTGGAACAACAAAATTCATTCGGAAAACTGACAATACATCATTTTAATCCAGAGCACACACGCTGTATACTACCTTTGGCAGCCGCCATCTTGGACCGTCTAGCTTCAATTTACCTTACTTCCTGTAGGATTTTTTTTTTTGTTCCTTGGCTAAAGCTCCGAGGTTCCCCCAATGGTGAGATGTTTGCCTATGCTACCGGTGCCCCCCCCCCCCCTCCCTCCACCACCACCATTCAGGTAACTGCATTCCGACTTCGGGGATGATGTTCATACATGGTGCATGCGTCTTTTATAAATTTTGTCAAATACCTCACTTTTCCAGTGTCCAGCATATTGAGGGTGGCGCCCATCTCCTCTCCCTCCTGCTTTACCTTCCCTGACCTTAAAAGAGGGAGGTAACCATTAACAGTGAATGGTGAAGAGGACTGTAAGAGAGCTAAGGTGCGCAAACGGTCACTCATCCACTTGGTAATCCACGCTCGATGCAGCTTAGCTGTAGCTTAGGGTAAGCGAGTGCTCTGACTGCATAGCTATCCTGTGTCCTATGTATAGGTAAGGATGGGTGACAAAATTTCTAAAACGCGAACTCAATGATGTTGTTCTTAGACACTATCCCCGACAGTCGGAATGGGCTACCTTAATGGTGGGTAAAAAGGGTGGCATACTGCAAAATCTAACATTGGTGAACTGGCGCTGTAGCCGAGGAACAGAAAAACACTAAGTAAAACTCAGGTAGCCTACCTGAGATTTGGGATTCTTTTGAAATAGTATAACATTTTTCATCTTCTTGTCGAACCTCATACAGAACTATTCTTGTCTGTCAAATAAGCAAAAAATGCGTCGCACTGCCGTCAAGCGCCTGACAAGTCAGTCCCAGCGTATCCAACTTCGGCGAGGGAAAGATTAGTTCTTTAAAGTCTTTCTTGTGAGAAATCAAGCAGGAAAATGGACCAAGAAGGCAAAAGAAAGACTTGAAAGAGGTCACAGAAAGAAAAAGAACAAGGCAGAAACAAAGAGAGGAATAGAAAAGTCGAATTTTTTGGCACAGAATTTTCAGAAGGTGGGGATGCTGTTTAACTGACATGCCCCAGCATCCCCAAGGGGGAATATTCGAGCTCTCTATGATTAGCTCTAACAAAGATATAACACTGGCAAATATAGCGAAAATTGGCCCAGAGGGATAATAAGTTTATTTTAAAATCCCTATCACCAACACTTCTACGACCTCAACCATCGACCCTCCCCCTTCCCTCCCCCCCCCCCCTACACACAAAACCCACCCCGACCACCTTCACCACCATCCTCACAACCGCCACAACTACACCCCAAACACAACCACCACCACCCAACGACCCCTCACAACCCCACCAACCCGTCCATCATCACCACCACCACCACCACCACCACCATCACCCCCAACAACTAGCACCGCAATCAGCGCCACCACTGGCCACATAGTCTAGGTATTGTTGTGCTTGTGTGTCTGTCATCAGCTGGGTGTCAGGAGTGTGATGAGGTGGGGTGTTTTTCTTCAATCAGCCCCAGTCAATACAGCAGGGATCTATGGCGTTTAGCTCATTTGTCTTCCTCGGTCTCTTGTTTCTTTCTCTCTGTGTGTGTGTGCGTGGGTGTGTGTGTGGGGGGGGGGTGTTGTGGTAGTGTGTGTGTGGTGGGTGTGGTGTGTGTGGGGGGGGGGGTGTGTGTGTGTTGTGTGTGGGGGGGGGTGTGTGGTGTGTGTGTGTGTTGTGGTGTGTGTTGTGTGTGTGTGTGTGTGTGTGTGTGTGTGTGTGTGTGTGTGTGTGTGTGTGTGTGTGTGTGGTGTGTGTGTGTGTGTGTGTGTGTGTGTGTGTGTGTGTGTGTGTGTGTGTGTGTGTGTGTGTGTGTTGTGTGTTGTGGTGTGGTGTGGTGTGGTGTGTGTGTTGTGGGGGGGGTGTGTGTTATGGTGTGTGTGTGTCTGTTGTCTGTCTGTGTTGTCTTATGGTGTTGCTGTGTTGTTGTTTCTGTCGTTGTCTGTCGTGTGTTTGTGTCGTTGTTGTCTATCTGCAGTGTGCTTTCTGTGTGTATCGACGGCTGTGGGCAGCTTGCGCTGGCAATTAATGATCCTGAGTTCGTCCGGCTGGGGGTTTTCCTGAGTTTACATCGTGCTGCTCTCTCTCCCGTCTCGGACGACTATCAGCCCTGTGCACTCCAACTCTTCCCACTTTCCTGTCCTCTTTCGTTCCTTGTCCTGCAATCTATCTCCAACTGCATACACGTCTGTGCACACTCTTTCCCTCCTCGTATACAAGACTTATAATGTAAAAAAAACTCCTTCCTCCTCCCCCTCCTTCCTCCTCCTCCCCCCCTCTCCCCCACCCCCACCACCCCACCCCACCCCCTTGCCCGCTCGCCACTTTTCATCCTACCTAAACACAGTACACTCCTGTATTCTCTCAAACCGTCATAATATTTCAACCTCTCTCCCTAACATGCCCCTAAGAGCAGCAGGGAGGCAGGGCAGGGCAGGGTAGGGTAAGGGACACTGGTTTTAAACCTGTCAAAAAATCCTTCTCATTCTCTGGATGGGGACTGACGTCATAGACAGATGGTACCCCGGCCGCACTAGGTGACGTTGATGAATAATTCGTGTAGACCATTTAACGACCTGTTGTCCCATCAGGACACACTATTGTTATGTTAGGCTACTACTACTGCTGCTGCTGTGAAGACGTACAGTTGAGAGTGGGTGGAGTGGTGGTTGTTGCTGGGTTTGGAGTTTTTATGGGTTTTTTTTATTTCTGGTAGAGCTCTGAGGTTCACCCATGATGAGATTTTTGCGTACGTGACCGTTTTTGTTGTTTTGTTTTTATTTCCAGGGCCCTTGCTTTCCCCAGCCAAGTTAAGCAGCACGAGCGTGGTCACCACTTTGGATGGGTAACCGTTTGCGCGCCTTGACTTCAGTACGTCCAGTTCACCCAGCTGTAAATGGGTACCTGCCCTCATTTAGGGTCAGGGAAGGTAAAGCAGCGAGGAGAGGAGATGGGCCTGCCCTCAATATGCTGGCCCTAGAGACCTGAGGTCTCAAACGCCTCGCTCCCCTTACAACCACACAGGTTATGGGACACCTTTATCCTTTTACCTTTTAAATGAAGGTAGCCGCATTCCGACTTCTTCGGGGATGTATTACGGGTATGTTGTGTTTCTGTAACTCACCGATCTGCTGATATGAATGACAGGATTTGATTACGTACATGTTTTGATCTTCTGGGTATGCTATATTGACGAAGGGAATGAAGGACATGCTATGTCTGCACTTAAAGATGACCTGGAAAGTTGTAAAAAAAAAATATACTATATATACCTGTAAATTCTCAAGATCACTGGCACCAAGATTGAACCCACGACTTCATGAACCTATGTGATAGAAGTTAACGGTTTTAACCACTCGGCTATAGTATCCGTGGGATGGTAGATTTGACTTTTAACTTCTTTTTTCTTACTTACTTTTACAGATTGAATTGAATGGTTTTTAGTTTTATGCTTTGTTTGCGTCGGTATTGTTATTTCTCTTTTTTTGATATAATTTGGTTTTTGTGGTGTTTATCAGTCAGTGAAGGGAGAGTACAATGTTCCTACCTGAAGACACATTGCAACAGATAGGTTGCTGCCCTTGGATAAAGATGCGGAAAATGAAGGCGAAGAAGAAGCAAGAGATGGAGAAGGAGATGGGGGAAAGAGGGGAGGTTAAGTTGGTCACAGTAAAAGGGTAGTAGTAGTAGTATAGTAGTAGTAGTAGTAGTAGTAGTAGTAGTAGTAGTAGTAGTAGTAGTAGTAGTAGTGTATAAGTGTGCTCTTATTGCATGCACACACACACACACACGTGTGTGTGTGTGTGTGGTGTGTGTGTGTGTGTGTGTGTGTGTGTGTGTGTGTGTGTGTGTGGTGTGTGTGTGTGTGTGTGTGTGTGTGTACTTCCCTTCTAGTGGTAGGTATTTTTTCTTTTCTTGTTCTTTCTTTTTCGTTTGCTCCTAGGCTAGAACTCCGAGTTCACCAATGCTCAGATTTTTGCATATGCGACCGTTGTTTAAGCCTGCCATTTCAGGCAGCCGCATTCTGACTTCGGGGATGGCTGAATGATGGCGTAAAGCGATTCTGTCAGCAGCATAGAGGTTATCAGGTGAAAAGGCCACCCAAGTCGTTTATATGAGAAGAAGGAGATTAAACAATCAAAGCGAATCATACATTATAGTCAACATCTAGTTCGTAACACACACACACACGCACGCACGCACGCACGCACGCACGCACATACAACATACAACACACACACACGACACACACAACCACACAACACACCACACAACAACAACACACAACAACAACACACATACATACATACATACATACATACATACATACATACATACATACATACATACATACATACATACATACATACATACATACATACAGACAGAAGAGGAAGAGAGAGAGAGAGAGAGACAGAAGACAAGACAGACAGACAGACAGACAGACAGACAGACAGAAACAGACAGACAGACAGACAGAGAAGTTTTTTTTTTAATCCATGAAGGAAATACAAATCATTAAACGAGAGAATAAGCTGAGGATTAAGCTTTTTATTGTTTTAAATGTATTTCAAATACTGACAATTTCGGCATGCTTAGCTAACAATGCAACACAAAAACAAATACACACACAACATACACAAACAACACACACACAAGATCAGACACAGATTAAAACAGGACAACACAAAAAAAGAAAACATCCAGCTTAAAAAAAAAAAAAAAAAATTTAAAAAAAAAAAGCAAAGGCATAACTAAGCAGTCCAATGGCTGGTACGCGGAAGAAGAGCATTATTATTCCATGGTCAGCCTCATCATCCATGCATACAGGGCAGACGGCAGCCGGGATACTCATCAGAGCTGACCCCGCAAGTCTTCTTTTCTACAGCAGCTGCACCCCTCCATGCATGTGTGATCTGTAAAACAAACACAACAAAACACACACACACACACACATCACAAATAAACACAAATATTGTGATATATATATGACTTAATTTATATATATATATATATATATATATAATATATATATATATATATATATAAATATATATATATATATATATATGTCTCACACACCACACCACACACACACACCACATCACAGCACAACACAACCACCACCCAAGCACACCACACACAAACCCCACACAACCAATATATTATATATATTATACTATATTATTATATATATATACATATACATGCTTATTAATAGTCACACACACAAACACACACACACACACACACACACACACACTACAACACCACACACACACACATATTATAATATAGAGGAGAGTAGATAATAATAGATATAGATAGATAGATAGATATAGATTATATAGATAGATAGATAGATACATATAATAGATATATATATAGATATATAGATATATAGATAGATAGATAGATAGATAGATAGATAGATAGATAGATAGATAGAAATGTAATAGATAGATAGATGAATAGATAGATTACGATGAGATAGATAATAGATTATAAGATCATTAGTCTTATTTGGCTTTGATAAAGATAATTGCTATATTTATTTATATCAAATATATCTATATTTATATGGGTATATATACTCGTAATTTATTTATTATTTTATTTTCAATTAAATCGAATTAATCGATAGAGGAATAAACTCGTATCTTTAACGAATGCAGTAGTAATACTTATCTTATGCAAGGATCATTCATGTTTTGTTTTTTTCCAGCCCTGTGAGGATGCCAAAAGATAATGTGGCTTTTTTTTGCAGAATTTTGCCTGGGATAACTCCCTTGTTTCCGTGGGGTCTTTTACGTGCGCTAATTTTATTTTATTTTATTTTATTTTATACCACTTTATGTCACAGTAGATTTCTCTACGTGAAATTCGGGCTGCTCTCCCCGGGGAGAGCGTGTCGCCACAAGTGCAGCGCCTACCCATCAATTTATTTTATAAATATAAAAAAAACTTGGATAATGATGTATAACACATGGAACCTCGGTTTATCGTCTCATCCAAAAGACCAGCTCCCAAACCACTACTCATGGTCTAAATGACATGGGGAAAAGGTTTCGAGCCCAAACAAGGATCAAACTACTGCACCCTTCCTACCTGGACTATTCGCTTTCTAGGCAGGTGAGTTACCTCTAGACCACCGATCCACCGAACAAACATTCTTCGTATTTCACACTTCACACAACCCAAACCACCACACCACCACCACCACCAACAACAACAACAACAACAACAGCAACAACAACAACAAAACCATGCCAAAATCCATGAACACCAACGTTACCTGCTTCAAACCACAAAGAGAAAATTGTGGAATCAAGCTTCTTTAGAAACCCTTCGAGTCTGTGGACCCTGTGAAGCCTGTGGAGCCTGTGGAGCCTGTTGAGCCTGTCGAGCCTTTAGAGACCCAGCGGCCGGTTGACCCAGCAGAGCCTTGATGTCTCTCAGACTGTGCACGCCTTGAGGATAGGACGCCAGAAAGTTCAGTCTTTTTGGCTTTGAGCACTGTAGTCTGGGGCCCGGGTATCGCTGAAAAAAAAGCAGCAACAACAACAACAAAAAACATTAAAAACCAACTAAAAAAAAAAAAAAAAAAAAAATTGACAAAAATTGCATACATATAGGGACTTGATGTAAAAAAAAACACACACACACACACACAACACAACAACCACACACACACAAAAACACACACACACACACACACACACACACACAACAACACATACACACACA
>CM060322.1:30048609-30053609 GCA_030674155.1 Stramonita haemastoma
GATACTTTCGGTTTGCCATACATGAGTCCAGCACCCACTGGAGGACCCCCCCCCCCCCCCCTCCACCCTCTCAGATGATAGTATCCAATAACACATGCTGAGTATCTTAACAGAATTTTGGTTTTGATAAGGGTAGAACATTTGAATATCAAGTATCACACACTAGACCCCCCAAAACATCAATTGTATCCCCTCATAAGCAGCAAGTTCAAGCCACAGAATCTGACTGTATCCAAAGTTAGTCAAGGATACTCACTGAGTCACTCGGATGCCAACTTGATACAGACTCTTCACAAAAATGGCGATGACTTCTGTATTTCCTCAGCTCCTCCTTCTCTGCTGCTGTCTGATACACTAGCGCTGCACATCCCCCTTATATATATACATACAGTACAGCAGAGGTTAGATGATTGCTCTAGCTTTTGGCTGAATGAGCGTTGTTTTTGACCTATCACATGTTTGCTTGACTGTTTGTGTGGTTAGTGACATTTGCGTCTTCACATGCATCTGGCTGAATAAACATGGCGCTGTGATAAGTTAAAATTTTTGTGTGTGTGTGCTTCTTACGCCAGTGTGTGCATTAGTTCCGGTATGCGATTTTATATACCTGTGTGTTAATTGCAAAACAATCAACTTGTCAACCATAATGGATAAAAGGTAGCTGCAAACAATAATGACGTGGGTGTTGATTTGTCTTCGTATTACCTGTTGCTTGTTGTTCACGTGCTCCTGGCATCTTATGTTTCATTATCGTTACTTTGATGTTAGGAATGGCATCAGCTTGGAACTGATGTTCAAAGAGAAAGATTTTTTTTTTCAAAGACCACAGTTGCAGCCAAGTTATGATCATGTCTTTTTGTTTCTTTCTCAGCTAGAGCTGGGGCTCTCCTATAGTGATACAGTCTGGTGGGTAGAGTGATGCGCTCGAGATCTGCTGACCAGGGTTCGAATCTCGTTCAAGAGGCTTTTTCCTCGGAGTTAACACCAGTGCCAACTCCATTCTCCCCAGAAGTCCTTTGGATGAGATTATGAACCGAGGTTCCATGTGCAAGTGCTCGCCCAACATCTTGTGCACAGATTAAAACCTGTTATAAAGAGTAGGCCATTGTGTGCAGGTGGGAATGGATGACAATATTTACAAACCTGCATACACATGGACACTGAATGTAAAAAAGCACATAAACACATTCCATTATCCTCGAAATAACAGAATAAAAAAGAAAATTCTAAGATTTTGTGTATAGTACGTTTTTGCTCCACCATGAAGGTGACTATGCATTGAAATTGCTGATGTTAGTTTCGATTATACTGGAAAACATTGGGTTGCATGAAAATGTTCTAGAAGTATGACTGACAACGTTTTGTTTTTCGGAAAACCAAGTGTTCAACCCCTCCAGCACACTGCTTATTTCTTGTCTGCAGAATAAGGTTTTACAAGTCACCTTCCAAATGATCTTTTTAACCCTTGCATTTTTTTTAAAGTTCTGATTCTTTATTCTAACTTTCTTCATGTTTAAGTGTATCTTTTTGACTTTTAGGCTTATTTTCTTCATGCTTGCATTTAACGTCTTTAGAGTGATGTTTGTCTTCTTAGCCTCAACTTTACATCTTCCTGTGTTTATTATTATGTTTATTTTCCTCTAAGTCCATATCGATCTGCTGAACATTTACCTGTATCTGTATCTATCTTCCTATTATTATTCCTGTATAGCCTTGGTCTTTCCCTTCATATATATCTAAATATTATGTCTAGCTTTTGCTTACTTACATCTATGCTACCCTTCTTATCTACGTCTGCTTTTTTTCATATCTATGGTTACTCTAAGACTAATTTCTTCATAGCATTATTTGTTTTCTTTAGGTTAACCCATTTTTGGAAGTAGCATTCTGTACATATTTTGGTTGCTTTCTTTTTACCATGGGCTGGCTTGTGCTTTGCCAATTATTGTGGAAAACAGTGCGCTGGAAAAGCTTTGGGTTCCGATCCACCTAACATTGGTTGATGGGAAAACAACAGAAGTAAAACCGGAAAGCAAACAAATAAAAAGCAAACCAAAAAGGATGACAAAATCAACAAGAAAAAAAAAAGAAAAGAACCCCCATCTGCCTTCAGGTCTCCACCCCCCCTCCACCCATCTCCCTACATAGATCGAAAAATATAAAAACAGACCCAAAAAATCATCATCAGGACACAAATTAAAAATGTAGAATAAGTAGGAAAAGTCACACCACGATCAGAAAAAGTCAACAAAATTAATAACAAAGAAACCTCACAAACACACGCCACCCATCCAACTATACACGTACACAGACAACAAAAGGGCCACACAAATAAACACCAAGTCTCCTCACAGACACACAAAAGTATCAAATAAATTGATATCACAAAACAGTCAAACTTGACAAGGGGGGGGGGGGGGGGGGTTTCTTGCACCTGAGTGAGAAGTATGCTGTTATTGCCATTGCTGAAGAGGACGAAGGACACACTCCTGAGTGAGATGCACTTTGCTGTAAGTTAGCATCTCTTACATGATAAACAAAGATAATGAATCATGCTTCTTACTGGTTAGTTTAAACATTGTTATTCAGAACATGTACATCATAAGCAACAACGATACAGATAGGGGAAAGGCATCAAGCTACAGCTTATTTCAAGCCCCCCCCCCCCCACACTCCATAGTAAATTTACATTGCTGCATCTGCAGACAAAGGGATCTTTACATTTACACATACATAAAGTCACGTTTTCACACATACAACTACAGGAAAAACAGAAAAAAAAGACATACAATAATACGAAATCTAAATAGACCAAAAATATATTATGAAAATGCACACACACACACACACACACACACACACACACACACACACACACACACACACACACACACACACACACACACACACACAACACACACCAGGAGACCATTGCTGAGCCCAAAAGGGGAAAAAAAAAAAACTTCGCTTGTTTCAGCAGCCCAACAACACATGCCAGGACACACTCCATCACAGACAGTTCTAACTGTTTACATTACTTCTGTTTGCATTCTAAACTTGTTGGGATCTGTCATGATATACACTGACGCACTGTTTTGATATTGTGAATGAATGTTATCACTAGAGGTATATCATCATTAAATTGGTTACTTTTTTCGGTTTCTCTCAAACTTTGAGCGGCAGACACTCATTCAGTTTGTTTCAGGTAGCCTACAACTATTACATTGTATAATTTATTGAATTGTTTGCTACTCTTAGTCCATGCAAATTTTATTACAAATTAATACTTGTATTGTAAGCTACTTGCAATCAATGCAGATTGTACAGTGTGATATAATACCCTCTGTGCCCTGCCCATTAATTACTAGAGACTGTCAAGCCCAGCCTGAAGGTTTGTGTTGGGAGTTAACACCAATGGTTAATGCCTACACAAATAAAACACTTCTGTTCCTAAATCATTGGATGAAAACTTGTTGAAATTTTGTATACTTGCTACTACTGGATAGATGTATTATGCTATGTTGACATTGCAAACTTATTTATGAATATTTTGTTTATGATATTTTAATATAAAGTTTTGGTTATAAAAAAATCTTTTGTTGTCATTCATAATTATTCACAATCAAAGAGACAGAACAACATCACAGTGGATGATAAAGACACCCATCATTCATGTCAGCGTTCAGTGGGTTACAGAAACAAGAACAATCCTGGCATATAATATCAAAGTCAGAATGAAGCTACCTTCGCAACGGTCAAAAACGATTACATAGGCAAAATCCCACAATTGGTGAGCCTCGAAGCTCTAGCCAAGAAACGAAAAAAACAGGGATCTGACAGCAGCTTTGGGTCACAATATTCTTCCCTCTGGTCAAAACAACCACACAAAAAACAAAACAAAAATAAACACTAAAAGAGCCAGGTGTGACAGAAACTTCTCCCAGAGCCCATCCAGGGAAAAAAGCAACCAAACAAACACACACACACAAAAAACAAAAAAAAGGGATGCCAGCCAAAATCATTAGTGTTATTTTCTGAATAAGGGCCAGGTGGCTTTCTAGCACTAGGGAGGCATCACAGGACACGGGGTAGACACCTGGGGTAGACACCTGCGTGTCTGGGTGCACAACGAGTCCACATGTACTATATGCATGAAGTCCTAGAGGTTTGATCACGTTGGGTTGGGGTGGGTTTGGGTTGATGTTGGGGGGTTGGGTTGGGGTTGGGCTAGAGTTGAGGTGTGTTGGGGTGGGGTGGGGTGGGGTCGGGCTGGGGTGGGGTGGGTTGGGTTGAAGGTATGTTGGGGATGGTTGGATGTGGGTTAGGGTAAGGTTATGGTTGACTTAAGGTTGGCCTAGGATTGGGTTAGGGATGGCTTAGAGTTGGGTTATGGTTGGCCTATAGGGCTGGCTTTGGGTTAGGTTAAAGTTCGCTTAGGGTTGGTTCAGGGTTAGGTTAGGGTCGGCTTAGGGCACATATTATTATGTACACACACACACACACACACACACACACACACACACACACACCACACACCACACACACACACACACACACACACACACACACACACACACACACACACACACACACACACACACAGAGATTCAATGCACGTGCATGCTCACATAGACAAATTCGTGGACAAGTACATATGTACACACGGGTAGGGGCACGTGCACTCTCTCTCTCCTCTCTCTCTCCTCTCTCTCTCTCTCTCTCTCTCTCTCTCTCTCTCTCTCTCTCTCTCTCTCTGTCTGTCTCTGGGGGGGCGGTCACGAGAAGTGAAGCGGACAGGGCGTACATTTTCTGTGAGCAGCAGTAAAACTAGAAATTCATTCAAAAATGCCAGTTACTGGACTTCCAGCGGCTGTGGAGAGGACCTTAGGCGCCCTGCTGACCGACAATGCAGTTTCCAGCTGGAAAGTGGCAGGAGAAGGGGACAGCATGGTTTTTGTCTTGCGACTGAAACCAGTGGACACAACAGTGTCAACCAACAT
>CM060322.1:30066109-30068609 GCA_030674155.1 Stramonita haemastoma
GATATATATATATATATATATATATATATATATATATATATATATATTATATATATTAACTATTAACTAAGATTTGTACTTGAAATAGTTGAAGTCAGATGCACTGGGCCTGACTTGTCAGGTGCTTAACGGCAGCGCAAGGCACTTCCGTTCATATGAAAGGCAACAATAATATTAATGCTGTCTTGAGGGTTTGACGAAGAAGAGAAAGAAGAAAATGTTTGTACTGATTTGAAGTTGAGAAAGTAAATACCTCTTATCATCACTTGAGAAAAGAAAATACCACTTATCCCAATCTACAAGTGTACTTAAGCTTGGGGGAGTGGGGAAGGGGGAGGGGGGGGTAGTCAAGTGGTTAGAGCCTTGAACTCGAGATCTGAGGGTCCAGGTTCGAGCCATCATCGAGGCACCCATCCAAGGGGATTCTTCCCCTGGAGTTAAAATCAGTACCGACTCCACTCCCCCCCCCCAAAAAAAAAAAAAAATTCTTCAGATAAGACTATACACCCAGGTCCCGTGTGTGAACGCATGCAGAACATCTTGCGCACACGTTAAAACCAAATCCACCTTTCGAAGTGTAGGTCTTTGTGTAGTGGTATGAACCAGATGATAATCTTTAAAAAAAAAAAAAAAAAAAAAAAAAAGAAGAAGAAGAAGAAAACACGTGCACACGAGTTTCGTGTTTAGACACCATCCCCGAAGTCGGAATGTGGCTTCCTTAATAGTGGGCCAAAACCAGTTGCATACACACACACAAATCTGACCATAGGTGAATCTAGGAGCTTTATCCCAGAAACGAAACAAAAAATGTCCATTTAAACACGCACTGTAACCACATATGTAACTACATTCCACAGCAAACCGTGTTAAGTCACTTTCAGTCTTGGTGTTACATCACAAGGAATATTTCACAGAAAAGCAGCCCCCCCCCCCCTCCCCCCACCCCCTTGCAAACTGTACACCTTACACAAGTAAATCTGAACTCTGTGAGGTCACAGCGTACATCCTGCTACGTACAAATCCTTTTCTTGGAGTCAACAGAACAATGAACAAACTGAAACCGACAATAGAGCGAAAAAAAAAAGGATGGAAGTTCACTGCTAGGGTGGTTGGCCTCGGCAGTGCGGGTGGATCGGTGGTCTAGAGGTAACGCGCCTGTCTATGAGGCAAAAAGTCCGGGTCGAAGTGTGCGGTGGTTCAAATCCCGTTTGGGCCCCAAACTTTTCCCCCATCCATTAGATCATGAGGGGTGGTCTTGGTGCTAGTCTTTCGGATGAGACGATACACCGAGGTCCCGTGTGTTACACATTATTTAGCGCACGTAAAAAAACAACCCACGGCAACAAGAGGGTTGTCCCTGGCAAAATTCTGTAGAAAAAGTCACTCTGATAGGGAAACAAATACAACTGCAGACAGGAAAAAAAGTGGCGCTGCACTTGTGGCGACGCGCTCTCCCCGGGGAGAGCAGCCCGTATTTCACGTAGAGAAAGCTGCTGTGACATAAAGTGGTATAAATAAATAAGTGAATAAATAAGAATAGGCTTAACCTCCTCCGCGAAAGCAGCGCAGCAATGCCCACTAGGGGGGCAACTAAAGTCATTTTTTTCTTATGCAGTATAGTAAGCGGCTGTCTTCCTGTGAGGATTCTGGGGCCTGTCAGTATAAATAGCATCCCTACCTTCTGGAAATTCTTTGCTAGGAATTCCCTTTTTTTTTCTTTTCCTCTCTTTATCTCTGCCTTGTTCCATTTTTTTCTTGTCACCTCCTTCTTGTCTTGTATTTGCCTTTTTGGAATACTCTCCTGCCTTTGTCTCCAAAGAGGCTTCAAAGATAACAATTCTCTCCCATGCCCAAGTTGGATGTGCTGTGCCTGACTTGTCAGACACTTAACGGCAGCCAACGCATTTTTGCTCTTGTGACAGACAACAATAGTTGTCTGAGCATTAGAAGAAGAAGAAGAAGAAGAAGAAGAAGAAGAAGAAGAAGAAGAAGAAGAGAAGAAGAAGAAGAAGAAGAAGAAGAAGAAGAAGAAGAAGAAGAAGATACGTTTGTTTGATTTCATTGAAGATGGTGACAATAGGAAGTAGGCC
Organism: Stramonita haemastoma; assembly: GCA_030674155.1. Lineage (NCBI taxonomy): Eukaryota > Metazoa > Mollusca > Gastropoda > Neogastropoda > Muricidae > Stramonita > Stramonita haemastoma. The sequence goes on from CM060322.1 coordinate 30,068,200, forward strand.
CTACAGGGCTGATTTGCTATTATTTATTAGTACACCTGCAACACAGAAACATGTTTACTTCTCTTCGGTTTTTGCTTCAGTTATTTATTTCATCTGTTAAGTCATTCATCTTGTTCTTTTTATTTTGAGGATAATGGAGTAAGCACTCATGTGGATTTTTTTTTTTACATCCCATACCCCTATGTGTGTGTGTGTGTGTGTGTGTTGTGTGTGTGTGTTGGTGGTGTGTGTGTGTGTGTGTGTGTGTGTGTGTGTGTGTAGTTTTGTAAAATTTGTCATCCCTACCCAAGTTTTTCTCGCTTGCTCACAGTTTAGTCTAACATGGTTTCAGCGGTTGTGTATTATATTCCATTTTTACAGAGTATTGTTTTGTGTTACTTTTTTCCTACAGATTGCACGATTACGGGGGA
>CM060322.1:30073609-30078609 GCA_030674155.1 Stramonita haemastoma
TCGTCATCATCATCATCATCGTCATCATTATTATCATCATCATATCTGTGGTAGTAGTCGTAGTCGAAGTGGTATCATTATTAATAGCATGAAATATTATCATTATTATCAGTAGCAGCATCATTATTATCAGTAGCAGTATGAGTATTATCGCTATTTTCTATTTTATTTGTTGTTTATCTTCATCATCATCATCATCATCATCATCATCATCATCATCATTACCATTATCACCATTATCATCATCATCATCATCATTATTATCATTAGAAAAAGAAGAAGAAGAGAAGAGAGGGAGGAGAGGAAGAAGAAAAAACAAAAATTATGATGAAAAGAATACTGAAAATAAAAGACCCACCCCACCCCTCCTCACCCCCATCACACCACTACATTATCACGGTAAAGGGATTCAAACGAGCAAATCACTGAAGTGTAATTTTTTTTTCAATGCTAAAACATGACTCCACAAGTCAGAATGTGAGTACAAAAAGAAGATGAAAAACACAACGGCTTCAGAAAAAAGAAACTTCAAAGGAAAGATCGAAAAGAGGGAATATCAGAAACAAAATAATGTTTTGTAAAAGTCTAGAAATATTTTATATAAATAAAAGATCGAAAAGAGGAAACACCAAAATCGGAGAAATATTGAACAAAGAAAATAACAAGAAAGAAAACCCAGAAACAAAGATTAGAAAATAAGGAGGAAAAACCTAAAGAAAAGAAAGATTGAGAAAAAAAGGAAAATCCAGAAATAAAGAAAGATTGAAAAAGAGAAAATACCAGAAACAAAGAAAGACTGAACAAATCCAGAAACAAACAAAAAGATTGACAAGAGGAAATACTAAAAACAAAAAAATTAAAAAGAAAAATCCAGACACAAAAGACAAATAATTACTGGAGATTAATCAAAACAAAAAAAAAGAAATCCAGAAACAATGAAAAATTGAAAAAGAGAAAATATATGAAACAAAGAAAGATTGAAAAAAGAAAATATAGAAACAAAAAAGCTGAAAAAAGAAAATCCACAAAGACTGATTGCAAAAAATCCCGGAACAAAAAAATATTGAAAAGAGGAAATTCCAGAACAAAGAAAGATTGAAAAAAAAAGAAAATACCAAAACAAAGAAAGACTGGAAAAAAAAGAGAAAATACCAAAAAGAAAAAAAATGAACAAGGAAATGTTACAACCAAAGAAAGTTTGAAGAAAAAATCTAGAAACAAAGAAAGATTGAAAAGGGAAATCCAAAAACAAAGAGAGATTGAAAAACGGAAAATCCAGAAAAAAGGAAAGAATGGAAAAAGAAAATCCAGAAAAAAAAAAGAGTAAAAAATTCTGAAACAAATTTTGGAAAAAATATTGAAAAAAAGAAAGACAGGAAAACAGGAAATACCAGAAACAAAAAAAGTGTTGTTTTTTTAGGCAGAAAATCCAGAAACAAAGAAAGATTAAAACAAAAAGAGAGAGAAGAAAATCCACAAAGAAAGATTGAAACAAAAAGAGAGAAGAAAATCCAAAAACAAAGAAAGATTGAAACAAAAAGAGAGAAGAAAATCCAGAAAACAAAGATTCAAACAAAAAGAGAGAAGAAAATAAATTCAGAAACAAAGAAAGATTCAAACAAAAAGAGAGGGAAAAAATCCAAAAACAAAGAAAGATTCAAACAAAAAGATAGAGGAAAATCCAAAAAAAAAAAAGATTGAAACGAAAAGAGGGGGAAAATCCAGAAAAACAAAGAAAATTGAAACAAAAGAGAGAAAAAAATCCGAACAAACAAGATAAAAACAAAAAGAGACAGACGAAAAATCAAGAAACAAAGAAAATTTGGGGAAAAAAGAAAGAAAATCCAGAAGCAAAGAAGACGAAAAAAAGGGGAAATCCAGAAAAAAAAGAAGACTAAAAAAACAAAAAAAAGGGATGGGGGGGAATTCCTAACCCCAAACCCAACCCCCAAAGGGGGAAACCCTTTTGTTTACAGTGCACGGCCTGCAGCCCTGCTATGGGGGAGGAAGAAAAACATCAACAAAATACCTCCCTCTCTAGAAAAGGGGCTTTAGTCCTTGTACTGTGGGGTTTGTCTGTCCCAGGGTGGAAAAGTTCGTCTGTCCTTTGCTAGAGAAGGTGTGGTGTTGGTTCCCCTATAAAACCCTTTTCTTTGAAGTCATTTTTTTGTGTGTGTTTTTTGTGTGTGTGGTGTGTTTGGGGGTGGGGGGGGGGGGACAGAGAGGGGAGATGTGCTCAATCTTTACCCCTGATCCTCCGTGAACATGTGCCTCTTTTGTCAAAGAAATCCTACTGAAGAGCTCTATCTCGTTTTAGGGAGGGGGGGGGGTCAAAAAATCAAAGTTTAAACGGGTTTAAATAGATCACTCTCACGGGATTCTTTTCAGAGGCAGGGGGGTTTTTAACACCACACACACACACAACCACACACACACACACATACACACCACAACCACACACCCCACACACACAACCACACACCACCACACACACGCACACAACACCCGCACACACACACACACACACAAAACACACACACAACACACCACACCACACACACACCCCAAAACACACACCACAAAACGCACACACACACAAACATTATTTAAATCAAAGTATCTAATTTTTAGTTTTATGTTTTTATCATTGCGGTCCAAATTAATTTGCAGCCACAACAAAAATGAATTTTTAAAAAAGAGGACTAGATCTAAAGCCAGGAACAACAAAGGGCCCAAAAACTTTTTTTTTTGGAAATATAAAAAAAGGAAAAAATAAGTCCAACCCCCAAAAAATTACAACAATGCGAAAGCAATGCTTTTAGTCAAAAACAATATCCTTGTGGGGTATTATTTACCCTTTTTCAGCCGCGCGCGCGCGCGCGCGCACACACACAACACACACACACACACAGGCGCGCGGCACACACACACACACACCCACACCATCCCAACACACACAAACACACACCCCACCAAAAACACACCACACACACACACACACAACACGATGTTTTTTGGGTTTTTTTTTTTTTTATCCCATAATAAAAACCCCCTTTTATAGAAACGACAGAAAAAACCCCAAAGTCTTCCCCGCCAATGACGTCAGGTGCCCCCTTGGTTAAAAAGTTGAAAAAGATTGCGGAAAGGACGGATGGGGGGGGGGGGGGGGGGAAAAAAAAAAAAGTTGATGAGTGTATAATATTTTCTAAAATCGAACATGGGAACGGGTGAAAAAAAGGCCTTAATAAAAACGTTATACCCCAAAACATGTGTATCAAAGAGAAAAGTTGTTAAAACATTGTGTGCTTTTTATTTTTAAAATGATTGAAATACAGGTTACATTGATACGATCTTTAGGAGGGGGGGGGGCGGGGTTTAAAGGGTTTCAAAATTTGATTTAGATTTAACTTTTTGTTTTTGGTTAACCTAAGGGAAAATTCAAGATTGAACTTTGTTTTAGTTTGTACGATTAAGGGATCACGTTGAACTTTCTTGACTGATTGGTAACACCTGAACGAACCACAACCACACCACCACAACCACAACACACACCAACACACCACAACACACACACACAACACCAAAGCACACGCACGCACGCAGCCCAAAGAGAGAGAGAGAGGGGAAGGGGGGGGGGGGGGGGGGGGGAACTCGGAAATATTTTTTTGTGTTAAAAAAGGAAAAGGGTGGAATATTTGGGGTCAGTAAATGCAAAGTTTTTTTTCCCTTGGTTTATTTGGTTCCTGCATGTTTGTAAATTTGTTTCCCGTTACACTTTTTTGTTTATTCATTTGGCAATGTCCATATTTGTCTCCCTTTTTTCGGGCATGGTATTTTTATGTATGGAAAAAATTTTTTTGTTTATATAATCTTATGTCATCTTTATTTGTATCGCTTTATATGCCCCAACTCCTCATGGGCTTAACTCCTCAAAATAAGCCGTTAGCTTGATGCGACGGGCACTGGAACCATGTGTATCCGCGATTGCCTTTCCAATGCTCATTCCAGCGACGTGGATAGGGGGTCTGCTGCATGGGTAACCGCTTGCCCTTCCTACTTACTTACCCAGGCTTTGCACTCGGGTGCAGACAGACAGCATTAGACTTCATCTTCTTGCCACTGCCATAGGGAACTGTCATTCCCTGTGTCGGACTGGCCAGCCACAACCGACGTTGTACCAGAATTAACACCTAGAGCGCAACTCCATAGTCTTCAAGACTGAAGGATGCCAATAAAATGGATGCCTTCCCCTCTGTATTGATGTGTGCTTATGTTGTATACATGTAGATTGAAAAAATCTTGGGTTTTTTGTGTTGTTTGGGGGTTTTTTACCTGGGAGCAGATAGTTAAGTGGTCAGAACCTCGTTTCCCCAAGTCAAAGTTAAGCAGCATCGAGCGTGGTTACCAGTTTGGATGGGTGACAGTTTGCGCGCCTCGCTTCAGTACAGTCCCCCCCCAACCACCCCCAGTTCACCCAGCTGTAAATCGGTACCTGCCCTCTTTAGGGTCAGGGAATGTAAAGCAGGGAAGGGAGAGGAGATGGGCCCGCCCTCAACATGGGCCCTAGAGAAGCTGAGGCCTCTGATGCCTCGTTCCCCTACGACCACAATGATTATGGGACATCTTTACCTTTACCTTTTTACCTTTTTTTTTTAAACTTATGGGCTTTTTTTTTTTTTACTAACCGTGTACTGCAGCCCAGAGAGAACTGATGACTTTACATGCTGGGAAAGGCGCGTGGGATGCATGGTGTGTGTATGTATGTATGTAGCCAGGTAAAACAAAAAAGAAAAAAAAAAAAAGGCAAACAGACTGTGCTCATTGCCAACAATTTCCGTTCATAAACACGTGGCCTGACTCCGCTTACGTCAGCTACTGAAACATGCCCTTGTTGTTGTTGGGGGAGGGGGGGGGGGGGGAATTTTCAAACTTTCTTTTTTTCTTTTTTCTTTTTTTTTGGGGGGGGACAAATGTCGTTTCTATGTCGTTTTCGTTTCCGT
>CM060322.1:30081109-30107769 GCA_030674155.1 Stramonita haemastoma
CCATCTTTTCTATACCTCTTTTAGTTTGTGCCTTGTTCCCTTTTTTTCCATGTTACCTTCTTCTTGTCTATTTTCTGCCTTCTTGGTCCATTCTCCTGCATCTTTTTTTCTATAAAAGACTTAAAAAGATAACAGTTCTCTCCCACGAAGAAGTCGGATGCGCCGGGGCCTGACTTGTGAGGTGCTTAATGGCAGTACAATGCATTTTCGCTCATATGACAGAAAACAACGAAGATTTGGACAAGGAGGAGGAGGAAAAGAACAAGAACAAGAAGAAACAAGATAGAAGAAGACAAAGACTAAGACGAAGACGAAGAAGAGAAGACGAAGAGAAGGAGGAGGAGGAGGAGGAGAAGAAGAGAAGAGAGAAGAAGAAGAAGAAGAAGAAGAAGAAGAAGAAGAAGAAGAAGAAGAAGAAGAAGAAGAAGAAGAAGAAGAAGAAAGCATACATTTTTCTTCAGTTCATCGTCATGGTCATTGTACGGCCAGCTCCCCACAACCTTCACTACAACTACTTACCTATTATAATCATCATCATCACCAGCAATTTCACTGTCATCCACGGCAAGAAAACAACAACAATATTTTAAAGAAGCCATCCTCTCCACTTTCACCATAACAACATTAACAGTGACTGACATTCCCTACCCCCACCCCTCTTATATCACGATAGTGATGATGACAATCCTGGACTAACGAGACCACTAAACACAACACACAAGTCTACTTTTACTGCTACACACAACCACCCCCACAACCACCCCACAACACCTTCACAACCACCACCATTATTGTCACCACCACCATTACTGTCACCACACCACAACCACCACCACCACCATTACTGTCACCACCACTACTACAACCACCACTACAGCCACCACCACATCCACCATCACAACCACCACCACAATTACCACCACAACCACCACCACAACAACCGCACAACCACAACCACCCACAACCACCAAACCACCACCACAACACCACCACCACACAACAACAACACAACCACCACCACCACAACCAAACCACACCAACCACAACCACCACCACCAACCACAGCCCCTACAACAACCCCTACACACACAAAACTCACCTTCTCGTTCCCTCCTCCAGAACTGCAGCTAGCCGACCTGCCCAAGACGGCCCATCACCTGGGCCTGAACCACCACCACCACAACCACTACAACAACCACAACCAAAACCACCACCACCCCACTCTACAACCCCTACCACACACAACTCACCTTCTCTCTTTCCCCCTGTAGAACTGCACTAGCTGACCTGCCCAAGACGGCCCATCACCTGGCCTGAACCACCACCACCACAACAACAACCACCAACAACCACCAAACAACAACAACCACCACCTCAACCACAACCACAACAACCCCCACCAAACCACAACCACCACACCACCCTCACCCCTACAACCCTACACACACACAAACTCACCTTCTCTCTCTCTCCTCCTCCAGAACTGCAGCTAGCCGACCTGCCCAAGACGGCTCATCACCTGGGCTTGAACGACCTTATGGCTGCCGTGAGACGCGTGGGGCTGGAAGAAGAACTGGCCCGGGGCAACTTCACGCTCTTCGCTCCCGTGGACGGCGCCCTCAAGCTCTCCCAGGGCTCCGGGGCCTCTGGGCTTTCCCTCAGGCTCCGAGACCAGCCTAGACTTCGCCGGTTCTGGAACGAGGAGGAGGAAGAAGAGGAGGAAGAGGAGGAGGATCTTGAGAGGGTGGTTCTCGGGCATTTAGTCCCGGAGCCGCGTCGAGCGAGTTCTTGAGCGATGAGGATATCTGGAAACCGGGAGTCCCGTGGACTCCACCATCCGGGTCAACTTTCTACTCCCGGCCCGAGAAACTGACCACGGCCAACTGCGTCAAGGTGACGTCATCCGACAACCTGGCCACCAATGGCGTCATCCATGTGGTGGAGAAGGCCCTGCCCTCGGTGACGTCATCCCTGCTGGAGCTGGTGCAGAAGGACAAGCAGTTTTCTATCTGAAGACAGGTGAGGGTCGGGGGGTTGGGGGGGAGGGTTTTGTTGGTTGGGTAGGTTTTAGGTGGTGGTGGGCGGGGGTAGGAGTATGGAAGGTGGTTGTTGAGAGATAAGGGGTCAGGGGATGAAAGTGAGAATGTTAATTGTGCCGGGGTGGGGTCACAGGGAACAAATCCAAATCCCTCAGCAATAAGTACTATGATTGATTATTAGCATCGTGGTGGGAGCTGAAGGTTAGGGAAACTGATGAGGTGGGGGGGGGATGAAGTGGGGGGGGGGGGGGGGTTAGGTAGTGGTTAGAGCATTAACTCGGATCTGACGGCCTGGGTTCGAGACTAACTATACTGAGGCACCGTTTAAAGGGAATGTTTCAAATGAAGTTCACATCAGTACTGAACTCCAATGCAGGGGGGGGGGGGGGGGGGGGGGGGGGGATGGTAGTGGTTAGAGCACAAAGCTCGCGATCTGAAGGCCTGGGTTTAGCCACTAACTATATCCAGAACCTGTTAAAGGAGATTGTTTTCCTCTGGAGTTAACATCAGTGCTGACTCCACTCCCCTGAAAGTCTTCAGATGAAACTATGAAACCAGGTCCCGTGTACTGAACGCCGCAGAACATCTTGTGCACATGTAAAAACTAGGTTTTTTTTTCGGAAGAGTGGCCATTGCGTGCTGGTAAGAACGGATGACAAAACTTTTTTTAAAAAAAACGATGCTCACTGGTGTTGGATTTTTAGACAAGGTCCCCAAGGTCGGAATGCAGCTATCTTAATTGTAGGCAAAAAATAGCCACATACACAAAACATCTTATCATTCGTTCGGCATTGGTAAGTCGAGGAGTTATAGCCCAGGAACAAAAAATTAATGAACAAAGACGAAAAAAAAGTGGGGGGTGAGTCTGTGTGTCTGACTGTCTATGTATTTGTGTGTGGTGTGTGTGTGTGTGTGTGTGTGTGTGTGTGTGTGTGTGTGTGTGTGTGTGTGTGTGTGTGTGTGTGTGTGTGTGTGTGTGTGTGTGTGTGTGTGTGTGTGTGTGTGTGTGTGTGTGTGTGTGTGTGTTGTGTGTGTGGTGTGTTGTGTGTGTGTTGGTTATCTTTTTATCTTGATGTTATCCCTGAAAAGGGTGGGGACTGGATGTAAAAAAGCACAAATAAAGCACGAATAAAAGAATTTGCCTTGCCCTGCCTCCTCCTCTCTCTCTCTCTCTCTCTCTCTCTCTCTCTCTCTCTCTCTCTCTCTCTCTCTCTCTCTCTCTCTCTCTCTCTCTCTTATTTTATCAGGATTTTCCCCCCTCCATTTCAAATTCTGAATCTGAAATTCTCATCTCCCTGAATAAGAAGAAACGTAAACATTCCTATCACAGCTATGTACACCCCCCTCCTCCCCCTCTCTCTCTCTCTCTCTCTCTCTCTCTCTCTTCCTCTCTCTCTCTCCTCTCTCTTCTCTCTCTCTCCAAAAATACCTTAGTTGTGCTAACTGGCAACGTAAAGAATGCCATCAGAGACAGGCTATTTCAGATGGCAGATAACCGATGAATTTAGTTCTGCAACTATAGTGCAGGGCGGGATAACTTTGTGGGATGGAAGAGGGGGAGACAGAGGCATAGAATGTAGCCTACATCTCGTAATGTGCTTGGCAACGAAGGAAGTAACGTGTGTGTGTGTGTGTGTGTGTGTGTGTGTGTGTGTGTGTGTGTGTGTTGTGGTGTGTGTGTATGTTGTGTGTGTGTGTGTGTGTGTATGTGTGTGTGTGTGTGTGTGTGTGTGTGTGTGTGTGTGTGTGTGTGTGTGTGTGTGTGTGTGTGGTGTGTGTGTGGGAGTGGTGTGTGTGGTGTGGGTGTGGTGTGTGTGTGTGTGGTGTGTGTGTGTGTGTGTGTGTGTGTGTGTGTGTGTGTGTGTGTGTGTGTGTGTGTGTGTATGTGGTGTGTGTGTGTGTGTGTTGTGATGTGGTGTATGTGGTGTGTTTGTGTGTGTGTGTGTGTGTGTGTGTTGTGTGTGTGTGTGTGTGTGTGTGTGTGTATGGATGTATGTGTGTTTTGTTTGTATTAGTTCGTGTGTGTGGTGTGTGTGTGTGTGTGTGTGTGTGTATGTGGTGTTGTGTGTGTGTTGTGTTGTTGTGTGTGTGTGTGTGTTGTGTGTTGCGTGCGTGGTCGTGGTGCTGTGCTGGTCTGTCTTGTTGGTGTGGTGGTGTGTGCGTGCGTGCGTGTGTGCTGTGCTGTGTGTGGTGGTGTGGTGTGTGTGTGTGTGTGTGTGTGTGGTGTGTGTGTGTGTGGTGATGTCCTTAAATGAATTCCTTGTCGCTAACTGGATTTAAGACGTTGCGCTGCACCAACCCTGGTCCCCCCCCCCCCCCCACCTCCCCCAAAAGTTCAAAAAACCACAGACACCACAAATGAATGAAGACGAAACAATATCCAGCCACGATGATAAAAAAGCACAGAAAACTTTGTCTAACTGTTCACGCTGCGTGAAACACACTGAAAACATCCCCATCTCAAATCTTTATCCTCAATTGAACTTACTACAAACACAACGCACACAGTCACAGACTTTCGGAAAAATTGAAAAACACACAGAGCACGATCTGTAGGCTATGAGATCTGTATGAAGAGAAAAAATCCCTTCAACCTTTCAACAGAGACAAAGAGTGTTCTGGCACTATCGTTTACCAAACATCGAAGGGGAAATGGTGAAGGCCAGGCAGCCAGCCTAAAAGGAAAGGGGCAAAGAAGGGATCTGACCACTGTGTCCTCCCTCCTGCCTCACCCTCACCTACTGGTATCTTTTAAGTCTTTCTGGGAAAACAACAAGAGAATGGACCAAGAAGGAGATGACTGTCTTTTTTTTTTTTTAAAGGAACATGGCCGAATCAAACAGAGGGGTAGAAAAGAGATAATTTTCTAGCCACAGAATTTCCAGAAGGTAAAGGTGTCCCATAGCCTATTCGGTCGTAGGGAAGCGAGGCATCAGAGACCTCAGCTTCTCTAGGGGCCAGCATATTGAGGGCATGGCAGCGCCCATCTCCTCTCCCTTCCCTGACCCTAAAGAGACAGGTACCCATTTGCAGCTGGGTGAACTGGGGGGGACTGTACTGAAGCCAAGGCGCACAAACGGTCACCCATCCACTTGGTAACCATGCTCGATGCTGCTTATACTTAGCTTGGGGAAAACAAGCGCTCTGACCACTTAGCTATACTAACAGGCCTCACCCTGGTATTTCCACAGGGAGGTAAACAAATATTATGACAAGTTTGTTTGCTTGTTTTTTTAGTTCTACTCCTTTGTGCTTTGTTCAAACAGCCTTGTCCCGCGCTAACATGGTGTCCACTCTGCAAGAGGATGGTCAGTTCACGCTCTTCGCTCCAACCAACTCGGCCTTCCAGAGACTGGACAAAGGCCTGCTGGACAAACTGCTGTCTGGAGACCCCAATGTTTGACCAGTGAGTATCCACCCCTAGTAGCCTCCACCCCCTACCCTTTTTGAGAGGTGTTTTCTTGGGATGGGTGGGGGAGTTGAAGAAGGAGAAGGGGCTTTATTTCTGCTCTGAAGTAAGGATATCAATGATTATCATTTTCCTTATCATCTGGTAATTTTTTGGTAGGATTTTTTGTTGGTTCTTTTGATAGCTCGGTGTGTGTGTGTGTGTGTGTGTGTGTGTGTGTGTGTGTGTGTGTGTGTGTGTGTGTGTGTGTGTGTGTGTGTGTATGTGTGTGTGTGTGTGTGTGTGTGTGTGTGTGTATGTGTGTGTATGTGTGTGTGTATGTGTGTGTGTGTGTGTGTGTGTGTGTGTGTGTGTGTGTGTGTGTGTGTGTGTGTGTGTGTGTGTTTCTTTCTTCTTCGTTGAGATCTCTTTCTTCCGCCCCCTTTTTTTGGGGGGAGGGGGGGGGGCTGCTTTTCGTTGGTTTTTTGTTTGTTTGTTATTGGGGGTTTTTTGGTGGGAGGGGGAGCGGGGCGCGGGATTGTCTAGGCTGTATGATGACTTTATGTATGTCCTATGCCGCTTCATGTGTATTTCTGCTTAATGGCTTGTTACTGGTTCTTATGCGAGATTTGGGGGGGAGCGGCGGTAGGGGGGGAGGGGGGGGGGGGGGGGGCTTTTGTCGTTTTTGCGTTTTATTGTTGTTGTTGTGGTCTGGTTTTGTCTGGTCTGTGCAACTTCATGTAGGTCCTCTACCCTTGTATGTGTATTTCTGCTTTATCGTTTGTTAATGTTTTTACGCGTTTGAGTTTTGTTTGGACTTTTTTTTTTTTTTTGGTTGGTGTGGGGGGAGAAGGGTTTGCCTTGCCCTTGCCTTGCTCTTTCCTTGTCTTGCCTCGCCTCGCTTTGCCTCGCCTTGCCTTGTCTCGCCTCGCCTTGCCTTGCCCTGCCTACTCTCGTCTTGCTTCGCCTCTCCTTCATGTTCTTAATTTTTATAATTTTTGAAAAAATTTTCTGACGCAGAGGTGGTCCAACATCATGTTCTGCCCAACGTGATCTGCTCCACCATCATCCAAGGGCTGGCCAAATCACGCAATCTTCTCAACAGCTACGTCAACCTGACGCGCACGGAAGACGGCAAACTCTTCGTCAATGACGCACAGGTGGTGCGGACTGACGTCATGGCCACCAATGGCGTCATGCACGTCATCGATGCCGTGATTCTTCCTGACGACGGTAAGTTTTGGCATTATATTGTTGTGGGTGAGTGGTTGGTTGGTTGGTTAGTTGGTTGGTGGGTTGTTGAATCGGTGGGTGGGTGGGTTGGTTGGATGGTTAGGTGGTTAGATGGTTGGCCGGTTGGTTGTTTAGTTTGGTGGTTAGATGGTTGGCCGGTTGGTTGTTTAGTTTGGTGGTTGGTTGGTTGGTGGGTTGGTATGTGGGTAAGTTGGTTGGCTAAGTACATGCTTGCGTGCCTCCTTGCTGGGTTTGTTAGTTGTTTGTCTGTCTGTCTGTCTCTTTGCCTGTCTCTTGTGTTCTTTTAGCTTGCTTGCTTCAAGTTGATCTTTCTTTGCATAAATCCAGTTATATAATTCAAATTAATCAGCTTTCTGTAGCTTCTCTCTTTCACTCTGACATTGGACGAGCCAAAGGACAGTGGGTTTTTTTTTTATCATGACGCTGATTTGAATTGTATTGTTTTGTATTGTACTGAATTGTATTGCATTGTAAACCACTTAAAGTCACGGCAAATATCTGTGCGTGAAATTTGGGCTGCTCTCAACCACGGAGGAGACGCGCACTCTCGCAATAGCAGCAGGTGGGCACTGACTCTATGCTTTCACCTTGGGCGTGTGTACATCGATCCTTTCTTCTGACAGACAGGTATTTTGGATATATGTGTGGTGGAGTGGATGGTTGGATTGTTAGGTTGGATGGTGGTTGGATGGTGGGTGGGTGGTGGTGTTGGTGGGTTGGTGGTGAGTTGGTAATGGATGATGGTAGTTGGTTGTGTAGGCGGTAGATGGTGGCGGTGGTGTTTAGTTTGGTGGTGGTGGTTGGTGGGTTGGTGTGGTAAGTTGGTTGGTAGTATAGTGCGTGTCCGAGGATTGTAGTGGTTGTGTCTGTCTAAGGGACGAGGGATGGAAGGATGGATGGATGGATGGTTGGAGGATGAATGGAGGACGAACATACAGATCGGTCGATGGATGATGGTGGAGAAGATCGTGATGGAAACTGAGAGGTGAGGAAGGATATATGGTGAGGACGGAATGGACGTGACAAAGGGCTGGAAAGGTGGAATGGACGGATGTATGATGAGAGAACGATGGTTGGATGGATGGATTATTGGATTGATGGAAGATGATGAATGGACGGACCTGATCGGATGGATGATGGACGAGGACGTTGTGGATGGACTGATTGATGGATGGACTGACTGATAGGATGGACTGACGGATGAACTGACTGCTGTGCAGCGCTGGACGTGGTGTCTGTGGCCAAGAAGAACGGACTGACGAGTTTGTTCAGCTGTGGACGAGGCGGGTTGACGTCATCCCTGCAGAACGCCAGTGACCTCACAGTCTTTGCTCCCTCCAATGAGGCCATCCAGGTTTGACGTCACGTCTCCCCCGGCCTGCATCTTTCCCTCTGTGTCTCGTTGCCTCTATAGGTCTCTGTGTCTCTGTTCCGCTTTTTTCGGAGAGTAGGGCCATTGTGTGCCGGTGGAAATCGGATGATGAAATTTACAAAGCCACATCGCACGGAGACTAGATGTAAATTTTTAAAAAAGCCCTTTAATTGCTTTTTCCATTACAGTCAAAATAAAAAGATCTTAAAGTTAAGCTGGCTTGGCTGGCTCCTAATAAGTTGGCTGGTTGGACTGGTGGTTGGGCTGGTTTGTTGTTTGGGTTGGTTGGTGGTTGGTTGCCTTGGTGCTGGTAATTTTGTTGCTTTGCCCTGGGCAAAAAAACTTTTCTCAGATACGGATATAAGCTGAATGCCAAAGGCCTAAGTTAAGATGCTGTTATGCTTTAAAACATCATGTTGAGATTTTCTTCATCCATGACATGGCCTTCAACAAACAACCTACACTGTTCCCTTTAAAGTAAAAAAACGATCCTAAGAAGTCTAAGTACGGCTGCCTATGTGGCGCAGGTACTGGAAAACAACGCAGGCCCAAACTTCTCATCATCCATGAGACTTGGTCTCACACAGTAAATCCCTGGTAGGACTTATGAGAAGGGGCATGTTTAGATTTTACAACCTTCATGTGAGTTAAGCTGAGGAACACACAACAACGACATACTTTTTACTGTGACTGTTGAGGGCTTTTTGGTGAGGGGGTAGAGTTTGGGTGGAACGGGAGGGGGCGGTTATTTGGAGAGGATTTTTAGGGAGGTTTTCGTTTTGTTTTTTTGTTGTTTGGTTTAGTGTTTTGTTTTCTTTTTTTTTTGTGTTTTTTGGGGTTTTGGTTTTTAGGGGGTGTTGTTGTTTTGTTATTGTTTGTGGGGGAGGTGTGGTTCCTCGGCTAGATCAGAGCTATTAAGTTCTACCACAGTAGAGATTTTGTATATGCGACCAGGTGGGTTTTTTTCGTGGGGGTTCTTTTGTATGTTCGATTTTTGCCCACCAAAAAAAACAACATGCATTCCGACTTTCCAACAAAAACTGCTTCGTTTTAACTCTTTTTTTAAGATAAGTCTTCCTACTTACCTACCTTATCCCTCCCCTCCCTCCCCCCCACCTCCCCACCCCACCATTGTCTCCAGGCCCTGAGTCCCGAGGTGAAGAAGAGGCTGAGGGCGGAGCCGGAGTTGCTGCAGAGCGTGCTGCAGTTCCACGTGGTGCCGCAGAGGCTCACCTGCCGACGCCTGTACCACAACCGCCACCTCGACACCCTCAACCCTAAGGGCAGGGTCTACGTCAGCGAGTACTCTGCCGTAAGTTAGCTGCCGATGTCGTGTGTGTGTTTCTCTTTGTGTGTGTGTGGAGAAATGGTGGTGGGGTGTGTTTGTTGTTGTGGTTTTTGTTTTTTCTGTGTATCCTGGAGAAAAATGTGGTGGTTTTTTTTTCTTTGTTGTCGGGTTTGGGTTTGGGTTTTTTTTTTTTACTATGATGTTGTTGTTCAGTCGTTTTCCTACACCACCACCCTTTCCCTCTAACCTATCTGGTACCTTCTTTCCTCTCCCTATCCCCTCTCCCTCCTTTCCTTCAGTGTCCCCTCTACCCCTAACCTACCCTTCCCCACCCTCTTTTTTCCCCCAACCCTATCCCTCCTCTATCCCCCAGCTACTCTCCCTCTTCCCCAACCTACCCCCTTCCCCTCCTCTAACTTGCCCTGTCTCCGTCCCTCCCCTCCCCCTAACTTTTCCCCTCATCCCCCTCCCCTAATATACCTGACCCCTTTCTTCCCTCTTCTCTCACCTCCTCCCCTCCCCTACTTTTAACTTTAATTAACCTTCTCCTAACATGACCCCCATTACTGACCCACCCCCACTCCCCAGATCTTGATTACAAATCAAATGAATAAACAGGATAGGACACACCATCAGTTCGGGAAGACTATGGAGTTGCCTTCTAGTCTTTAGAGCGCAAAGCCTGGGTAAGTAAGTATGGAGGGCAAACTGTTACCCATGCAGCAGACCCCCCCCCCCCCTTCTCCACACCACTGGAATGATCCATTGGAAAAATGAATAAATAAATTTATACATAAACAAATAAATGAATTAATAAAATGGCACGAACATGGGAAGATAGATGACACACACCCCCTCCAAGCTTCGGAGGATTAGAACTTATTGGGGGTGATCCCGCGAAGAGATCTGAAATTCCTAACTCACAAGCTAACACTGCTACCTGCGTCCGTAGTTTTACAACGTAATAATACTAATATCATCTGACTTCCAATTCCAAAAGTTAAAGGTATCTTTTTCCTATAATTATCAGGTCACCGATGGGATGAGAGGGACAGGTTCAGGAAAGGATAGGATGGGGGGAGGGGGGGGAGGGGATAAAAGAATAAAGGTGGAGGGGGTAGGCCTAGAGGTTGGATGAAAGAGGGAGGAGGAGGATAAGGTTAGTAGGGTGGAGGATAGATTGGGGGGGGGGGGTTAAGAGGTGGAGGGGGTAGTTTAGGGATGAGAAAGGGGGGGTATAGGATGGGGTAGGGAGAGGGATGGAGGGGATAATTAGGGGAACGGTAGGGGCGAAAAAGTCAGTATTTGCAAACAAAGACAACAACCTTTTTCCATGTTTCTTCTTCGTCGTCGTCGTCGCCGACATCTCAGACAGCAACTATTGTTGTTTTATCATACGAACGAAATTTAAATTAAAGCGTTGTGCTGCGGCTAATTCAGCGCCTGGTAAGTCAGGTCCAGCCCAGCGTGAGCATCCCACGTCTGCATCTCATGTTTGTAATCATGGCCTATGTTATGTTGCAGTTTCCCTACGGCCGCCAGCGAGTGACCACTGTCCAGTGTGCCCCCGTCGTTCTGCAGAAAGTGCCCTCTTGTAACGGGGCGATTCACGTCATTAAAAGGGTGACTATCGCGCACACACGCACGCACGCACGCGCGCGCGCGAACACACACACACACACACACACAAATCACACACACACACAAATCACACACACACACACACACACACACACACACACACACACAACACACACACACACACACACAACACACACACACACACACACACACACACACACACACACACACACACAGAAATCACAGACACACACACACACACATAATTATACGCGCGCACGCGCGCACACACACACACACACACACACACACACACACACACGCTTGTCAGCGAACCAGCATGTGCAATTTTTCTCACCTACCTGAATGTGTCAGAAGTTATTCTGTTTATTCATAGATGCGTGACTCATTGACATGTTACGTCGCGTGTGCCTCGCGCGGTATCCAGACACTTGCCAAGGATCTACAGAAAAAGATAGGGAAAAAATATTCACACACGCGCGGGCGCGCGCGCACATGCACCCACGCACACACAGACACACACATAGACGCACAGACACTGACCCACATAAATACAGACATACACGACCAGCCGCCATGGCGCAGTGGTTAGCGCCGTGGATTCCGGACTGGAAGGTCGCGGGTTCGAATCCCATAAGTCATAGGGATTTTTTCGGGCTCCGGCCGGCTCCTACCCAGAGTGAGTGTGCTTTGGGCTCAGTGGGGAGACTGGGACCACACAGTCGAGCTTCATCCACTTTGCGGATGCGAATTTGAGAGTGTTGCTCAAATTACCTGACCAACACTGCAGGTGTCTGTATCTCTCGGGCCTGGTTGACGCCGGGATATATTATGACAGTAAGCGTAGAGAACAACCCTGTCAAGTAGTCTCAAAGCGGATGCACCTCCACAGCAGCATCATTACATCATCCTCATCATCATTGATCATCATGCAATAATAAAAATTGCCTCTGATTCGGTGGCCTCCATTGCTCTGGTCTCATGGTGACCTCAGATTCGGATTCCCCATACGCTTCTGTGCCTGTGGTGAATTTGTGTCAAAGCCTTTGGGGTTGGGGGTTCATGGGGAGGCGGTCGTTGGAGGGACGTTGTGGTGGTCGCCACCTTGGGTGGGTGACTCACTCAGTCTGGCTCCGCGACTGAGCTAATACTGTCGTTAGTAGGGGGCTTAGTAGGTGATGTCCTGCGTATGTTAGCTCAGAACAGGCACCACTGAACACCACCAAAGTGACCCAGCAGAAGTGCAGGGCCCCTCTGGCTGGTGGCCCCGCGGCGGCCTAATATTGATGAGCTCCCTGTGGACTCCCGACCCCGGGGGTGAGACACAACGAATCTGGGTATGGCTGTGGCGGGGAGACTGAAATGAGCGGCGTGGGAACAGCAGTACGGGAACGTCACAGAAGACGAGGCAGCCAAAAAAAAAAAAAAAAAAAAAAAAAAAAATACAGACATACACACACCCACGCAAGTATGTACGCACGCACACACGCAGAGATTGACTAACAGACTGTGTGTGTGTGTGTGTGCGTGCGTGTGCGTGTGTGTGTGTGCGCGCGCGCGCGCGCGCGCGTGTGTGTGTGTGTGTGTGTGTGTGTGTGTGCGTGCGTGCGTGCGTGCGTGCGTGCGTGCGCTCGCTCTCTCTCTCTCTCTCTCTCTCTCTCTCTCTCTCTCTCTCTCTCTCTCTCTCTCTCTCTCTCTCTCTTTCTCCACCCCCCCCTCTATCTGGTATTGCTCTATGTCCTCATACTTTAAGAGTCATTAGAAAAACTGAAGAAAAAGTGCGGGTTTTTTTTTTTTCTAAAGGCGGTGTGTCACCAAAAAAACACGCTGAAAAAGACCAGCAACTCTTGTTGTGTGACTTACAGGTGCTGTTACCTCCCCCTGGCAACATCATAGACGTTCTGGCAGCGGACTCTTCCTTCGGCACTCTGGTCCGTCTGCTGAAGAAGGCTGGCATCGCTGACTCCTTGCAGGACGAAGGACCCTTCACCCTCTTCGCTCCTACCAATGAGGCAATTTTTACTTCTTTTTTTTCTTTTTTCTTTTTTTTTTTTTTTTTTTTTTTTGGGGGGGGGGATTGTGTTCTATGTTTCACCTTCACCTTATCCTGTAGTCTCAAGAAGAATCCTGAAGATTTTGTGACTCTATTTTTAACTGTGTTTTGCGAAATTTATTTTAAGCATTATTTTTGTAACTCTATTTTACTTATATTTGTAACACTCTATTTTAACGGTATTTGTGTTTTATTTTGTTTTATGTCATTGTCTTGTTAACTTTTTTTTTAACCTATATTTTGCCACCTTATTTTTTCCCCTCTATTTCTGTGTTGCTTTCTCCCCTCCTCCTCCTCCTTCTTCTCGTTATTTTAAATAGTCGCTATTGTTATCATTATTGTTATCACTATTGTCATTTTTACCATTGCAGTTTGCAATGTAAAAAATATACAACCAACTCCTATCATCTAATGATCAGCCCCCCCACTCTCCCCCCTCCTTCCCATATCCACCACACACACAAAAATTCTCCTCAAAAGCTAATGACCATACCTATAGTATGAAAAGTGTTTTTACGCGCTCTATTAAAAAGACATTCTTTCTGTATATTTTCTTTCAGGCCTTTAAGCAGCTGGGTGAGGAGAAGCTGAAGGAACTGGAGGGAGATGCGAAACAACTGGCAGCGCTTCTGAAATTCCACATCTCCGACCGTCAGTATTACTGTATACATAGTAGATAGATAGATAGATAGATAGATAGATAGATAGATAGATAGATAGATAGATAGATAGATAGATAGATAGATAGATAGATAGATAGATAGATAGATAGATAGATAGATAGATAGATAGATAGAGAGAGAGAGAGAGAGAGATAGAGATAGATAGAGAGATAGAGATAGATAGAGAGATAGATAGAGAGATAGATAGATAGATAGATAGATAGATAGATAGATAGATAGATAGATAGATAGATAGATAGATAGAGAGATAGAGAGATAGATAGATAGATAGATAGATAGATAGATAGATAGATAGATAGATAGATAGATAGATAGATAGATAGATAGATAGATAGATATAGATTTATATATTTCATATGACGGGGGGTAGCTTAGTGATTAGAGCCCTGTCTCAAGATTTTGACCGCCCAAGTTCAAGCCACCGCCTGTTCGAAGGGGATTTTTTTCCTCCATATTTAACAACAGTACTGACTTATGGGGACCGTATCGCTCAGTAGTCAGAGCGCTCACTTCCCCCCAGTCAATGTTAAGCAGCATCGAACGTGGTTACCAATGGGATGGGTGACCATTTGCGCGCCAGTTCACCCAGTTCACATCTTTACGGTCAGGGAAGGTAAAGCAGCGAGGGAGAGGAGATGGGCACCGCCCTCAATATGCTGGCGCCTAGAGAAACTGAAGTCTCTGAAGCCTTGCTCCCCTATGCCCACCTAGGTTATAGAACACCTTTACCCTTTACCTTTTACTGACTCCACTCCCCCAAAAGTCCTTTAAATGAGACATCTTGCGTGCGCAAACTTTAAAACCTGTTCTGCTTTTCCAAAGAGTAGGCAGGCTATTGTGTGCTGGAGGGAACAGAGAACAAAATGGACAAAACCACAAGCACACAGGGACTGAATGTAAAAAAAAAAGAAAAAAA
The DNA here is from genome assembly GCA_030674155.1 of Stramonita haemastoma. Taxonomy (NCBI): domain Eukaryota; kingdom Metazoa; phylum Mollusca; class Gastropoda; order Neogastropoda; family Muricidae; genus Stramonita; species Stramonita haemastoma. The sequence goes on from CM060322.1 coordinate 30,095,705, forward strand.
GCACACGAGTGATTATTCCATAAGCCTTGAAATAAAAGAAATAGCGCATTGCAGAAGTATGCAGCTAAGCATTCCACAGTGCAGTAACAGTGCACCACACAACCATGAATCAATGGTCTAGAGGCAACATACCTGCCCTGAAAGTGAGAAGTCCAGGCTCGATCCTCGCATGTGCCAACACATTAAGACCTCGAGTGGCGTTCTGGGTGCTAGTCTTTCGCGATGAGACGATAAGCCATGTGCAACACGCATTCAGCATACATAAAAGAGCCCATAGCAACATGAGTTCAATCATTGTATTCCTGCCAAAGTTATGTAGTAAAAAGCCACTCTGACAAAGAAACAAATTACATTTGCAAACAAGATGTTTCTTTTTGAGAAAAAAAAAACAAATAAATGGGTGGCGCTGCTCTTGTAAGGACATGCTCTCCCCATGGGGAGGGAGAGTAGCCAATTCATTTCAGGCAGAGAAATCTGCCGTGACTGTAAGTGGTCTTCCATTTCATTGTATCACTGTAGTGTTTGGTCATTTCAGATCATTACCCCCAAGTGGGGATGCTAGGGGCCTGTCAGTATCCTTTGGATGAGACTACAAACCGAGGCCCCGTGTGTGAACGCACGCAGAACATCTTGCACACATGTTAAACCCTGTTCTGCTTTTCGTAAGAGTGGGCCATCGTGTGCCGGTCGGAACAGATGACAAGATTTACAAAAACTGCATACACACGGGGATTGGATGTAAAAAAGCACATGAGTGCTTATTACATATCCTCAATATAAAAGAATAAATATATAAATTAGCACCTCTACTTTCTCTTGTATTGTATCTTGCGTGCTGCACTGCACGTTTCATTCCCCCGTGTCGTTTGTCATTGCACACAGGTCATCTATGCTGTGCCGGCATCTTCAACAGCCCCTGGTGGTACCCGCAGAGAGCCAGCACACAGAGTGGCCTCCCCCTCTCCCTATCACGTGACCAGAAAGGCCGCCCTCTTGTCAGCAACGCTGTGATTGATTCTTGCGACAACACGGCCACCAATGGCGTAGTCCATGGCATCAATTCCGTCATCATGCCGCGCCGTAGGAATCCGTGGTACTTGTTTCCGTAGAGGTTGAAAGAAAAACTCTTGGAGAGTCTATCTGCCAGAATTATTTTTTGATACAGTTTAAGAAAAAGCGGTTTGCTTGGGGTTTTTTTTAGCCAAAACGATTTGTTGGTACAATTCGATCGTAATTTTTATACCATTTAGCTAATACAGTTTACGATATGGTTTGCCATTTGAAGTTTTCATACTTCCTGGCCAATAACCTTTTGTTTGGGGGTGAGTTTTTTTCAATACAGTGTCGCTTTTACCATGAATATCTTAATACCAGATGAACATATATAGGAAAAGTACTTAGTGTGTCATATTTAGACACCAGCCCCAAAGTTGGAATGCAGCTACCTAAATGGGTTGGGGGGGGGGGGAAGGGTGACGGCTGCATACACAAAAATCTCACCATCGATGAACCTTGAAACTCTAGCTGAAAAACGGGAAAAATACTTCAGTTGGGGCAGACAAGTATGACTTAACATGCAATGCTCTTTTTATAGCCCTAATTGACTTTTAGAAAAAAACAACATCATTCGATAATACTTGGACAAAATTGATACCCATCATTTCTTTAGAAAAACTATTGACTTCTAATTTATCGCAGGAAAAAAAAAAAGGAACACATGAAAATGGTAAAAAAGTGGTAGTACTGTTTGTCTTTCTGCCATTTTGTTCTGCCATTTTGATTCATTGAATTTACATCCAGCATATTACCACAAAGTGTACCCCCCCCCCCTCCCACCTTCAGCTCCCAACAAAATATAATAACTATTGCAAACAAGTAAATCCACCTTCTGTATTAAAAAAAAGTGGCAAGAGTAAAAAACACATGATAGTTGGTTGTAAAAACAAAAAACCCACAAAAAACTTTCTTTCTTGTGCTAAAAAAAACTTGTCTTTGTGACTTAGTATTTTGAACCAAGTGTCCAATCTGTACAAAAGAATGACAACAAGTATTATTACGAATGCTTGGATGGAAGACATTAGACGTTTGGCGATGTTCATGTCTGCAAAATACTAGCTACTTAAAAATAATGCATCTTTGCTTGTACTCTTAGTTGAAAAATATTGGACAATAATTTCCCTATTTTGGAAAACTATGAAAAACTTTATGTGATATTATTTGGAAAATGTCACGCTAAGTTCTTGGAAAGTATTTGAAACTTAACGCTTCCTATGAATGTATTTGATACTTAACATTTCTTTACTTTTTATTATGCTCTTATAATGTTCTTATGTGGCAAAGTGAAGGCGAGTTTTTAAAAAAATTTAAACATTGAATGTTCCCTCCGCTTTTTGTGTATAGATTTCTAAATATGTGTTTGAAATTCGGTCAGTAGCTGGAAAAATTAGCATGGTCAGTGTGTGATTGTATATGGAGTTGTTTTAAAAGTGCATAGAAGGCTTACTGTGTGTAGTTGTCTGTATGTTTCTGCAGAAAGTAAATGACAATGTTTTGACTGGTCTAAACATGGACACACAAGTGCACACATGAACACATGGCACACAAGCACCTGAATGTGCGTGCATGCATGCATGTGCACACATATATTTCCTCTCTCTCCACCCACTCCATCCCTCCTTGCCCCACACACCACACACACACACAACCACTACACCATCCTCTCACACACACACACACACACACACACACACACACACACACACATACACACACACACACACACACACACACACACACACACACACACACACACACACACACACACACACACACACACACACACACACACACACAACACACCAACACACACATACACACACACTGATGCGCTCATGAAAGCATATACATTGTGACATTCTGCAAAACACACAAATTAGTAATCATCCCGTTTTGTTTTTATTTATCCGTATTTTTGTTTGGTTTGGTTTTCACAGTTGATATAAAAAAAAATGTCCATGGTGTATGTTGCATTATGACTGATACTCCTGAATAATAAATGTGATCTCTTATCATTCTTGATTGCTGTTGTCTTTGTCGCTGACCAAGAAGGTACAAAACAGACAAGAAGGGTGTGACAGGAAGAACAAGGAAAAAGGCAGAAACAAAGAGAGGGATAGAAAAGAGGGATGGCTGAAAAGAGGGAGAGAAGCTTGGGAGAAAATCAGGCACAGCAATGGTATGAATTGCTGCAAATCAGATGTCAAATAATTACATCTCTGGCATGGGCTTACAATTATCATGTCATGCTTCTCCACCTAAAGTAAACCCCAATACCAAACAATATGACAAAAAACAGCTCCAAAATGGTTACAGAAATGCAATCACAGCACAAAGGCATAAACAAACTACACATCTGACGCTACAACAAAAATTTCAAACAAAGAATAAAAACCAAAAATAAAGTGTCTTATGACAAAACATTTGTGAGGAAAACTTCATAACAAAATGTAATAAAATGACTCAAAAATGATAGAGGACAAGACAAAATAAAGGAAAAAAATGTGGAAAAAATATAAAGAGAGAAAAAGAAGAAACTTCTAAAGCAGACTAAATAGAAAGTCAGGAGAACCTTGGAACAAAATTAAATAAAATGACTCAGAAAATTATACCCAAAAAAAAGACCGAAAAGGGAGAAAATCATGCAAGAACAGAAGAAAATTTTATGTGGATACAACAGAAAGTAAAGAATACTGTCACACTGAACAAGCCCCAAGTATCAGATGGATAGATGATATGAACAAAACAAAATTCTACTAATATACTTGACCTTTTTTGCCTAACGCTCAGACAGCGACTACTGTTGCCTGTCATATGAGCAAAAATGCATTGCACTGCAGTGAAACGCCTAACAAGTCAGGCCCAGTGCATTCACCTTCAACATAGGAGAGAATATTTATCTTCTAAGTCCTTTCTGGGAAAAAGGTAGGAGAATGGACCAAGAAGGCAGAACATAGACAAGCGGGAGGTGACAGGAAGGAAAGGAACAAGGCAAAAACAAAGATAAGGATAGAAATGAGGGAATTCCTAGCACAGAATTTGCAGAAGGTAGGGACGCTAGTTAAACCTAACAAGCCCCTGGCATCTTCATAGAGAGAACTGATATAATACTGTAATTTCAGTTCAACAAAATTCATGTAGTGGTTCCTCCTTTTTATTTTTACAATAGCAGAAGACGTTTGTGTAACTATTTTTTAAATTGTGATTTGCCGCGTGGTGAAGTGGAAGGAAAAAGAGATTATTTTTATTTTAATCAAAAAAATGATAAAACATGGACATGGAATCAAGAACAGTCAACGCCTTTTTACAATTATTTCTTCACAATATATATATTTCATAGACACAGACTGAATGAAGGCACAGTAAATCAACGATCATAGTGAATTCATACAGCAGATGGATCTGCTTATGTAACATTTTGTACAACACTCTTAGAATCTCTACATTGTCTCTCAGCATGTAAATAATATATGCATGTCTGTTAACCTGCATACAACTGTACTTGTTTGAGCTGAAAAAAGGATCTGGTGCATCTTAAGAATAACATCTTTACAAGTAGCCTACACAGAAATGTAAGGAAAGAGGAACAAAATTGAGACTTTTTTCGTCCACAAAAAATGTCTATCCTCAGAACCAATATATACTCAGCACAAAAAAAGAACCTGAACCTTAGAATTATAAAGTCAAAGTATGTTGATACTTCTTACTATTTTTGATGTCATCAATCTTTAACACTTTAATTTCACCCCTCATGATACTTTTGAATAATACCACAGTTTTATAGGTCTCAAAGACGTTTGAAACTGCGTTTGTCCACTCTCTTGCTCATTTTTACCTTGCTGACTATGCAGGCCTTGGAATCCAAATAAGACTTGAAAGTGTTTTTAAAATAAGATAAAAACAAAAAAAAATCGAAAAATTTTCTGTTAATATCTTTTCACAAGTTTCAAATAATCAGTCCAGAGATGACACAATCGTACTAACATTTCACACTAACATTACCTTCAATTTATCCTTGAGACTGTGACATGTTTTTTGCAAATCCGAAACCACCACTTAAGGCAAACAATGCTTTTCAGAGGTCTGAGAGGTGTGTTATAAAAATTGCACACATGCCACAGTGCACAAATCCAACATTACTCAGTAAGGCCTTAGTCAAGAGTGCTAAATATTGCGCGTTCCTTCCTTTTACCTAGTCCATGTGTGGTCAGCTCCAGCTATAAATAGCACCAGCTGGTCACAGCTGGGCTGGGCTGGGCTGGGATAATGAGCAGCTGAGAAGAGCTGAAAGCAGGGGAAACTGACAGCTGTGATGCGCGTGCGTGGTGTTGGCGTCTCCAAAGGGAAGCAATCAATCAGGATCACTCTTTCACACATGTACAGTAAATAAATGGCCACGGCAAAACTGACACAGGATGAAGTGGTCACACTGTGTCCGCATTGGAGCCTTGTTTGATGAGCTCGTTGTAGGCACACCTCAGTAACTGGTAAAGAAAAAAAAAAGGATTTTTTTTGTTTTCAAGTCAGCAAACAACAAAAAAATTGGTGTGTTGAGAGGAATACTGTTTCTTACATGAGCTTATCCCTGTTCCATTCCAGTTTGTTTCTGCCTGTCTGGCTCCCTTTCTGTCTGTATGTCAGTCCATCTGTCTGTCTGTTTATCTGTCTGTCTGTCTGCCTCTGTCTCTTTCTCATCCCTCACACACACAAGATTCAAGATGTGATTCCTTTAACCACAACAACACACACACACACACACACCCCACACACACACACAACACACACCCACACACACACACACACACACACACACACACACACACACACACCAAACAGAGAGAGAGAGAGAGAGAGACAGAGAGACAGAGAGAGACAGAGAGACAGAGAGAGACAGAGAGACAGAGAGGAGAGAGAGATAGACAGAGAGACAGAGAGAGAGAGAAAGAGAGACAGAGAGAGAGAGACAGAGACAGAGAGAGAACAGAGACAGAGAGAAAAAAGAGAGACAGAGAGAGAAAGAAAAAAAGACAAAGAGAGAGAGACAGACACAAGAGAGAGGGGGACAGAGAGAAAGAGAGACAGACACAGAGAGAGAGAAGACAGAGAGAGGAGAGGAAGAGAAGCCCACCTCATCTGTTTCTCTCACGCCAGTGTAATCAGCAGGAGCTCCACGGGGTGGCTTTGCTCCTTCCCTGCTTGATGCCCCTTCGTCCTGGTGACCATCAACAAATAAACAAAAATTAAAAACCCCAACAAAATATTCTTTATCAAATGCTCAGACAGCAAATACTGTTGTCTGTCATATGAGCCAAAATGTGTTGCACTGCCACTGATGCATAAATTATTTCCTGAAAAAATTCAACAAGAATCAAATCAGCTTAAATAATCAGTAAAAGTCTTACAAACCAGATCTTATAAACATGCTACACTAAACAAAGCAAAATAAATAAATGAAAATAAACACTATTTTCTTCCTCAGGTAGAGCTCTGGCGTTCTTTTTGTGGTGATGATTTTGTAGATGCGACCATTTTTTGCCCACCATAAAAGTCAAAATGAATAGATAAGGTCTTTAATTTCTATCTATCTATCTATCTATCTATCTATCTATCTATCTATCTATCTATCTATCCCTTAGTCTGGCGACCATGGCGGCACCCCTGAAGACTTGACAATCAGTTCCCTCCATTCTTCTCTCTGTTCTGCCTTTCTCAAAATTATGTTGAGTTCTAGGCCTGTCCATTCGCTGATGTTGTTTTCATCTTCAGTTTAGCAACCAAAAAAGTACAGTAAGATTATTAAGCACACAAGCCAAATAAACTTAAAACATAATGAAAAAGAAAAAAGAAAAAATGGAGAAAAATACAGAACAGATGGAGAAAACAAAGGGACAGAACTTCACCCGAGTTGAAGGGTAGATTTCCGACTGAGCACAGCACCAATATTGCTCCTGTCCTTGCTGTCCAGCTCTTCATCAGTCAGAGAGTCCAGATATCTGTCACAAAGGGTAAAACAAAAATTGTAACTGTAAGAAATGGTGTCCCCATAACCTATGCGGTCGTTGGGGAGCGTGTGTCACAGACCTCAGCTTCTCCAGGGGCCAGCATGTTGAGGGCCGCAGCACCCATCTCCTCTCCCTGGCTGCTTTACCTTCCCTGGCCCTAAAGCGGGCAAGTACTCAATCACAACTGGGGATTGTACAGAAGCTAAGGCACATGAACAGTCACCCATCCATTTGGTAACCACACTCAATGCTGCTTAACCTTAGTTTGGGGAAAGCAAGTGCTCTGACCAATTGTTGGTTAGTTGGTTGGTTGGCTGATTGATTGACTGATTGGCTTGATTGACTGCTGAATTCTTTTATATCGAGGATAATGGAATAAGCATTCATTTGCTTTTTTTCATCCAGTCCCCGTGTGTATGCAGTTTTGTAAATCATGTCATCTATTCCAACCGGCACACATTGGCCTACTCTTATGAATAGCGGAACTGGATTTAACGTGTGCGCAAGATGTTCTGTGTGCTGTCGTTCACGGGGCCTCAGTTTACAGTCTCATCTGAAAGACTTTTGGGGGGAGTGGAGTCAGCACTAGTGTTAACTCCAGGGGAGTAACCCCCTCGAACAGGAATCGAACTCGGGTCGTCAAATTGCAAGTGCAATGTTCTGACCACTAGGCTATCCCGTCTTGGTTGGTTAGCTGGCTGGCTGGCTGGCTGGCTGGCTGGCTGGCTGGCTGGCTGGTTGTTCGGTCGGTTGGCTGGTTGCTTGCTTGCTTGCTTGCTTGCTTGGCTGGCTGGTTGGTTGATTGGTTGATTGGTTAACTGGTTGGTAAGCTGGTTGGTTGGAGAACTTCTTAGCAAACTGGCTGATATTTTACTTGCTTGGATATGTGCCTGACTTCTATGGCAATTCTTTAAAATACATTAATTCATGTGATAGTGCCACACTCTTCTCCATATACACTTACCTGAGACAAGCCTCCAGGTCTGCCCTCAGTTTGCGTTCAAATTCTTCGTGCTCATGCTGCAGAGCTCTGTAACCACACATCATCTATGGCACTGGGATGGCAAGCAACTTACACAAAGCAAACAATGGATGCTTTGGCCAAATAGTTAAGACCATTTGACTTCAAACCCACGGGTCTATGAAGTTGTGGGTTCAAATCTTAGCATTGGCGTCCGGTAGTTTAAGGGTAGGGATTTTTTAATTGATGTCACAGCTCAATTTCTAGCACAGACCTGCCAGTGCTTTCATTCCCTATCTGTATGTACACATGCAACAGATCAGAGAAGTTTGCGTGTATGACCGTTTTTAAGTGCCTTGCCATACAGGCAGCCATACTCTGACTTCAGGGGATTTTTTCTCCTTTAAAGGAGAGTGCAGGTTGCTTATCCTAAGAGCTTGTCATGGATGAAGGCAATCTCAAAACATCATTTTACAACATAACACTATTTTAGTGTTGGCCTTGCAATTCATATTCATATGCAAGTCAGATAGTGCTATGTCTTGTAAAAAAAAAAAAATCAAAGGGCTTGAATTCATAATATTCTTACACATGCAACCAATCACAATAGTTTTAACAGGACACCAATACATCTTCACAAATGAATTTGAACGAAATGACATAAAGGTGATCTAGGCACCCACATGTAGTCACAAAACTACACAAAGGTGACCTACAAACCAATTTGTCACAAAGCTACACAAAGATGACCCAGACATCAACCCACCATCACAGAGCTACAAAAAGATAACCTAGATACCAGCCCATTGTCTCAAAGCAACATAGATAAACTAGACACAAAGATGACCCAAACACAAACATGACCTAGACACAAAATCCATCAAAGGTGACCTAGACAAAAAAAATCACAAAGATGACCCAGACACAAAGATGACCCAGACACCAACACAAAGATGACATAGGTACCAACCAACACAAAGATGACCGAGACACAATATCCATCACAAAGCTACACAAACTGATCTAGACACCAACCAACACAAAAATGACCTAGGCACCAACCAACCAACACAAAGATGACCTAGACACAAAATCCAATCCATCACAAAAGCCACACAAAGATTACCTAGGCACCGACCAACACAAAGATAGATGACCTCGACACCAACCAACACAAAGCAGGTAAACCTACACAATGCGGCGCTGCAGGAAGTTGACGTTGTCATCCAGGCGGTCCTTGGCCACACGCATGCGGTCGTGAAAAGCCTGACGTGCTGCGTCCTTCAGCGAAAACATGTTGCCCGCGTGACGCTTCGGTCCTCCTGTTGGATGGCATAGGTACACGTATGTCATTGATATGTGTGATGATGATGATATGATGAGAGAGGATGAGGATGAGGGAAGGGATGGATGAGGATGATGAGAGAGAGAGAGGAGGAAGGATGAGGAGAGGATGAAGAAGAAGAAGAAGAAGAAGAAGAAGAAGAAGAAGAAGAAGAAGAGAAGAAGAAGAGAAGAAGAAGAAGAAGAAGAGAGGAGGAGGAGGAGGAGAGAGGATGAGAGAGAAGGAGAGAGAAATAGAAGAAGAAGAAGAAGTTTAGAGTGCTGAATCTATGAAGCAGAGAATGAGAAGAAGAAAAATTATACAATGATGCTATCAAAAATTGATCAGATTTTAAAGCAACACAAACAAACACACAACACACCATCAACATATCAACGCCACAACAAAGGATGACAGAATCTTTAAAGACTAAACATCAGTCTGACTCCTCAAATCTTCATACAACAGCTAACGCACAAACATTGCACACGTTAAATCTTTCCTTTTCTAACCACACACACAACACACAGCACACACACACCGTAAACACGATCATCTACTCTACACAAACACATACACACACACACACCACACACACACACACACACACACACACACACACACACACACACACACACCACACACACAACCCACCACCCCACACACACACACACACACACACACCACTATAAGCCAGGGATGTCTCTTGAAAATAGGAACAAATACAGACAGATGGGCAGGCAAGCAGACAGGCAGGATGGAAGGCAGAGAGACTGTAAGGTAGGTATGGAGGGTATTTCATGTATTTATGTGTGAAGGCAGGTTGGCAGGCATGCACGCAAACAGATAGGACATGTACGTAGGTAGGTTGAATTATCAATTTGATCTAGGGAGGGTGCATGCACACACTTGCGTGCAAGCACAGTGTGTGTGTGTGCATGTGCTCATGTGTGTATGCATGTGTACAGGCATGGTTGTACTGAAAAGTCAACAATCTCTGCCTCTACACCAAGATGGTAGAATCTCTGCCTCTATACCAAGGTAGAGTAAGTTATGTGCAACCTATAAAAAGATTCAGACCATACAACATGAACAAATCAGGTTCAATCATTCTTCATAAAAACTGACCCCCCCCCCCCCCCCTAACCACCACCACCACAAACAAAAAAACACAGGGAACATGTGGCTTGACATTCCACATCTGATTTAAGAAAAAGATGAGCATGCTTCCCACCTCTATGTTCAATTCCAAAACAACTACTGAATTGACCTGGTTTTATTCTCAGAAGTGATGGAAGAAGCATGAAAACTGCCTTTTACATCCAGCCATTGATAACAATAGCAACCAAAAAGAAATCACAACAAAGAAAATTTGGGTGGGGTTAGGGGGGGTGGTGGTGGTCATACAAACCTCATTCTGTTAAGTAATGATCATACAATCATCATATATGTCTTCATATAACTATGAAATTTTAAGCTAACTTTTGTACAACTATGTTCTTATCAAAAAACAAAAAAAAGAAAAAGGAAAATTCAGCTTTCAGAGACATGCTTCAACAACCAGCCACTATGTACCATGACCACAGAGTCTGATTATGACACTAAAGACTATGATCAGCAGAAATATGAAGCATCTCAACTTTTTCAACTTTGTAGAATTTCTATCTGCAAGATGATGGTGATGATGATGGTGATGATGATGATGATGATGATGATGATGATGATGATGATGATGATGAGTGATGGTGGTGGTGGTGGTGGTGGTGGTGGTGGTGGTGGTGTGATGGTGGTGGTGATGATGATGATGACGATGATACCTATAACAATGATGGTGGTGATGGTGATGGCGGTTGTGAGTGGTGGTTGTGATGATTATGAAGGTAATGGCTATGACAACAACAACTACATCTCCTATCATGATTCAAAGCAGTATGGCTTGACAACTTCTGAAAACTATATCAGAGCTGAAAAAAAGAAGTCAGGCTAAAAAAAAATTTAAAAAAAAAAAAAAAAAAAAAAAACCGATCACATATTACTTTCAAACTGACTTTTCTTTTTGATCCCTTGACTAGAGCTCTCAGGTTCACTGATGGTGAGATTTTGTGTATACAACTGTTTTTGCCTACCATGAAGGCAGCCAAATTTCCACCTTTGGAGATGTATGCTGTGTATGCTCATGTTTCTCAACCCATTGAACTCTGACATGAATTACAGGGTCTTTAACATGCATAATTATTTGATCTTCTGCATGTGTATTAACACAAAGGGAATTAAGGCACTGGCAGGTCTGCACATGAGTTGACCCGGGAGGTTGTAAGAATCTCCACCCTTCATTCACCAGATGCCATCAGGATTCAAACCCACAACATCATGGGCCCATGGGATTGAATGGTCTTAACCACTCAGCTATAGTGTCTGTTGTTTTGAAGGTGATGGCAACACATTGTCTCATTTTTTTTTCATTTTTGGCCTGGGTAAGAAAGAAAATCTACACTATGAAAATTGCGACAAACAATATCCTAAGAACACATAAAGCACATAATCTATGACCATGGCTTGCATCTCTCTCTGAAAAAAATCTACTGGCAAACCTGTATTCACTTGATCAAGAAAAAAAAAGGAGAGATCAAAAACAAAAATCAAAATGACATGTAATGTACTGACTGATAGAAAAGAGAAACAGAAACCTATAGATCAAAAGCACTTTTCTAGCGATTTGTTT
>CM060322.1:30107869-30115369 GCA_030674155.1 Stramonita haemastoma
TATCTTTCTATCTATCTATCTATCTATTATCTTCTAATCTATCTATCTATCTATCTATCTATCTATCTATCTATCTTCTATCTATCTATCTATCTTTATCTATCTATCTATCTATCTACTATCTATCTGTCTATCTGTCTGTCTGTCTGTCTGTCTGTCTGTCTGTCTGTCTGTCTGTCTGTCTATCTATCTATCTATCCTACCTTACCTACCTACCTACTACCTACCTACCTCCCTACCTACCTACCTACCTACCTACCTACCTATCTATCTGTCTATCTGTCTATCTGTCTATCTGTCTATCTATCTATCTATCTATTATCTATCTATCTATCTATCTATCTATCTATCTATCTATCTATCTATCCTTTAGTCTGGTGACCGTGGGGGCATCCTTGAAGACTTGACAACCAGTTCCCTCCTTTCCCTTTCTTCTGTTCTGCCTTTCTCAAAATTTTGTTGCGTTCAAGGCCTGTCCATTCACTGATGTTGTCCTCCCATCTCTTCTTTGGTCTGCCTCTTTTTCTTCCTCCTTGGACAGTGCCTTGCAGAATTGTTTTTGCAAGTCCTTTGGATCTCGTGACATGCCCGTACCATTTCGTCATATTAAGTCTCTGAAATATAATAGCAGTTTTGATGTCTTACATGTAATGTACGAGTCCACAAAGTGAAAATCATGCATTTCAAATCTCCCCCCCCCCACCTCCCCCCACCTCCCCCCTCCTCCCTGGGGATGCCCGGGGCCTTTCAATATGAATAGTGCCCCCCCCCCCCCCTCCCGCTTCTGAAAATTCAGTTCTAGGAGTTTTCTCTTTTCTTTCCTTCTCTTTGTTTTTTCTGCTTGTTCGTTTTCTTCCTGTCACCTTTTTTTGTCTATTTTCTGCCTTCTTTGTCCATTCTCCTACCTTAAATTTTTTTTTTTAAAGAATGACTTAATGAGAACAATATTCTCTCCCACGCGCTGGGATGCGCTGGGCCTGACTTGTCATGTGGTTAACTGCAGCACAACGCATTTTTGCTCATACAACGAGCAACAATAGTTGCTGTCTGAGCGTTTGACAACGACGACGACAACAAAGAGAAGAAGAATTGCGAAGAAGAAGAATTGCGAAGAAGAAGAAGACGAATTGCGAAGAAGAAGAAGAATTGCGAAAAAGAAGCAGAAGAATTGCGAAGAAGAAGATTGCGAAGAAGAAGACGAATTGCGAAGAAGAAGACGAATTGCGAAAAAGAAGCGAAGAATTGCGAAGAAGAAGAATTGCGAAGAAGAAGAGACGAATTGCGAAGAAGAAGAAGAATTGCGAAGAAGAAGAAGAAGAATTGCGAAGAAGAAGAAGAAGAAGAATTGCGAAGAAGAAGAATTGCGAAGAAGAACTGCGAAGGACTGCGAAGAATTGCGAAGAATTGCAAAGAATTGAGAAGAAGAAGAAGAAGAAGAAGAAGAAGAAGAAGAAGAAGAAGAAGAGAAGAAAGAAGAAGAGAAGAAGAAGAAGAAGAAGAAGAAGAAAAACAACAACACAACAACAACACAACAACACAACAACGACAACGTAAAAACAAACAACAAACAAACAACAACAACAACAACAACAACAACAACAACAACAACAAACCTCTTCTAAAACTAGAAAAAAACATTTTCTTTCCCCATCCAAACAGTCCGTAGTCTAAGGTGGCAGACTTAAAGTCTTTCTCGCATGAAACGACAAAAATTCAGCATTGGTAGAACGAGGCACGGTATCGTTAAGCTAGTTGCCTAACAGAATTCTCTGCTGCAATCCCTTTCTCTAAAGAGGCAAATGGCTATGCAGGAAGAAGGGTGGAGAGGGAAAGGGAGGGTGAGGAGGGTGGGGTGGGGAGGGGGAGGGGGTGAGGAGGGGAAGGAATAGGTGATTCTGTTTTATGGCGTTGCGCTCCTCTGTGGAACGACTGGGGAGCAGTGGAATCAGGATAAAATGGCTTTGCTGGGAGATTCAAGGATTGTCATAGTGGACGTAGAAGGAAGGCTGTAGCTATGTAGTATGCCAGAAATGGCCTCGTGGTATCATAGCCATTATGAAGACTTTGGTGGTGGAAAGCCATGTAGGTGTGTGTGAGTGTGTGTGTGTGTGTGTGTGTGTGTGTGTGTGTGTGTGTGTGTGTGTGTGAGAGAGAGAGAGAGAGAGAGAGAGAGAGAGAGAGAGAGAGAGAGAGAGAGAGAGAGAGAGAGAGAGAGAGAGAGAGAGAGAGAGAGAGAGAGAGACAGACAGACAGACAGACAGACAGACAGACAGACAGACAGAGAGACAGAGAGACAGAGAGACAGAGAGACACAGAGAGAGAGAGAGAGAGAGAGAGAGAGAGAGAGAGAGAGAGAGAGAGAAGAGAGAGAGAGAGAGTGTGTGTGTGTATGTGTGTCTGCAAATATGTATACATACATACATACATACATACATACATACATACATACATACATACATACATACATACATACATACATACATACATACATACATACATACATACATACATACATACATACATACATACATACATACATACATACATACATACATACATACATACATACATACATACATAATGTTTACCCTCCAGGTATAACACAATAAAAAGCGGAAACATAGGGAAAGATGGGATTAACGCATTGGCAGGTATGTGATGATTTTGATGATGATGATGATGATGATGGTGATGGTGATGATGATACTACTTATAATGATGACGCTGATGATGATGGCACAACAATAGTAATAACAACAACGACGACGAAAATAATAATAACAACAACAACAACAACAACAACAACAACGATGCTGCTGCTGCTGCTGCTGCTGATGATAATAACAATACTATAATGATATTTCTTATAGGTCCACCATCACCCTTCTAATGGATACCGTGGCCCAGTTACACATACCACCATGCGTGCACGCGTGCGTGTATATGGTAGGAAAATTGGAGTGGTGATGTGATGCGTTCTTCTTCTGAGCTTAGGAGTTATTGGAAAGAAAAGGACAAAGTGCAAAACAAAAAGACGTTTTGTTCTGAAGTTTTCAGGCCAGCACTAATTCATCATTATTACATCTTAACATTTCACTTCTTTAGTCTTACCACGAATACAACGCATTCCATACATTATTGAAAACTTGGTAAATCAATCTGGCTCTCAACATGTGCAGTCTTTATGATATATTATTATAAGTACAAAACAGAGAGACGGTTTGTTCTGAAGTTTTCAGGCCAGCACTAATTCATCATTATTACATCTTCACATTTCACTTCTTTAGTCTTTCCACGAATACCATAGATTCCATACATTATTGAAAACTTGGTAAATCAATCTGGCTCTCAACATGTACAGTCTTTATGATATATTATCATCTGATATATAGTAGATGCTTTGCCATTTTCTGTCATCGACAAAATTAATATACTTCAGGAGATAATTGCAGTCGTTAGGCTGGAGTTGTTCTAATGTCAAGCGTTGATTTCGGCTAAACGTCAAATGTTCTGACTTCTTTTGTTTGTTTGTTTGTTTGCTCTGTGTGTGTGTGTGAGTGTGTGTGAGTGTGTGTGTGAGTGTGTGAGTGTGTGAGTGTGTGTGTGTGTGTGTGTGTGTGTGTATGTGTGTGTGTATGTGTGTGTGTGTGTGTACGTGTGTGTGTGTGTGTGTGGAGTGAGTGAGTGTGTGTGTGTGTGTGTGTGTGTGTGTGTGTGGTGTGTGTGTGTGTGTGTGTGTGTGTGTGTGTTCGTTCCTTGGCTAGAACTCCGAGGTTCACCATTGGTGATATTTTGCGAATGCAACCGTTATTTTGCACCCCATGAAGGTACCCGCTATCCGACTTCAGGGATGTATGCTGGGTTTGTTCATGTTTCCACAACCCACCGAGCACTAACATGAATTACAGAGATCTTTAACATGCATATTTGATCTTCGTTAGGTGTATATACACAAAAGGAATTAAGGCACTTACAGATCTGTACTTGAAGTTGACCTGGCATATATCGTAAAACCTCCCCCACCCTTAATTCACCAGACGCCCCCGAGATTCGAACCCACGACTTCATGGACCCATGGGATTGAAAGTCAAACGGTCTTAACCACTCAGCCACAGCGACCTGTCTACTTTCCCAGATTTGACCTGGCTTGCACAAGTCTCACAGCAGGTCATGGTGGATAAGTTGATAATTTCATATACCCCTATGACGTGATTGTTGCCAGAATGTCAAAACCAGTGACGACAATCAGCTCATGAATTCCCCCCCCCCCCCCCCCCCTCAATAATGATTGTGTGGCTTGCATCAGTCTCAGAGTGGGTTAGAGCCAGCGATAAGTTTATATAAGTTCCTAATGATTTGACTCGCTAGTTATGTCATCAGTTGATGGCATTAAATCAATTCACGCACATGTAGGTCTACACACACAGACACACATACATACATACACACACACACACGTACACACACGTACACACACACGCACGCACGCACGCACACACACACAGACACGCACACACACAGACACACACAGACACACAGACACACAGACACAGACACACACACAAACACACAGACACACAGACACACAGACACAGACACAGACACAGACACACACACAGACAGAGACAGACAGACAGACAGACAGAATATACTGATGGAAAAAAGAACGAAAATCAAAATATATTAATTGCAGATGTCTGGTCACATATTAAAAATCTGTATGCTGATTACTTAAAAGTTTATACAGATGGATCAGTTTAAAGAAAATAATGAAACAAGGTCAGCATTTGTCATAACAGCTCTTAAAGCAGCGAAATCGTACTTTCTAGGTAAACTTCGTTTAATGCATATAGCGATTTTGGCGCTAAAGTTGCAGAAAATTATCACTTACTGTACTATACCTTTATGTGCATGACAAATAATGGTTTAAAAGACATAAGTTTAGGATAGGTAGATAGGCCTTTTTGTACCCCCCCCCAAAAAAAAAAAAAAAATCAAAACAAAACAAAACAAAAGCAACAACACATCCAAAATCTGAAGTTAATGTCTTAACATTTGTTTTAAATATGCATGGAATAGTGGTTAGAATTTGTAAATTTAGGACGGCCCCCCAAAAGATGAAGAAGAAGAAGAAGAAGAAGAAGAAGAAGAAGAAGAAGAAGAAGAAGAAAGAAGAAGAAGAAGAAGAAGAAGAAGAAGAAGAAGAAGAAGAAGACTAACAGTAAAAATTTAGATCGATGAAATAAAGTAGACAGACAGCATAAAACAAATTGTACTCACAGTAGCAGTCCCTTGGTGGTCTGATAGTTCCGCCCCCGCTTCGTGCCATGTCAGGTCTTCCCTCCAGTGCATCCAATTTTTCTTCTCTGCCAAGTCTGTCCAGTCTGTGGGCCTTTCTGTCTGTCTGATGGAACGGTGGTCCAGAGGTAACGCGCCTGTCTAGAAAGCGAAAAGTCCGGGTTGAAGTGTGCGGTGGCTCGAATCTCGTTAGGGCCCCAAACTTCCCCCCCCCCCATCCATTAGACCACGAGTGGTGTAGTCTGGGTGTTAGTCTTTCGGATGAGACAATAAACCGAGGTCCCTTGTGTTAAACATTATTATTTGGCGCACGTAAAAGAACCCAAGGCAACAAGAGGGTTGTCCCTGGCAAAATTCTGTAAAGAAAAAAAAAAGAGCCACTCTGATAGGGAAAACAAATACAGTTGCAGACAGGAAAAAGAAAAGAAAATAATGGGTAGGCGCTGCACTTGTGACGACGTGCTCTCTCTGGGGAGAGTAGCCCGAATTTCACGCAGAGAAATCTGCTGTGACATAAAGCGGTATAAGATAAATAAGATAAAATAAAACAAAATAAGACATCGCAGTGACATCAGAAGCCCAGTGCTAAGCAGGCACAATGCACGAAGCGTCCTTGTCTGACAGAAAGTCTTCTGTGAAGTTCCCAGCTTCGATCTCCAAAGCATTCAGCATGTATGTCTTGGATCGTGATTGCACTGGTCATCCTTTGCACACACACACACACACACACACACACACACACAACACACACACACACACACACACACACACCACACACACACACACACACACACACATCCACACAACACACACACAACACACTCAACTCACACATACACACACAAACAACATCACACACACACATACACACACACACCAGCACAACACACACAAAACACACACACAACACACACACACACACACACACACACACACACACAACACACACACACACACCACACACACAAAACACAACACACACACACACACACACACACACCCACACAACAACAACACACAGAGCTATGGCTACAACTGTCTTTGACCTCTGTTCAAGACCATGGAACCTTTTTTTTTTAAAGAGGGAGGGGGGGTGGGGGGGGGGGGCGGAGGCGGAGGCGGGGGCGGTATTTCCAGATCAAATTGTTTACCACGCTCTTGTCGGGGATTCTGTGTATACATACCCTCCCAAGCACCTATGGAGTACATCTGTATTGGCCAAGTCTTTGGGAAAATAGGTTTGATGCAATGGCGTGGATCACACATTCGATGCAATAGTGTCGATCACATATTCGATGCAATGGCATGGATCACATATTCGATGCAATGGCATGGATCACATATTCGACGCAGTGGCATGGATCACATATTCGATGCAATAGCATGGATCACATATTCGATGCAATAGTGTGGATCACATATTCGATGCAATAGTGTCGATCACATATTCAATGCAATGGTGTGGATCACGTATTCGATGCAATGGCGTGGATCACATATTCGATGCAATGGCATGGATCACATATTCGATGCAATAGTGTGGATCACATATTCGATGCAATAGTGTGGATCACATATTCGATGCAATAGTGTGGATCACATATTCGATGCAATGGCATGGATCACATATTCGATGCAATGGCATGGATCACATATTCGATGCAATGGCATGGATCACATATTCGATGCAATAGTGTGGATCACACAGACTGCCAGTGGGTTTGTACAGTCTCTAGGTGCTGGATTTGCAGCCAGCCACAGCCTTTATGTATGGACACCAACTACCACAATATAATTCAGCATGACCACCAACATTGTGGACTGGTGAATCGGTGGTCTAGGTGGTAACGCGCCTGCCTAGAAAGCGAAAAGTCCGGGTCGAAGTGTGCGGTGGCTCGAATCTCATTAGGGCCCCAAACTTTCCCTCCATCCATTAGACCATGAGTGGTGGTCTAGGTGCAAGTCTTTCGCATGAGACGATAAACCGAGGTCTCTTGTGTTAAACATTATTATTTGGCGCAGGTAAAAGAACCCACGGCAACAAGAAGGTTGTCCCTGGTAACGTTCTGTAAAAAAAAAAAGCCACTCACTCTGGTAGTGAAAACAAATACAGTTGCAGACAAGAAAAAGAAAAAAAAAATGGGTAGGTGCTGCATTTGTGGTGACGAGCTGTCCCCAGATTGAGCAGCCCGAATTTCACGC
>CM060322.1:30120369-30122869 GCA_030674155.1 Stramonita haemastoma
ATACATGACAAGACAACACAATACAATAGGCCATTGTGTGCCGGTGGGAACAGATGGCAAGGTTTACAAAACTGCATACACACGGGGACCAGATGTAAAAAAGTACATGAGCCTTGATATAAAAGAATAAATAAATAAAATAGACAAATAAATACAACACAACTCAATACAAAAACAAACTACAACACAACACAACACAATACAAGACAATACAATACAGCGGACGTTACCATGTACACACTAGGCAAAGGTCTGACATTCACTGCTAGAATGAACACAAACTTCAACTGACAGCACACACAGATTTCTACATGGAGTTGACGAGTGGTCGTTAAACGATCAAGGTTGATCATAATATTTTCTTTTTACAGACAGCATACTGTGCTGTATTGTACGTCACACGAACATCTGGATGGCCAAGGCTGTCCCACAGGGAACAGTACAAGGACGGAGACGAAGAAGCAGACAGAGGAAACGATGGGAAGAAGACAACATCAGAGACTGGACTGGCCTTGAGTGGCATGGATTGCTACAGAGAGCAGCGCCACCCAAAACTTATTTTTTCTGTCTGCATATGTATTTGCTTCGCCAATCAGAGCGGCTTTTTTCCCTACAGATATTTGCCAGGGACAACTGTTGTTGCCGTGGGTTTTTTAAAATTTTTTATGCGGTAAGTCCATGTTGCACACGGTACCTCGTCTCACCAAAAAGGCTAGCGCCCAGTCCACCACTCACAATCTAGTGGATGCAGGAAGACATTTTTGGCACAAACGGGGATCGAACCAGGACTTTTCGCTTTTTAGGCTGGTGCGTTACCCTTAGATCACTAATCCATCCGGTTTACTGACAATTAAGCTACATAATTTGTAAGGGGGGGGGGGGGGGGGGGGGGGGGGGGGTGGCGGGATAGCTTAGTGGTCAGATCGCTTGCTTTCCCCAAGTCAAAGTTAAGCAGGTTCGAGCGTGGTTACCAATTGGATGGGTGACTGCTTGTGCACCTCAGGAAGGGAAAGCAGTAAGGAAGAGGAAATGGGCGCCGCCCTCAATATGCTGGCCCCTAGAGAAGCTGAGGTCTCTGATGCCTTGCTCGCCCTCGACCACATAGGATATGGTACACCTTTACCTTTTACCTTTAGGTTACATAATTATCATCGATTTCTTCAACCCCATCCTGATCTTGGACAGTGATTTATTCGCTGTGATGAACTGTGTGTAGGGAAGATAGGTATCAGTGGATCGGTGGTCTAGAGGTAACGCGCCTGCTTAGAAAGCGAAAAGTCCATTTCGGAGTGTGCGGTGGTTCGAATCCCGTTTGGACCCCAAACTTTTCCCCCATCCATTAGATCATGAGTGGTGGACTGGGTGCTAGTCTTTCGGATGAGACGATAAACCGAGGTCCTGTGTGTTACACATCATTATTTAGCGCACGCAAAAGAAACCACGGCAACAAGGGTCCGTGGCAAAATTCCGTAGGAAAAAGCCACTCTGATAGGGAAACAAATACAACTGCAGACAGGAAAAACAAATCAAAACAAAAAATGGGAAGGTGCTGCACTTATGGCGACGCGCTCTCCCCGGGGAGAGCAGCCCGAATTTCGCGCAGAGAAATCTGTTGTGACATACAGTGGTATAATTAAATAAATAAAATAGATGGCGTCAGTCAGCCAATCGGCGTCGGTAGAGGTGGGTCTATTTTAGAGTCACGTGTTTTTTTTTCACCCTTAGGGGCCCCTATTCTTCATTGTGTTGTTGTGTTTATGGTGCGCAGAGGCAATGCTGTTGATATCATTCATGTCTGTGCTTTCTGTGTTACCTCTGTCTCTGAGCAAACAGCCACACACACACACACACGTTCTCTCGTCACATACCACGTACGCATGCACGCATAAATTACACATAATTTATGTGCCTACGTAGCACACGCATAAACACATTTATGTGCATCACGCGCACACGCATTGTAACACACATACGCACAAGCACATACGCATATAGGGGGGGGGGGGGGGAGAATGGGATAGCCTAGTGGTTAGAGTGATGTGCTCCTGATCTGCTACCCCAGGGTCGAATTTCGCTCGAGGATTTTTCCTGTGGAGTTAACATCATTGCGCACCATAAACACAACACAATGAAGAATAGGGGCACAATTACTTCGGATGAGACTATAAACCGAGGTCCCGTGTGCGAATGCACGCAGAAATCTTGCACACACGTTAAAACCCGTTCCGCTTTTCAGAAGAGTAGGTAATTGTGTGCTAGTGGGAACGGATGACAATTTACACACCTGCATACCACCGGGGACTGGGTAAAAAGAGCACATGGGTGTTTACCCCATTTTCTTCGAAATAAAAGATTAAAAAAATAATAATACATACATGCACACACACACATATGCATACACACACAGACACACACACATGCACACACACATGCACACACGTTTACAAACACACACACACCAACACACCACACACACACACACACACACACACACACACAC
>CM060322.1:30127359-30142359 GCA_030674155.1 Stramonita haemastoma
AGGCAGGCAGGCAGGCAGGAGAGAGAGAGAGAGAGAGAGAGAGAAGAGAGAGAGAGAGAGAGAGAGAGAGAGAGAGAGAGAAGAGAGAGAGAGAGAGAGACAGAGACACACACACAGACAGAGACAGAGACAGAGAGACAGAGAGACAGAGACAGACAGACAGACAGACAGACAGACAGACAGAGAGAGTCCCTCTTTCTACAATCCGGTCATCCCCACACAATCACTTTTCTCTTGTCACCAAACGTTATTTTTACTCATTCATAATGTATAAATCTATTTAATTTCTCATTTTACAAAACATACAGACGCACACATCATCAGTTGATTATAAAGGCATATTCAGCGATACCAACTCAATAAATAAAATCCCTTGGGGAAGACATCAGCTTCAGTTTGATATGATGATGACATACCAACATATCACTTTTGTTATTTCACTCAGGGGAACAGGATAGCCCGGGGATTAGAGCGCTGCGTGTTGCGCCATTAATCTGTTGACCCTTAACTTGCTTAGTCAGTCAAAGTGTTCAATTCCTGCTATAAAAGCTGTTCATACAGGACTTTATATGGATCGGTGGTCTAGGTGGTCACGCGCCTTGCCTAGAAAGCAAAAAGTCCGGGTCGGAGTGAGCGGGGTACGTACCCCGTTTGGACCCAAAACTTTTTCCCCATCCATTAGACCCTGAGTGGTGGTCTGGGCGCTAGTCTTTCGGATGAGACGATAAACCGAGGTCCCGTGTGTTACACATCACTATTTAGCGCACGTAAAAGAACCCACGGCAACAAGGGGGTTGTCCCTGGCAAAATTCTGTAGAAAGAAGCCACTCTGATAGGGAAAACAAATACACTTGCATGCAGGAAAAAGAACAAAAATGGGTAGGCGCTGCACATGTGGAGACGCGCTCTCCCCGGGGAGAGCAGCCCGAATTTCACGCAGAGAAATCTGCGTGACATAAAGTGGTACAAAATACAAAAATAAATTTTATGTTTTAAATCCTGACGAATACAGCTACCTTAATGGTGGGTAAAAACGGCCGCTTAGGCAACAATCTCACCGATGGTGAACCTCGGAGCTCTAACCTCAGAACGAAAAAAAAATCCTGACTCTGGAAAAAAAAAAAAAAACGAGGAAAAAAACCCCTCACAGTAAGGCCCTGGCGTGGGCTTGAAACAATCACTCGAATTACATCATGGAATAAAAACACACACGGAATACAGAAATAATGCTGAATAGACTTCACAAAGTATTGCGATTGTAATTGCCCTTCAGGGATGATTAAAGTGTTTTTGACTTGACTTGACTGGACTTGACAAAACCATAGAGATATAGGAACATACTGCTTAAATATCAGTCAGCAAGTAACGGAGCAAAAATAATGATAGAAGCGTTCCTTTATGTTAAAGAACTGTTAAAGTAGTGCAGGTAAAAGGTAAAAAGTACAGTCAATGTACACAAACGGAATGACCCTCTTTTCAGAAATGGTTTTGTTGCTCATTACATTTTTCTGTTCACAGTGCAGATACAGTGAAACGTTTTGAAACATAGATCCGACTGAACATATCACCTTCTATTACACTGGATAGGGGTGGAAATTGTCAGAACAGAACGCTAAGGAAGTGGGAGCAGAGGACAACATGATGAAAATAGGGTTCCACACAACCCTCCTTCTGTATTGTAAAAGGACGACAAACGCTATAGCCGAGTGGTTAAGATGGTTTGGCTTCAGTCTAATGGGTCATCCGTGAAGTCATGGATTCGAATCCCGCACCAAAGCCCTGGTGAATTAAAGGCAGGGATTGTTATCATATCCCAGGTCACTTTCAAATGCAGACCTACCAGTGCCTTAATTCCCTTCGTGTATATACACATTATATAAAATATCAAATATGCACGTTAAAGACCCCTTTATTTAAGTCAGCGTTCGATGGGTTACGGAAACACACACACAAACCCAGCATACATCCCCGAAGTCGGAGTAAGGCTACCTTCATGGTGGGCAAAAAACAGTCGCACACGCAAAATCTTACCATTGGTGAACCCTGGAGGTCTAGCCAATGAACGACAAAAAACATGGTAAAAAGACCATTTCAGCGCAAAACTCCACACAGACAGTAGTAAGAAACAAACACAGCAAACCACATTATATAAAAGCAGTTCTCCTTATCTGTAGAAAATCCACACTCAAAACAAAAACAATTCAGGCAGAACAAGATATAACTGGTGCTGGAAAGTAGCAAACACTAGGCATGGCAAATATAGGCAGCAGAGGCACACACCAAAAACCAGGCCTGGGAATAATTCATCCTTCTTCATGAGCAGAATCACAAACCTGTTTATCACAGATGATCTAGGAACCCCATTCTGGCTGGAAAACAGCGATCAGGCACCCCAGGCTTAATAACAGGCACAAGCAAAATACACTTGGTGTGGTCAAAACGATTGATTCAACTTTTTCCCCGACAGAGAGAATGAAGTCAACATCTTTCTGATCAGAAGAAGGCCTGTCATGTCCCATGTTGTGTCAGTCCTGTCAGGCCTTGTTCAGGGATTTGAACACCCCCCCCACACACACACACATACACACACACAAACACCAGGCAGCTGACGATGTTGACTGTCACAAATGTTCTTATTTCTCAAACACTCAGACAGCGACTATTGTTGTCTGTCATATGAACGAAAATGCGTCGCGCTGCCGTTAAGAGCCTAACAACTCAGGCCCAGCACATCCAACTTCGGCGTAAGAAAAAACTGTTACCTTTTTAAACCCTTTTGGAAAGAAGGGCAGGATAATGAACCAAGAAGGCAGAAAATAAACAAGAAAGAGGTAGCAGGAAAGAAAAAGAAAAAAAAAGCAGAAACAAAGAAAGGGCTAGAAAAGAAGGAAATTTCTAGCACAGAATATCCAGAAGGTAGGGGATGCCATTTATACTGACAGCCCCACCCCACCTCTTCCTCTAGCATTCCGATAGGGGAGGGAAGAACAGTCACGAAAGAAGCTTTGTCCACATCAATTTTTACCACTGTCAGGTTATCTGACAGGTCAGGTCACGTGGACCTTGAGGTACTTGAAAACCTTATCAACAGCCGGTTTCCAAGGCTGCTTCATCAGCAGAGGCATCTGACTGAAAGCCAGGTCGTAGTCCTTCCCGTGTACCTTCAACCAGCGGTAGAAATCCTCATTCCAGGCCTGGGACCGAGGCCACTCGCACCTCTTCAGCAAAGCGTTCCTCCTCAACGTCAACGACCTCAAGGTTCTCCCTTCCCGCGCCAGCAGAAGCATGGTGGCTAACGAGAGCCGCTCCCGGATCACCACCGTGTGCAGACGAGGGCAGCTCTGCACCATACGCAGCAACCGCTCGTCAGCCCGGTCGGGAAACTTGCGGGAGCCGTGGTGGCGAGGCAGGCCTTCTTGCACGAAATACTCCAAAGTCTTGGAGTAATGCTCCGTCAGCCAGGACGTCAGCTCGGGGGTCAGCTGGTGGTAAGGGGTGCGGAAGATCACGCCCCGCACGGGCGCGTGGGGCTGGATGAGGAGGGGGGTTTTGGTGCGGCCTTGGATCTCCAGGAAGACTCGCTTGTCCGGAGCCATGTCCTGGAAGAGTTTCCAGGCTTGAGGGCAGACGGGGTCGCAGTGGCAGGTGTAGGCGTCCTGAACCAGGTGCAGGTGGTGCAGCTGGGGGAGGCCGCCCAGGAGGAGGATCATCTCCTCGCTCAGGTGCTGGGGGCTCACCCTCAGGGTCCGCAGCTGGCTGAACTGGGTCACCTCACACATGGCCATGGGCACCTGGAAGCAGAGACATCACAGGGGAGGCAAGATTGTTAGACATGTTTGTGGGCTGAATACAGGCACCTGAAAGCAGAGACATCACAGGAGCCTCTCCTGTCAGTTCTTCAGCCGTGTTTGTGGGCTGAATATAGGCACCTGAAAGCAGAGACATCACAGGAGAGGCGTCAGTTCTTCGGCCATGTTTGTGTGCTAAACATAGGCACCTGAAAGCTGAGACACCCCATAAGAGGCAACAGTGTTGAGCCATGATTGTGGGATAAAAATCGTTATTTGGCATTGTTGCACATGGTTATCATTTCATCAAATGACGGACGCGTGTAGCCAGTGGTTAAGACCGTTTGACTTCAATCTCAAGGGTCCATGAAGTCATGGGTTCGAATCTTGGAGGCATCTGGGTGAATAAAGGTGGGGAGTTTTACCATCTCCCAGATTAGCTTCAGCTGGAGACCTGCCTGTTTCTTAATTCCCACATGCAGATCAAATATGCACGTTAAAGATCCAGTCACTCATGTCAGCGTTCGGTGTGTTACGGAAACACGAGCGTACCTAGCATACATTCCTGAAATCGGTATAAGGCTGCCTTCATGGTGGAAAGTCGCATACGCAAAATATCATCATTAGTGAGCCTCAGTGTTGTATCCAAGGAACAACAACACAACAAAATGAAAACTGTGTGAAATTTCTAGAGTTATATTCGCTTTAATTTATTACGGTTTTTGAGCTTTCAAAGCGTAAAATATACTACATTCCCAAATGTCATAACTGGCAGACATTTTCAGACTGCGACACATTTTGAGTGTATTGTGCATTCGTATTTGCATAGAACTTTAAAAAAAAATCTCTCAAGCAATTCTGTATATTTTGTGCATCTAAAGAAAAAAAGGATTTCAGTGTCAATGTTGTCACATAAAGGATAACTTTTAGATTTGCTATTGTTGTATTTGTATAGACCTATTATTTACATTTGATTTGAATTTTTTAAAAAAGCCTGAAGACATCTATTCCACGTGCGCGTGCGCGCGCATATATATATATATATATATATAAATATATATATAATATATATATATACACACACACACACATACACACACGCACACCCCCGCCCCACACACGCACCCCACCACCCCTCCAACACCCCCACCCCCACCCACCCACACACAGAGAAAAATTGTGGTGGCAGCGATATATATATATATATATATATATATATATATATATATATATATATATATATATATATATATATATATCTAACCTTGGAACAGTTGAGGAGCTCCAAGGAGAGCAGAGTCTCGGCAGAGCTGGAGGCAGCGGCGGCCAGCAGTCCCTCCACCTCCTCCATCTCCAGCAACAGCTGGTTCAGCGTCAGGTGATGCAGGCACTGCATGCTGCACACCAAGTCCTGACACAGCACCATCATCAGCATCGTCAGCATAGTTGTTGTCATCATAGTTAGCATCGTCATAGTCATGATTATCATAGTCATGGTCAGTATAGTCATGATCAGTATAGTCGTCATCATCATAGTCGTCATCACTAGAGTCATCATCATCATGGTTGTTATCCCTACAGTCGTTCTCATCATAGTCGTCATTATCATAGTCATCATCAGCACAGTCATCATCATCATAGTCGTCATCGTGACAGTCGTCATCATCAGAGCAAGTGGCATCCGAATCATCATTCTCACCCTCATTACAATCATCCCCCCAACCTTTCACCAGACATCAAGCCTACGATTCTCATCCAAACTTCCAAACTGTCTCATCCCACACTCACAACACACACACACACACACACACACACACACACACACACACACACACACACACACACACACACACACACACGCACACACACACACACACACACCACAACGCCCACCCACCCCTCCTCATACAGTCACCCCCCCTCCCCAACACACCCCTCCACACACCCCTCCACCCAACCTCCATCCCCAGCCCCCCTCCCCCTCCCCCCAAACATACCTTCAGCTTGGACAGAATGTTGCCCCCAGTGCCGATGATGACGGTGCCGTTGACCCCCCTGCTCTCACAGGCGAAGGTGAAGCGGAAGGAGGAGAGGAGGGGCATGGGGAAGGTGGGGTGGAAGGTGAGGAAGGAGGAGAGGACGCGGAGAAACTCGTACAGGTTGTAGTAGTCACTGATGGCCGTCACGATGATGTGTCGGATGAACCGCCCCACCCGCATCAGGCACAGCTGTCAGTAACAAAAAAAGACACACTATTTTGTAGTTTTTATGTCTATCAATGATTTTAATCATAAAAACAGTACAAGTCTAAGCCTTTTTTTTTTTTTTATAGTTGTTATGCATGTCAATAGCACTGCCACCAAAGATTAAATTCTGACATGAAGATCGAAAGCAAGCCAGTTTGCATACATTATAGTTTACTTACGACCATAGTGAACAATATTAGCATGGGAAACAATGAATCTGTGCCCTCCGGGAGTTATGGTAAACAATAAAGTTATGCAAGACTCCTTGAACTAGGTAATTTTGACACTTTCAGTTTGATGTAGGAAAGTCCGGCACCCACTGCCCTGACCAACACAGGGACACATCTAACCACAGATAAAAGATAAAGGTGTTCCCATAACCTAAGCGGTCGTAGGGGAGCGAGGCATCAGAAACCTCAGATTCTCTAGGGGCCAGCATGCTGAGGACAGCGCCCATCTCCTCCTCTCCCTCACTGCTTTACCTTCCCTGACCCTAAAGAGGGCAGGTACCCATTTACAGCTGGGTGAACTGGCGGGGGGGGGGGGGGGGGGTAGCTGAAGCCAAGGCGCACAAATGGTCACCCATCCAACTGGTAACCACTCTCAACACTTCTTAACTTGACTGGGGGTAAGCGAGCTCTCTGACCACTAAGCTATCCCCCCCCCCCAAACACTCACCTGTGTCTTCCTGGGACACAGTTCCCTCTGGTAGCCCTTGTAGAGGTTGAAGCGGCGCTTGGTGAGGGTCCTCTCACACAGCACGAAGGTGTGCCACACTCTGGGACTGTAGAACACCTCGTACCACGACCGGCACACCATGGAAGCCTGATGCCGCTGCTTGGGCGTCAACAAGGCGAAAATGTCTTCCAACAAAATGGCCGGCAAGGACTTCCACCCTTCCAGTCTGGGATGGAGGAGCGACTCTCTGTAGGAAGAACTGCCATCTCCATCATCGTCGTCATCGTCAGAGGAAGAGAAGTAGTACCTATCATCATCTTCGCTGTTGGCGCTGGATTTTCGTCGGAGTTCGTTACTGTTGATGTTGGGTTTTTGGTTTTCTTCGTCTGTTTCTGTGCTGGTTTTCTGTTGTTGTTCTTCCTCCTCACTTTGTGCTTGGTTTTCTTCATCACCATAGGCCGTGTTTCTGTTCTCGTTTCGTAAGTTACTATCAAAACCAGATCTGGTTTCTTCTTCGTCAAAGAGTTCTTTGAACCCCTTTAGCGGTTTCGTACTGCTTTCTCCACATCTTTCATTTTCTGTATCACCGTTTTCCTGAAATGCCTCTTCTGTTTCTCTACTTCCACTTTCCCTGAATTCCACCACCTCTAAGTTTCTGCTGATGGTTTCTTCAGGTCTTCTTTCTGGTTCTTCGTTACTGTAGTTGTTACGAAATTCCCCGTCGGTATTTTCATTCTCGACGACCGCACTGGCTCCCTGCCTGGCATGGCATCCCACACAGCTTTCCTGACTATCATCATCATCACCACCGTCACCACCACCACCACCACCACCACACCACCACCACCACCACCACCACCACCACCACCACCACCACCAGCACCACCACCACCACCACCTATACCGGCTCCCTTGTTCTGGTGAAGATTCTGGTGCTGACAGCTCCCGGCCAGATCACCAGAGCGGCTCTGGAGGGGTCTCAGAGAGCTGTAGGGGGTCGCTTCTGATCTCTTGAAGGCGGAGTGGAGGGAATGGAAACACGGAGGCAGGGACTTGGCTCTGGTGTTTGCTATCCTGCTGATATCCACACCACCACCACCACCACCACCCCCTTGATCGCCATCTCTACCACAGCTTCTGACGTCACGGATGTGACGCAGTGGTGACGTCAAAAACTGGAAAACGTAAGCTGGAGGGTCCAACTGCTGAGGAGGCAGGTCGTTCAGTGTGCTAGGGTGGTAGTGACGGTGGAGGTGGTGGTGGTCATGGTGATGGTGGTGGTGGGGGGTGGGGTGGTCTGAAGCCTCGAGGAGTAAACTGGCTTGGGGTGGGGGGTGAGAGGGTGCAGGGCTGTGTGGGGGTGGAGGTGGGGACGGGGGTGGGGATAGGGGTGGGGGTGGAGATGGATCTTGCAAAGGGAGTTCCTCGATCTGGTGTTCCATTGCAGACTCTGGAATAAAGAGCATCAGAGACATAGTTACTTCATTAGCTGAAACTGGGGCAGCGTGCTGTTGGCTTCCAACCACCACCCCCCCCAAAAAAAAAAAAAAAAACAACAACAACAACCCAACAAAAAACCCACCCCAAACCAAAACACCGCCCCCCCAAAAAAAAACAAAAAACAACAACAAACAAAACCAACAAAAAACCGCCCAAACGAACAAAACAAACAAAATAAAACAAAAACAAAACAAAAAACAACAACACAAACAAACAAAAAACAACAACACAAAGAATGAAGAACAGTAAGGAAGGAAGGAAAGCAGGAAAGAAGAAAGATAGAAACAAACAAGGAACTGAAACAGTTAGCAAGGCACACACGCACTCAAGTCACATACGCACGTGTGTGCACACTTACACTCAAACACACTTTGGACGAAAGGGTGAAAGCAAAGGGGAAAAAAGAAGAAAGAGTTAAAAAAAAAAAAAAAAAGAGGTGTGGTATGAAATAAAGATGTAGAAGTGTAAAAAAAAAAGAAACAAGGAAAAGAACCGAGACAGTTTGATGTTTACTCTTAAAAAATAAAACAACAAGAACAATGAGCAATAGAAGAGCAAAGAAATAACTCAGACAGCATGCTGTTTCCTTTAAACGAGAGAGAGAGAGAGAGAGAGAGAGAGAGAGGAGAGAGAGAAGAGAGAGGAGAGAGAGAGAGGAGAGAGAGAGAGAGAGAGAGAGAGAGAGAGAGAGAGAGAGAGAGAGAGAGAGAGAGAGAGAGGAGAGACAGACAGACAGACAGACAGACAGACAACAGACAGACAGACAGACAGACAGACAGACAGACAGACAGACAGACAGACTGACTGACAGGCAGGCATACCGACAGACAGACAGACAGACAGACAGACTGACAGACAGGCATACCGACAGACAGACAGACAGAAACTGTCCTGACCATGATTGATCATTAAGTAACACATTAAAATAATCTAGAATTGTTTTCCATTAAAAAAAGAAAGCTGTGCATCATAAACCTTTTCGTAATCAACATGGAAGAAAATAAAGGTTAATGTCTGTAACACGCATCTTTAGTGAAGGTAAAGGTAAAGGTGTCCCATAACCTATGTGGTCGTAGGGGAGCGAGGCATTAGAGACCTAAGCTTCTCCAAGGACCAGCATATTGAGGGTGGAGCCCATCTCCTCTCCCTCGCTGCTTTACCTTCTCCGATCCTAAAAAGAGCACGTACCCATTTACAACTGGGTGAATTGGGGGACTGTACTGAAGCCAAGATGCACAAACGGTCACCCATCCACTCGGTAACCATGCATGGTGGATGCTGCTGAACATTGGCTTGGGGAAAGCGTGTGCTCTGATCACATCACACATCTTTAGAGACTCACTGGCTAAAGACGAATGTTATCATAATACAAACCAACCGTATCCCATCTCTAATGGCTTTATCTTCAGGATTGGTGGTCTAGAGGTAACACACCTACTTGCTTAGAAATCGAAAAGTCCCGTTTCGAAGCGAGTGATTGTTGGAACTACGTCAGTGCCGAAAAATACCCCCCCCCCCTTTCCACTAGACCGTCAGTTTTGATCTGGGTGCTAGTCTTTCGGATGAGACGATACGTGTGTAAGACGCATTTAGCGCACGTAAAAGAACAAGAATAGAGTTGTACCTGGCAAAATTTTGTAGACCCCTACCTCAGTCTACTCTTATAGGGAAACACATACACGTTCAGAGAAGGAAAGAAAGAGAAAATAATGGGTGGCGCTGCTCTTTTGGCGACGCGTGCTCTCCCCTCGGAAGAGCACCCTGAATCTTACGCAGAGAGTTGTGCTGCAACTTAAAGCGCTATACAATACAATACGATACAATGGCATACAACACGGTACGATATAATACAATACATTACAATACAGTACAATATAATACAAAGCAATTTAACACAATACAATGCATCAATCCTTGGCCCAAATACAGTGTTACCGTACAGACAATTTGCGTTTCTGTCGTTTCATAACCTTGACGGACAAACGTAAATAATAATAATAATAACAACACGACATTCCTCGCATCTGCATCGTCCTTTTATTCTAAAAACTGTTGGCTAAAGGTATAATACCCTGAGAGTGTAAGCATAAACCGATGTTATCAAGCAGATAGAGAAAAGCCTGTACTTACTGAAAGGTTAAAGGAAAAAAAGAGAGAAAAGACTGAATAGACTTACCTGAGGCGAAGAAGAAGAAACCGGCATTTAGCCAAGTGGCGATACCTGCTCGCGTGTGTATGCGTGTGTGTGTGTCTGTGAGTGTGTTGTTCTGTCTGATGCCAGGAAAAAGCTTTCCCCCTCCCAGCGCAGTGTGTGTGAGTCTGTGTCTGTCTGTGTCGGCTGGAGTTCTGGCACTGCTGTGTGTACGAGGATGTCTGGTGTGTAGCGGGTGTTGTGTCCTTAAAGTGGGTGTGTAGGCGTTAAGTGGACTGGCTCAAAGGAAATACGAACTTCTTCCATCCTCTGGTCTTGCAGGCAACACTCCTGTATTAGCTTGTGTGGGTCATGTAGTATTTTCTATAGAGTGCCTGTGAGGACTTTTTTGTGTGTGGATTTTCACAGATTTTAATAAAAGTAAAAAAAAAAAATGCTCTGTGCATTTGTTTTTGGGGTTGAAGACATAGAGCAATGCTAGGTAGTCACAAGGAATTTGGAAATGATCATCACATGAGGATTGCTTGTGTTCCTAAAGCCTTGACTTCACGCATGCATAGTGCAGTTAGGAAGCTAGCAGACAGTAAAGGACTGAGGGGGGTACAGTGTTTGCTGAAATTAAAAAAAAAAATCAAACTTAATTTGTGCAAAATCACACGTGTTTTGAGTCAGAGGCTAGTTTATTATTATTATTATTATTATTATTTTTTTTTTTTACAAAAAGGTAGTTTTTATTTCAATGGATGCCTAAGTACGTGCGGTATGATATTAAGAGTCATATAAAAAAAAAAGAAGGAAAAGTGCGTTTTTCTTGTTTTTTGTTTTTTATAAAGGCGGTGTATAACCTGCAACCTTCTTTTGTGAAAACTTCCTATCGAGGGTTGCCTTGCCAGAAGCGGCTATCGGCTACTTTTTCACTTTTTGGTATGTGGAGACTCTTTATAGCATATACTTTGCTGTTACAATAAGCCATGTGGCTGTGATTGATTTTTAAGTAGTTATTTAAAAAAAACTATTCCGGTTCATCAAGGTTCTCCTCACCCATCCCAACCCTGCCTGAAATGCCCAGAACACGATAGCCGTAGCTCGCAGTGCAAGAGTACTGCCCGTAGTGATTCCGTTTACCGCCAGAACCGGACATATAAGGAAGGCTGCTACTGGCAATGCCCGAAAAGGTGCCGCCCGAAAAAGGTGCTTTGAGCACAGATGCTAGCGATAGAGCCGTTTTCAGCTCCGTCCAACCCCGACTTGTGCCCGGTTAAAGACCTCATGGCACCAAGACAGTATCGTACTGTATGCATACACTCTCGCCCACCATCTTGGATAGGTGTGGCGTCGGATTTGTGGCGACAGGAGAGCCCCCAAGAGCCAAGAAAGCTAGTTTGTGTGAAGGAAAGCTGGTAAGTGTACGCAACAGAAAACAAGCATTGCGCAAAGGAATAAGGACAATATACAGCAATATGATGCACCAGGATAAAACTGGAGGGTCGCCGCCACATGCGCGCACACAAACAAACACACTGATAAACACCGGCGAGCACGTGCGTGCGCGCACACATACCCACCCTGCGCCCGAAAAAGGTGCCGTTTTGAGCACAGATGCCAGCGAAAGAGCCGTTTTCAGCCCCGTCAAACCCCGACTTTTGCACGGTAAAAGACCCCACGGCACCAAGACAATATCGTACTGTATGCATACACTCTCTCCCACCATCTTGGATAGGTGTGGCGTCGAATTTGTGGCGACAGGAGAGCCCCCAAGAGCCAAGAAAGCTAGTTTGTGTGAAGGAAAGCTTGGAAGTTTATGCGACAGAAAAAAAGCATTGCACAAAGGAATAATGACAATGTACAGCAATATGATGCACCCGGGTAAACTGGAGGGTCGCCGCCACATGCGTGCACACAAACAAACACACTGATAAACACCAGCGCGCGCGCGCGTGCGCGCACGCATACCCACCTCCCGCCCGAGAAAGGTGGCGTTTTGAGCACAGATGCCAGCGAAAGAGCCGTTTTCAGCCCCGTCAAACCCCGACTTTTGCACGGTAAAAGACCCCACGGTACCAAGACAATATCGTAGGCCCTACTGTATGCATACACTCTCTCCCACCATCTGAGATAGTTACATTATATATATGTATATAATTATATATGTGTGTGTCTGTGTATGTGTGTGCGTGCATACGTGTGTGTTTGTGCGTGTGTGTGTGTCTGACTGTCTGTGCAAATGTGCGTGCGCGTGTGTATGTGTATGTGTGTGCGGGCACACACACACACCCATATGTGTGTTAAATTTTTGACTAGGCTTTAATCTTCCAATCCAGATATTTATTTATGGGATAGCCTTACGTTTTTGTGTGTTTTTATATT
This sequence comes from Stramonita haemastoma, assembly GCA_030674155.1. Lineage (NCBI taxonomy): Eukaryota > Metazoa > Mollusca > Gastropoda > Neogastropoda > Muricidae > Stramonita > Stramonita haemastoma. The sequence goes on from CM060322.1 coordinate 30,140,091, forward strand.
GTGCAGAGAGCTCATTTGCATACATATGTATGTTTAGTTTATTATCAATGTCGATGTGTCACACTTGGTGGAGGGGGGGGGGGGGGGGGGGGGGATAAGCTACCGGTGAATCATCGTCTGTTTTGCAATGGAAGCTAGTAAATGCAGTTGACGTAAATCGGGTATTTCGTTTACATTCAGCCAGAGTTTCCGTTGATTTTAATGATTGACATTAAGTTTATTTTTCATAAAGTGCGCTTTTGTTAAGTGTATTGAACAAAATGCATTTGTTGAAACTAGAGAATTAAAAGGAGAACGAACGCCTGACACTGTTCCTATTATAATGGAATTTTGCGTACTGTACTGTTGTAAGGAAGTATTGGTTTTACGTCAGAGTTAGTCAAACGTGAATTTTTATTGATTTGATATAATTATTATGTTGCAGTTGTTTGGGGTCGTGGTTTGATATGTATTGATATAAAGGCATGTGCTAGGCATTTTAACAGTGGTTTATTGTTATTTTTAGACCGAGTTTGTGTTGTTGGACCTCTTAATTCAGTTAGGGACAAAAATTCCACGTTAGGACATCCCCTCCCCCCCTGCACGTGTTGCTGTGTGTGTTAAAGGGATCCCCTTCTTCTCTCTATGAAGCCCGCGCGTGCGGGCACGTGCGTGCGTGCGTGTGCGCGCGCGCGCGCGGTGTGTGTGTGTATGTATGTGTGTATGTATGTATGTATGTAGGTAGGTAGGTAGGTAGGTAGGTAGGTAGGTAGGTAGGTAGGTAGGTAGGTAAGTATGATTATGTATGTATGTATGTATGTATGTATGTATGTATGTATGTATGTATGTATGTATGTATGTATGTATGTATGTATGTATGTATGTATGTATGTATGTATGTATGTATGCATTATTGCATGATGATCAATGATGTTGGGGATGATGTAATGATGTATGTATGTATGTATGTATGTATGTATGTATGTATGTATGTATGTATGTATGTATGTATGTATGTATGTATGTATGTATGTATGTATGTATGTATGCATGCATGCATGTATGTGTGTGTGCGCGAGTGTGTGATTGTGCGTGTTTGTTTGTGCCTTTGCACTGCTTTCTTCTTTTCTTTCCTTTGAGTGTCTTCTTTGAATTTTGTTTTCTAGTCATTTTTCTTTCATCCTTTTATATTCATTTCTAAATTAGTTTTTTGTTTTGGTTAGTCTGGTTGTCTTTCTGCCCCCCCCCTCTCTCTCTCTCTCTCCCCTATTAAATTTGTTTGTTTCTTCCTTCCGTCTGTTTGTGATTTGTTGAAGTACAAATAAAAAAAGTAAAAACAATGGTGTCCCATAACCTGTGCAGTCATAAGGGAGCGAGGCATCAGAGACCTCAGTTTCTCTAGGGGCCAGCATATTTAAGGGGGCGCCCATCTCCTCTCCCTCGCTGCTTTACCTTCCCTGACCCTAAAGAGGGCAGGTACCCATTTACAGCTGGGTGAACTGGGGGAACTGAACTGAAGCGAAGGCGCACAAACGGTCACCCATCCACTTGGTAACCACGCTCAATGCTGCTTAACACACTGCTGGTGTCTGGAGGCGCAAAACTCACTCTGGGTAAAGAGCCAGCCAGAGTCCAAAATCCCCCATGGGATTCGAACCCGAGACTTTCCAGTCCGTAACCCAATGTGGATCGGTGGTGTAGAGGTAACGCACCTGCCTAGAAAGGGAAAAGCCCACGAGAGGATGTTTGTTTGTTTTGTTTTGTTTAATGTCCTTCACTACTTGGTGATATAGACACACCCGCATTCTCTCTCTCTCTCTCTCTCTCTCTCTCTCTCTCTCTCTCTCTCTCTCTCTCTCTCTCTCTCTCTCTCTCTCTCACTCTCATATATATATATATATATCCCACGAGAGGAGCTGGAAAGGACATGCCATTATTTGTTCTCAAGGCAAATATGACAGTGTAAAGCGAATGAGAGAAGAAGAAGAAAGCGAAATTCCCGGGTTCGAAATGTGTGGTGGTTCGATCCCCGTTTGTGCCCGCATCTTTTTCGCCATCCACTGGCACCTTGTCTACTTTCTGCCTTCTTGGTCTATTCTGCTGCTCCACCCATATATTTGTTCTCTCCTAAAAAAGACTCAAAAGATAATGATTCACACCCCACGCCGAAGTCGAATGCACTGGGCCTGATAATTATGTCAGGCTCTTAATGGCAGAGCAACGCATTCTCGCTAATATGTTCCGCTTTTCGTAAGAGTAGGCCATTGTGTGACGGTGGGAACAGATGACA
>CM060322.1:30147359-30154859 GCA_030674155.1 Stramonita haemastoma
GTACACTTTGGTCAACAAAAGAAGCAAGACATGATTTATTTACTAGGCAAACAAAGGCGACTACTAAAACAAAGCCACTGGGGATTCATTTAGGGCTGGTTACAGGGAAAGAGAGAGAGAGAGAGGAGAGAGAGAGAGAGAGAGAGAGAGAGAGAGAGAGAGAGAGAGAGAGAGAGAGAGAGAGGAGGGGGGGGGGGGAGCATGGTAATCTGATGGCGAACAGAGCAAAAAAAAACAACACCCCAGCACTCTTTCACACAAAGAACATGGTTTTGTGCACTAAGCAATCATAACTGAACAATCATTGTCAAGTACAATATACTAAAATAGATTTTTCAAACGCATAGATTTGAAAATTTTGAATTTTTTTTTTTTTTTTATTGATGACCATTACACAACTAGTCATGAATTACTAGACATAGACTAGACAATGACCAAAAAACCTACGCTATAGTTCTGAATTAGAAGACATCGTGACCTGAGAGAGAGAGAGAGGGAGAGAGAGAAGAGAGAGAGAGAGAGAGAGAGAGAGAGGAGAGAGAGAGAGAAGAGAGAGAGAGAGAGAGAGAGAGAGGAGAGTTCTAGCAAGAAACATGTTTATAGTCATTCAGACAGAAGAGACAAGTTATCAGAACAACAGTTGATCTGCAAATGAACTAGATCATAAACAAATCAATGAACACCATAGTCCTTAATCAACAATGTGTATGACATTTCATGACCGACCGCTCCTGTCGTGAATTTCTTACAGATCATGAACAGAAAAAAAAAACAAACAACAGACATGAAACATGCATGACCATTCTCACCATTATTCCACTCAATATCAACATCATAATCAACTTTAAGACGCATTTTATACAATGATTCAGACTATGCAACGCCTTCATCACGGCGCGAAGTTCCTTTCTTGTTGAAAAGAATGAGAAACTAAGTAAATAAACATTCAGTCATGAGTAAGTACACGACACAACAGCGTCCCTATTTTTCCCCTGTTTTTACTTAGAACACTTTGATCCCCGAACTCGGAATGCGGCTACCTTCAAGGTGGGCTAACCCTCCCCCACCCCCCCTCTGCAGTCACAAAATCTAACCATTGTTGAACCTTTGAACTCTAGCCGAGGAACGAAATAGACAAAGAACACTTTTGAGTACATATATATATATATATATATATATATATATATATATATATATATATATATATATATATATATATATATATATATATATATATATAATATATATATATATATATAATAGATAGATAGATAGATAGATAGATAGATAGATAGATAGATATCTATCTATCTATATATCTATATATCTATTAGTACTGTTATATTTGGTGAAGTATCTGAAAACGTTTACCCCAGCATCTTTTTGTGTTTCATAATACATGGTACCTTACTTAACCTTCCCCCTATCTCATAGTCCTGTAGATTGTGGGGGTACCACTGAAGATTTTGCAACCAGCTTCCTCCCTGAGGATTTAGGCCGTTACAATTTCTAGCAAGTTAGTTGTTTGTTTTACATGTCTCTCTCTGTGTATAGAATATTTCAAGCTGCTCTAAACACCGATTATGTCTGACTGCCTTAGGTAAAGACTTAGCATCTCCTATGAAACAGAAGGAAACTATCTCTCTTGCTGTTGGCTGCAGGTTATCTTCACATATGTAACTGCACAGCCCTTCAGAGGGAGAGGAGAGTGGTTAGAACATTGACGAAAAAGGTCACAGTATGTAAGGCAGGGGAGACGGAATTAACTTATAGCAATGAACAGATTTCCTTGTTATTGACCAGTACACCAGCTATAAAACCACTCCAATCCAATCTTCTTGTTTATAGCTCCACCGACCACAGAGGCCACATTGGGACTGTCATCTCGTAAAATTTGAAATATCAGAATAAAGCTGTGAGACTGTATATTATTAAAACAGGGCATAACATCAACTCTACTGTCGTTCCTGGTATCAAAGCCCTGGCTATTAAAACAGGGTATAACATCAACTCTACTGCGTTCCTTGTATCAAAGCCCTGACCAACCATAAGGGTCAACTCCGGACGGGCACCACGTGGCAGGAGAAATAGAACTAACTTTTAGCAATGAAGACTTCATAAGCTATGGACATAACTTCTAGCAATGAACAGAGTTCTTTGTCTGTAGATAATAACATAATTTTAGCAATGAACAGAGGTCTTTGTTTATAGATCATAACGTAAGGTATGGAACTTACTTTCTAGCAATGGACAAGTGTTCTTTGTTTAGCTTCAGAACTTTGGAACGAATTATCCCACGAGCTGGTCATTGTTTATCAAGCTGAGGCCTTGGGGAGAGTGATATCAGACATTTCCTTGAGGGAACTGCTGTACAAGATAAGGAGAGGATCATAACGGGTAGTGTTTCCCTTGGCGCTGTATAGGAACTTGACGTCTTTCAATAGCGGTGACTTTGTTCAGCAGGTAGACGTCCATAGCTTAAAAAAAAATTTGATGACATAGTGCCAGCAGGTTTAAGATTTTCTATAATAACCCCCCCCATCAGTTGAAGTAAGCGTCCTGGCTGGATACTAGCCAGACAAGGACAGGGATCGGGATAAGGACAGGGAAGACTACTATACTGTTCACAGCGTCAAGATAATGACATAGGATCAGGATACGGACAGGGAAGACTAAGGTTCACAGAGTCAAGATAATGACAGAATAATCCACATTGACTAAGTTGACAAATGACTTGACATAGTGACGCAGTTCTGGACAAACACGTACATGTACACACACACACAACACACACACACACACACACACACACACACACACATACACACACACACACACACACACACACACACACACACACACACACACACATAATTTACAAATTCCAAATTCCAACGGTGCATATCTAAGAAATCATTGCACATCATTTTTCCACGTTGGGTTTGAAGCCTTACAATGTCCGTCACTGAATACCCAGTGCTTCTAACAATAGGACTTTCTGTTTTCCATAACAACCCAACACTGACTTTGTACCAAACTGAAAACCCAATTCTTTGTTAACAAAACACCCTGTTCTTTGTCAAAAAACCCACATCCAGTTCTGTCAACAACAAAACACACAGTTCTTTGTCAACAAGAGAACATTTTTTTAAACAAAACAGCCAGTTCTTTGTCAACAACAAAACAGACAGTGCTTTGTCAACCACAGAAGAGTTCTTTGTCAACAACAGAACACTATTCAGGCTTTCTCAACAAAATACCACCCAGTCTTCAACAGGAACTATAAACACCAAGTGTTTCTTAACACCAGAACAGCCAGGTTTAAAAATACACTGAAACAAACCCCCCAAATAATAAGACACTCAATCAGTCTTTGCACGCATGAAAACATCCAGAAGAAAACACTTGCTCTGTCTAAAAGTAGAATGTCCAGTCTTCCAAAGACTAGAATGTCCAGTTTTCCAAAAGACTAGACTGTCCAGTCTTCCAAAACAACAAAATGTCCAGTCTTTCTACAGAAAGAATCTCCCCTCTTTCTAAAACAGCGAGTTACCCAGCCCTCACAGGCAACGGAACACTCAAGTCTTTTTTGAAAACTAAACCTACCCCCAGGTTTCTATGGACAGAGCAATCTTCCTCAATAGTGTGAAGGTTCATTTCTGAACACTCAGGCCTTTTCTTACACTTGACCCCTAGTATTCATGAACATTGAAGCATCCAAATCTCTGAAAAAAATATGAGCAGTCAGCATTTTCAACCACACCAAATCCCCTTTCTTAAACAATGAAAACACATAGTCTGATGAAATAATAGTATGGGTTTAAAAAACCCACCCAACAATTGAACACACTGTCTACCTGAACAATAATTCACATTTTCTAAATGACAATAACACACTGCAGCTGTGCCCCCCAATATACCAACGTCTTGCACAACAAAATTCCACCAGTAGGGATGCCAGGGTCATATCAGTACACAAAGCATCCTCCACTTTCTGGAAATTTCTGTGCCAGGAGTTCCCTTTTTCCTATCCCTGTCCATCCCTACCTTTGTTTCTGCCCTCTTCCTTTTCTTCCTGTCACTTCCTTCTTGGTCTATTTTCTGCCTTCTTGGTCCATTCTCCTGCCTTTTTATTTTTACCCCTAGAAAGACTTAAAAGAGAATAATAATCTCTCACACATAGAATGTCGGAAGCACTGGTCCTGACTTTACATGGGCTGAACGGCAGCACAACACGTTTTTCGCTCATATAACAGACAAAAAAAGTTGCTGTCTGAGCGTTTGAGGAAGAAGAAGAAGGACAGAACACTGGGTCCTTCTCATCAGTGGAGAATCATCTGCAGTAGCCGAATGGTAAACCCCTAATTTCATATTCTAAGAATCTTGATGTCAAAGGTTCCCATCTTCGCTATCACCCAGTGAATAGAGGGTGAGGGTCTTTACGATCCCAGATTACATACCTAAGGCTTATTAAAAAAAAAGAAAGAATAAATGTATAATATCAGAAGGTATACAAAATACATCTTTTGCGAAAATGAAAACTGAAATTGATAAAAGACCACCCAATTTTTTTTTAAAAACATAAAACACGTAGTATTGGAGAATGAAACAATGTATATGAATGATAGGGCGCATTAAAAACACACAGAATGTGGATACAATCATCTACACGTAGATTTCATACAATCATTGTTACTCAATTGTGAAACACCTTGACTACATCATTATAATGATATCATTACTATATATATACACATGCATGCACACAGTCCGTGGTTAATGATCACAGAATTTGGATGCACACACAGCAACCAGACAGAAGATCTGATGACAGTAGTACTGAAGTTTCTGCTAAAACAGTGTGTGGTGTGTGTTGTGTGTGTGTGTGTGGTTGTGTGTGTGATGTGTGTGTGTGTGTAGTGTGTGTGTGTGTGTGTGTGTGTGTGTGTGAGAGTCTTCAGTTTAATATTTCCATTGAATATGATATGATATGAATGGGTAGGAATGAGGTGTGTTGTATGTGTGTGTGTTTGTATGTGTGTGTGTGCATATGTGTGTGTGTGTATGTGAGATGTGTGTGTGTGCTTGTAATCTATGTCTGTGTGGGTGTGAGTTATGTCTGTATGACAACAATCCCTACAGACACAAATGATGTGATGCGAGCTTGTTAAAATGTCCGAACCTGACCTCTATCAAATACAAACAAGATCACATCACACAGACACGCTGCTCTACAGACTTGCCAATAAATAACACACAGAGAAGAGCATCACTTCATAGAAACAAACAAACAAACGAATCATCAGCAATGTACACACCAGACTTCGAAGAAGAGCTACACAGAAGACCAAAAGAGAAACTAGCTACAACTGAACACTTCAGTAATGTCTGTATCTTTCTCTCTTGGAGACTTACCAAGAGCCAATCTGCACTTCTCGAGTTACTTACAGCCCCAGTCCCTTCCAGGAATTCACAAAACATTCACCAAAATATTTTTTTAAAAAATCGAACACTGCAGGTGTTTGTATTCCCCAGTCCTGGTCTTAAAATGGTATTTGCCTACAGCACACGAGCCACCCGGTCCTGACAATGTATGGCTTTAAACACCAACACCACCAACCTGGTGAGGGTGAGGGTGAAAAGAGGAGAGAGAGAGAGAGAGAGAGAGAGAGAGAGAGAGAGAGAGAGAGAGAGAGAGAGAGAGAGAGAGAGAGAGAGAGAGAGAGAGAGAGAGAGAGAGAGGGGAGGAACTCTGAACTCTAAAATGGTTTTTATACAATACACTTTGAGGGGCAAAATAATCTTCCTTGTCCGAATTCTTCCTACAATCTCATTTTTGGGGGTCTATTTTCTTCCTTCTTGGCCCATTCTCCTGCCTTTTTTTTTTTTATACCAAAAGACTTAACATATAACAAATCTCTCCCATGCTAAGTCGGATGTGCTGGGCCTGACTTGTCAGGGGCTTAGCGGCAGCGTAACGCTTTTTTGCTCATATGACAGACAACAACAGTTGCTATCTGAGCTTCAAGAAAAGTATTGCTAAACACAGCAGAAAGATGTCCCTGGAAAACATGGCATGGAGCACTCCAGAACTTTTCACTGTTGGAAAAAATGCAGAAAGAGCAGAGACTGTTTAAGATTCACATCCTTTTTTCTCTCCATATCTCTGGTTCACTGGCTTTCCTAACTACACTGTTATCCCACACGTTTCGTCATTACAATCCAGCGTCCTAGCTGTATCCAAGAATGCAGTTTCTGAGCATGGTGGAAGTTTTGTTGGGCAAAAAATGTCATCTGAAACTTCAGTCCTTTCATTTTCCACATCCCTCTCTTTTGTCGCAGCTGGTTCCCATTCTCTTGGTGGACAATAATTCTCACAGTGCATCAGTAGCCTAGCATCTTTTTTCTTTCAAAACACTTGTCTCTTCTCCACTTTGGAAACTATTGTCAATCCAATTCCCATTCACTTGGTCGATAGTTCTCACAGTGCATCTGTAGTAGCCTAGCATCTTTTTTTTTTTTTTTCAAAAGCCTTATCTATTTTTCACTCTGAAAATATTGTTTTTAATCAAATTCTCATTCACTTGATGGATAATCATCACAGTGCATAAGTATTAGCCTAGCATCCTGTTTTTCTTTCAAAAGACATGTCTTCTCTTTAATCTGGGAGATATTGTAAATCAAATTCCCAGTTCCCTTGGTGGGTAATTCTCACAGGGCATGAGTTAGAACCCTCGCATCCGTTACCCCCCCCTCCATCCCTGTCTCTTCAATCTGAGAAATATTGTCAATCATAGATGATTCTCACAGCGCATCAGTAAGTTATTAGTAGTAGTAGTTAGTAGTAGTAGTAGTAGTAGCCTAGCATCCTTTTTCTTTCAAAAGACCTTGTCTCTCCTTCACTCCAGAGAATAATTATTGTTCATCAAAGTCAAGAAAAGGAAACAAAACAAAATCAACCCAGATCACCAGAAAACACAGTATCTATCTCACAGGAGTTCAACACTAACAAACCATCCATCATATTGAACAAGTCTGCATGGTATATTTATACCACCAATAATTAGAAAAAAAACCAACAGAAAAAGAAAAAAAACAAAACTCAACAAGACGAGAGGGGAAAGAGAAAAAAGACTGCATCAGGAAAAAACAGAAACATGGACAGAGAGAGAGAAGATGCTTGTGCTCAGTGTTTGTCCCCACTGTCTGTCTTGTCTGTCTGTCTGTCCCTCTGTGTGCAGGATGGGAGGGGGGAGGAGGGAGGGAGGGGCTCAGTAGTAGGTCTCTCTCTCCACAAAGCCCCCCGGGTTCCGTCGTAAGATCAGCTTGCGGCATTCGTCATACACAAGATGGCCAGGCTGAAAGGAACTGCAGTGAACCACCAGGAAAACCTGCACACCACACACAGACAGACACAGACACACGCACACACACAGACAGACACACAGATACACACACACATGCAAACACACACATGCACACTACATGCACGTGCAGCGA
>CM060322.1:30179859-30187359 GCA_030674155.1 Stramonita haemastoma
CTGTAAAAAGAGATGTAGAGCATGTCTCCGCAATTGAGCTATTACTGGCGTCAGCAGGAGGCTTAGTAGGTGGTATCCTGCGTATGCTAGCTCAGAACAGGCACCACTGTGCACCACACCACCGAACAGATGGTGTCTGGGAACAGATGACATTTACAAAACTGCATACACACGGGGACTGGATGTAAAAATGCACAAGAGTGCTTACTCCATTATCCTCGATATAAAAGAATAATAATAAAAAAAGAATAAATCAAAGTGACCCAGCAGCAGTGCAAGGACTCTCTAAGCTGGTGGCCCAAAACAGCAGCCTGACATTGATGGGCTGGCTTCCTGTGGACCTCTGATCCTGAAGATACGACATAACAATCTGGGCAAGGCTGGGGCAGAGAGATTGAAATGAGCAGCAGGAGGAGAACAGAAGGACAGGAACATATCAGCAGTCGTCATGTCAAGTTAAGTCAAAAGCACTTTAATCCTCCCATGAAGGACAATTACAATACTGACAGGCATTTTGATACAAAACATAATCTCAAAAGACACAAAAAAACAACAACAAAAGAAACACTACCACCACCACCACACCACAACCACCACTACCACATAAAAAAACAACAGCAAATCATGCATGAATGCCAGACAGTTTGAAGCGTGAACTGAGTGGAGTGTTGTACCGTTTGAGAATAGGGACGTTGGCCTGCTGCTCTTTGAACTCGGCTCTGTTGCACAACATGGCGATCCTGGACAGTGCCGCCCATGTGGGGTCACTCTTGCTGTAGGTGGCGTCTGTGGACACACACACACACATACACAAACACCGCACGCACCTACACAACACCACATGCGCACACACACACATACACACACATGCACGCACGCACGCACGCACACACACACACAAAACCACATATATACTGAGTAGTACACAATCGCATAATACCTAAACACAGGAGTATGAATATATGTACAGACACTAGAACTTGCAGAGAACAACATGACTATATATATATATATATATATATATATATATATATATATATAGAGAGAGAGAGAGAGAGAGGAGAGAGAGAGAGAGAGAGAGAGAGAGAGAGAGAGAGAGAGAGAGAGAGAGAGAGAGAGAGAGAGAGAGAGAGAGAGAGAGGAGAGAGAGAGAGAGAGAGAGAGAGACGAGAGAGAGACGAGAGACAGACAGACAGACGACAGAAGACAGACAGAGACAGACAGACAGAACAGACAGAGACAGAGCAGACAGACAGACAGACAGACCGACGACAGACGACGACGACAGACAGACAGACAGACAGACAGACAGAAGACAGAGACAGTAGACAGACAGAACGACAGAGACAGAGAGACAGAACAAGAGACAGACAGAGACAGCAGACACAACACAACACACAACACACACACACACACACACACACACACACACACACACACACACACACACACACACACACACACGCACGCACGCACACACACAACACACACACACAAACACAGATACACAGACAGACAGACAGACAGAGACAGGGACAGAGAGACGCAGGCAGTCATAGACGCTTAAGTCTCTTTTGGCCACCTTTCAGAACAATTCTTGTATAACCATCCTTTGTTGTCTGTGGTATCTTTGTTCTCATTTACTCCTTCATATATCCGTCTCTAAGGTCCTCTTAGACACACACACATGTGGTCTTTATGCAAAAGCCAACACACACACATAGAGAAAGACAGACAGACAGACAGACAGACAGACAGACAGACAGACAGACAGACAGACGACACATCTATCACTATTGGTGACACATTATTAAGCCAAAGAGGATGATAAGAGAGAGAGAAGAGAGAGAGGAGAGAGAGAGAGAGAGAGAGAGAGAGAGAGAAGAGAGAGAGAGAGAGAGAGAGAGAGAGAGAGAGAGAGAGAGAGGAGAGAAGACAGACAGACAGACGCAGACAGACGAGACAGAAGAAGAGAGAGACGAGAGAGACAGACAGACAGACAGACAGACAGGACAGACAGACAGAAGAGAAGAGAGAGAGAAGACGACAGACAGACAGACAGACAGGAAGACAGAGAGAGAGAGAGAGAGAGAGAGAGAGAGAGAGAGAGAGAGAGAGGAGAGAGAAGAGAGAGACAGAGAGAGAGAGAAGAGAGACAGAGAGACAGAGAAGAGAAGAGAGACACAGAGAGCAGAGAAGACAGAAGGCAGGAGACAGAGACAGAGACAGAGAATGAGGGCAGAGAAACAGAGACAAAAAAGTATGGCGAACGAAAAAGTTCTCTTTGTTTTGTTTTAGTTACTAGTCTGACTAAACTCGTGTAAAACATCCTCTGCGTGTTATTGGTATCTTTTTCTCTTTGTGCATCACATTTCCCTCTCCAGGGTCCTCTCAGACACAAAAATGTTATCTTTATGCAAAAATCAACACACATGCAGACACACATACATGACAACAGAACAGACAGACAGACAGACAGACAGACAGACAGACACACACAACACAACACAACAAACAGACAAACAGCACAGAAATATCAATATCTCCTCTCTATATTATAGGGTGTGAAGCACGCAGAACATTTTGCCCACACAATCTTGTTCGCTCTTCGTAAGAGTAGGCCATTACGTGCTGGTTGGAAGAGATGAGAAAATTTACAAAATCATAGTGCATACACACGGGGACTGGCTGTAAAAAGCATATGGTGCTTATTCACTACCATCAAATAAAAGAATAAAAATTAAAACAGAGAAACAGACAGACAGACAGACAGCACACCACATCCCCCCATCCCTCCCCCCCACACAAACACTATAATCACCATACCCACCCCACATCCTTTCCCCCACACCACCCCACCCCAACACACACATACACACATCCACCCCCACCCCTTCCCCCCCACACAAACACAATACCCACCATCCTACCCCAATAAACAAACACCCCTCCCCCCCCACCACACACACCAAAATCACCCCACCCACACAAAAATACAAAAAAACAAAAAACCCAAACCAAACAAACAAAAACAACCGAAAATCTCTCTTACTGGACTGGTCATCATGGGTGTCAGCCTCCATGATGCGGCCGTCAAACCACACTAACACACATACACACACACACACACACACACACACACACACACACACACACACACACACACACAACACACACACACACACACACACACACACACACACACACACACACACACACACACACACACACACACACACACACACACACACATACACACCACACCACACCACTCCAACCTACCCCAACTCACAAACGCCACCCTACACTCCACCACCCCACCCACACACACACACACCATCCCACCCTACCCCCCTACCCCCCCCCCCAACAACACCCCCCAAAAAAAAAAAACAACACGAATCTCTCCCTCACTGGACTGATCATCATGGGTGTCGGCCTCCATGATGCGGCCGTCGAACCACATGTGGGCCACGGTCATCCTGTTCTGGGTCAGGGTTCCAGTCTTGTCCGAGCAGATGGTGGAGGTGGAGCCCAAGGTCTCCACGGACTCCAGGTTCTTCACCAGGCAGTTCTTGCGGGCCATCTCTTGGCTGTCAGGGTCAGACACACCTGTGGGGGCAAAGACAAATGGTGATGGGTTGGTGTTGGGTTGTGGTTGGGGGTGGGGGGTGGGTGTGGGGGGGTGTTGTGGTTGTGGTTGTGGTTGGGGATGGGGGGGGGGGTGGTTGGGGTTGGGGTGTGGTTGGGGGGGGGGGTTGGTGTGGTTGGTGGGTTGTGGTTGGGTTGGGTTGTTGGGTTGGTGTTGTTGAGTTGGGTTGTTGTTTGGTTGTGGTGTTGTTGGGGTCGTTGTGTTGTTGGGTTGGGTTGTGGTTGTGTTGTTGGTGGGTTGTGTTGTGTTGGGTTGTGGTTGTGTTGTGTTGGGTTGTTCTGTACTGTACTGTACTGTTGTACTGTACTGTACTGTATTGTATTGTATTGTATTGTATTGTTTTGCATTGTTTTGTATTGTATTGCACTGTTTTGTATTGTTGTATTGTGTCTTATTGTTGTATTGTATTGTATTGTGATGTATTGTATTGTTTTCTACTTATTGTATTGCATTTATTGTGTTGTATTGTATTGGTACTTATTATACTGTATTGTATTTATTATGTTGAATTTATTGTCATCTATTGTATTCTATTGTGCTGTATAGAGACCTCACACTTTCAGTCAAGGCTGATTTTTCTGCGTGAAATTCAGGCTGTTCTCTTTGGGGAGAACTCTTCGCCACAGAATGAGCCGCTACTCATTATTAATATTATCATTTTTTCTTTCCCTGTCCGTGTGAGTATTTTTCGACTGTCAGAATGCTACAGAATCCTACCAGGGACAACTCTTTTGTTGCTGTAGGTTCTTTTAAGTGCGCTTACTTCGTGATGCACACAGTTTATCGTCTCATCCGAAAGACTAGCACCCAGACCACCACTCACGCACGGTCTTAGTGGATGGGGGAAACGTTTTGGGCAAAATGGTAGTAGAGATGTGTGGTGAAGAAGCCAAATAGTGATGATCAAACAGCCTAGAAAAAAACAACAACAAGCTATTGACTGAGAATTAAGATATTACCCTGCAGAATCTGAAATGTCATGATAATATAATGATTAAAATAAGATATTTAGGAAAAAACCAAAAATGCCTGGGTTTTATCCTGTTTGATCTTAAAGATCACGGAGATATAATCATAGCAGATAAACATCCCCCTCCCCCAAAAAAAGCACCCCCCCCCTCCCCAAAAAAGCATCCCCTCTCGATAACATCTCTTTGATCATAGTGACAGGATGAGTGAGTGGTGGAGAACAGAAAGCAAGGGGAAAAAAAATTCGGAGGGGGTGGGGGTGGGGGGTTCCTCGGCTAGATCTCCGAGGATACCAAGGATGAGATTTAAGCGTATGCCACCGAGTTTTTCTCCCCTACCATTTAGGTAGCCGCATTCCGACTTCGGGGATGTTGTATAAAACACGACACTGTATGCATGTGTTTTTTTCTGTCGTTAGTTCATTCCTGCACACAATGGTCTACTCTTCCGGAAGGCGGAACGGGTTTTTAATTGTGCGCAAGTCGTTCTGCAGCATCTTTCACGGGCCGGGTTTACAGTTCAATCTACAGGACTTTAACCATTTAGTTCGATATTCTCGTCAAACTGGGAAGAAAGGGCGAGACTGGGAATCGAATTCAGAACATCATGGTTTACTTGTTTGGTAGGCGAACGTCTTAACCGTCCTGCCACCTTACTTCTTAAGCAATGTGAAATGATGACTTGGAATTTTTTTTTAAAAATAGGAGAGATATATTCAACAGGAAAAAAAACAACGAAAAAAGAAGAACAGTTTAGCGGTTTATGCAAAGCTATTGGGCAAAACCTGCAAATGAGAGTGACAGCATCCCTCTTTGGCATACACATACTTTGGACCCTTCTCTACAATAATGGCATGGGAAACACTACACTGGCCATCTTTTTCCCCACTTCTATCCAATCCAATCCCATTGTTTATAGCCCATGAAAAATGTAACCTACCCCTAACCTCCCCTCCTCCCCTAGTCTACCCTCCTCCTCCTTCCCCGTAAACTGCTCCCTTACCTCCTTCCCTCTCCCAACCTATCCCTTCCGTCCTTTTTAACCTTCTCCCGACCATCTACTAATCTTTTCACCTCCTTCCTCCCGATTTTCCTAACCTTCCCCCTCCCCCATGAAACCCTTCCCTACCCTAGTCTCTCCCCTAACTGACCCCCCCACCTCCGTATTCTACCCCCTCTGTCTCCTTTAATTAACCCTACCTCCCCAAATAAACTACTTTCCTCCGTCCCCTATTCTATTCCCTCCTTCCCTTTAACCTGAATATTCATAAAATAAAATATATCTATTAGTTTTTTTTTGGAAAACGTGAACAAGAAAAACAACAACAACAACAACAACAACAAAAAAGAATGAAAAAATCATACAAACAATGAAAACAAGAATGAAATTTGAAAATAAAGGAGAAAGAAGAGAGAAAGAAAACGAGGACAGAGAAAAAGAAAGAAAGAAAAAAAGAGACTAAAATGTGAAAGGCAAGAAAAAGGACAAATAGCAAAACAGACACACTGACAGACACAAAGGAAAAAAGGAAGCAACATACAAATAACACAGTCTTTCGGATGAGACTATAAACCGAGGTCCCGTGTGTTACACATCATCATTTAGCGCACGTAAAAGGACCCACGGCAACAAGAGGGTTGTCCCTGGCAAAATTCTGTAGAAAAATGCCACTCTGATAGGGAAACAAATACAGCTGCAGACAGGAAAAGGAAAAAAAAAAGGATAGGCGCGGCACATGTGGCGACGCGCTCTCCCCGGGGAGAGCAGCCTGACTTTCATGCAGAGAAATCTGCTGTGACATAAAGTGGTGTAAATAAAGAAATGAATAAATAATATAAATAAATAGATAAATATATAAAAGAAGCAAAAAGGGAAAGCCAAAAAGAAAACAAGCAAAAAGAAAAAAGAAAGAAAAAGAATGAAACAGAAACACACAGACACAGACACAGACACACCACACCACACCACCACACCAACACACCACACACACACACACACACACACACACACACACACACACACACACACACACACACACACACACACACACACACACACACACACACACACACACACACCACACACAACACACACCACACACCCACACCCCACCCCACCCCACCCCACCCCACCCCACCCACACCACCACAATCCTCCCCCCACACCACCCCTAGGGTCTCTCCCTCCCTCCCTCCCCCCTCCTCCTCCTCCTCCTCTCTCACCGTAACGGTAGCCAGCAAGCCCTCAGGCACGTTAGCCACGATGATGCCGATAAGGAAGATGACGGCGTCCAGCCAGAAGTAGCGAGGATGAAGGCGATGATGAAGAAAGACACGCCCAGCACCACGGCCACCCCGGTGATGATGTGGATGAAGTGACGGATCTCCTTGGCGATGGGCGTCTCCCCCACCTCCAGCCCTGAAGCCAGGTTGGCGATGCGGCCCATCACCGTGTCGTCCCCCGTGCGAACCACCAGCCCTCGGCATGTGCCTGTGTTGGGGTAGGGGTGGGGTGGGGGGGGCATATAAGAATTATTGGATTACATCAACATTGAGAGAAGTTATTTTATTACTGGTTGTGTGTATGTTGGTGGTATAGTGTGTGGTGTATGTACAGAGGTATCACATGATGTTAAAGTTGGAGCCCGTATCATATTGCTTCACATTACTTTACAGCAGAGTTACATCACATCTCATCACATCACATCAGATTACTTCACATAACTTCACAGCAAATCACATCATATCTCATCACATCACATTTCATCACATCACATCACATGACATTACATCACATCGTATCACATCACATCACACCACATCACTTCACATCATACCATACACGCATGATCACTTTTTTCATCTCGCATTCCGTCAAAA
>CM060322.1:30189859-30194859 GCA_030674155.1 Stramonita haemastoma
GGAGACCAACAAGAAGTTCAACCATGGCAATGCATGTATAGGAGGTCAACATCATGTGTGCTGTTTCTATGCCTCTCTTTGGTTCTGTCTTGTTCCTTCCTTTTCTTCATGTCACCACTTCCTTCTTGTCTGTTTTCTGCTTTCTTGGTGCATTCTCTTGCCTCTTTTTTTCCTAGAAGGACTAAGAAGATAAACAATTTTCTCCCATGTCAAAGTCGGATACCCTGGGCCTGAAGTCGAAATATGGCTGCCTATTATGGCGAGGTATTGAAAAACAGTCATACACGCAAACTTCTCATCACGTGTGCAATTTCAATCTCAGAATGTTTTCCAGGTGGGATGTGTAAGTCAGAGTGCACATTCTGGGTGACCCCCAGCATGTTGTTAAGCTGGGGAACGCGCAACAACAACAACAACAACAACAACAACAACAACAACAACAACAACAACATCTAGCTCTTAAACAAAATCAAATTGGAGACATAAAAAACCCACACAGCAAACAAAACAAACACAAGATACTCATACACTAATTGCAGCACTCAGCACTGCCAGTAATCCTCCATATCCGACATGTACAAACTGGTGTGTAGCCAACCTATCATGCATACACCAAGTGCAAGACAGAGGAAAGGACAAATCCAGGATATGGAACCCAATGCATAGCTAGATGGGCTGTAATCGCCAGCGGCAGCAGCAGCAGCAGAAAGAAAAAAGGCCCATATATACACAAATCATCCCTCCCTGCGTCAGACTGGCAGCTCGACCACAGCAGACTATTATTTCTCTTAGCAGGACGGAGCAGCAGCCTACCCCAAGGAATGGGAAGGAGGGGGTGGGGTGGAGGGGTGGGCAAGGGTGAGGGGTGGTGTGAGGGGTGGGGTGTTGTACAGGGGGGGTTGCACAGTCTGAAAATGGGATGACCTCTCAATGACCTTTTGTTTCCCTTTCGTTTCTCCTTTTTCGTCCCTTCATTGTAATCATCATTCTCATTTGTAATCGGGATCTTTTTTGTTGTTTTGTTTGCTTGTTTGTTTGTTATACCCAGTCATAGTTTTGTGAAGGATTCTCTCTCTCTCTCTCTCTCTCTCTCTCTCTCTCTTCTCTCTCTCTCTCTCTCTCTCTCTCTCCTCTCTCTCTCTTGCGTGGGTGAGTGCGTGCATGCGTGCGTGCGTGCGTGCTGCGTGAGTGTGTGTGTTGTGTGTGTGCGTGCGTGCGTGCGTGCGTGCGTGTGTGTGTGCGTGCGTGCGTGCGTGTTATTGTAACTTTGGTTTGAAGTTGTATAGACAAATATCAGCCATTTGTTCTCTTCGTGTTCTTTTATAACCCTTCTTATCAATGTATGTGCCTTTCAGTGCTTAATTACCTTCCATGAGATGATTTAAGTATTTTGAATTCAACTGAACTGAGATCTTGGTATATATGTAGAGGCAGACATACAACCATTACACCTCACATGACAGTTGGCAGCCTTAGTCACCGATCAAGGAACAGTGGATAGGGGAAAAAATGCTTCAAAACAGTAATCAAACTTAAGAACCCATGCATTTCAAAT
Organism: Stramonita haemastoma; assembly: GCA_030674155.1. NCBI lineage: Eukaryota > Metazoa > Mollusca > Gastropoda > Neogastropoda > Muricidae > Stramonita > Stramonita haemastoma. Next base: position 30,191,415 of record CM060322.1, read on the forward strand.
AAATGTCCCCCGTGGGTATGCCAGGGGCATGTCAGTGTAAACAGCATCCCCACCTTTGGAAATTATGTGCTAGGAATTCCCTCTTTTCTATCCCTCTCTTTCTGCTACAACCAGTCAGCCAGCTATAACAGACAGACAGCAAGCCAGCAAGCCAGAAAGCCAGCAGACAGCCAGACAATCAGCTAGACAGCTAGCCAGTCAGCCAGCCAGACAGCCAGACAACAAAATGAAGAGAACAGAAGCAAACTCCAGCTCTCTCTCTACCCCCCCCCCCCCCCCCCCCATGCCTGACCCCCAACTCTTTTCCCAGCCACCTTCCATGGGCTCTCACTCCCTCACTCCCTCCACCTCCCTTATCCCTTCTACTCCTAACCCCTCCCCCCCCCTTCCCCCACACCCTCTATGGTCTAGGGGAGAGGAGACAGGGACCGGAGGGGAGGGGTGGAGGGAGGAGGGAGAGGAAGAGGGGAGGAAAGGAAGAAGAAGAAAAAGACCATGGGGTGTAAAATCGATGATAATCATGTAGAGTTTCCAAAGAGGACTGATTTCTGTGGGCAGTTCTGAATACAGTATTCCAGCAGTTCTGGCAAACATCGATCCATTGACACATACACACACACTGATCAAATGTTATCTAGCTAGCAAGTAGTTGTGCTCTAAGATTGTGTGTCATCCAGTTTTGTGATTTGGTTTTGTAATCAAAGACTACTTCTTTTCGTGCAAACATCTCTAACAAACGTACTCGTACTAGTTTTATGATTACTGTGTTACTATAAAAAAAATATATACCCCCACATCACAGAGCGTGGATCTATTTCTTGCAGTCTTGTTAGCATGCTATCAGAGTAGTATCGAAATATATGATGATACTAGTGCTGACATTGTGTAACACACAAATGACTGATTGCAGCAATTCATTACAGCAACAATATTAACACTTAATAACAGGTTAAAGCTAAACGTTTCTACTTCTTTATCGTCGAACGCTCAGACAGCAACTATATTGTCATATGAGCAAAAAATACCCTGTGATGCCGTTAAAAGCGCCTGACAAGTCAGGCCCAGCACATTTGGCTTCAGCGTGGGAGACGAGTGTTATTATATAAAGTATTTCTGGAAAAGAAAAGGCAGGAGAATGGACCATGAAAGCAGAAAATCGACAAAAAGGTGGAGATGACATGAAGAAAAGGAACTAGACAGAAACAAAAAGAGGGATAGAAAAGAGGGAATTCTTAGCACAGGATTTTCCAGGAGGCGGGGATGCTATTTTTACTTCTGACAGGCCCTGGCATCCTTACATACTGTGTAGTTTTGTTTTATATTTTCTCGTATTCTCTTTGTTTTGTTTTCATCTTCTTCGTCATTTACCTCGTTGTCATCTTAGTCATCGTTCTCCTACTCCTTCTTCTTCCATTACTACACCTCCTTCCCTCATCACTTTTACTGCTGCTACTACTGCTGCTACTGCCTGCTACTACTGCTGCTACTACTGCTGCTTCTACTGCTGCTACTACTGCTCTGCTACTTTCTGCTTACTGCTACTGCTGCTTTTCTGCTGCTGCTACTACTGCTGCTACTGCTGCTTCTACTGCTACTGCTGCTTCTACTGCTGTACTGCTGCTCTACTGTTACTGCTTCTTCTTCTGCTGCTGCTGCTTTACTCTACTCTCTGCTGCTACTGCTGCTTCTGAAGCTACTGCTACTGCTTCTGCTTTCATTTGCTACTGCTACAACTACAACACTGCTTGCTTTTTTCCCCCCCCCTTTTTCACCTCTTTCTTGCTTTTCTTTTCTACATTCTTCTTCTACTAGGGCTGAAATCATTCACTCAATCACAGCGGAAGCTAAAAGGATGGTGGTGGAAAGTGGTGGTGGAAAGTGGTGGTGGTGGTAAGTGGTGGCGGTGGTGGTGGCGGTGGTTGGTGTAAGTAGTGGTGGTGGTGGTGGTGTATTGTTGATTCGTCTGGCGCCTTTGTGCAGACTGCTCCATTGCAGTGATGGAGGGCTTTGTGCCGAGAGTTCTGACTTCAGGGCTCTCTTCTTTGTCTGTCTTTGTTGCTCTCGCTAAGAGCCGGGGCATCACGGAAGGGTTTGAGTTTTGTCGCTGGTCTTTTTTGCTGTTTTTGTTGTTGTTGCTATTCTTTTGTTCCTCTGCTAGAGCTCCGAGGTTCATCATCGGTCAGATTTTTTGTGTGTGTGTATGAGAAACCGTCCCCCTCCATCCCCCTCCCCCTTCCCATGACATTTAGATAGCCGCATTCCAATTTTGGGGTTGGTGTCTAAACAGTTGCATGTGTTGTTTATTTTTTTTTTTTTTGTTTTGGTCATCCGTTCCTGTTCCATTTCATTTCATATGGTTTATAGCCATACCAAGCATGAAAGCCATATCATCCGTTCCTACCGGTACACAATGGCCTACTCTTCCGAAAGGCGGAACGGGTTTTTAACGTGTGGGCAAGATGTTCTGCGTGCGTTCGTGCACAGGGCTCACGGTTTATATTCCAATCTTAAGACTTTGATATTCAGTTCGATATATTTTTTTTTTATTTTTCAAACTGGGTAAGAAAGGGCGAGGCTGGAATCGAACTCAGAACCTCACGTTTATTTGTTGGCGGCGAACGTCTTAACCATTCTTCCACCCTCCTTCTTACAGAAGGGTTTATGAGTTATTTATCGTCTCGTCGAAAGACTTGTACCCAGACACCACTCACGGTCTGTGGATGGGGAGGGGGGGAAGGGTGGGAATTTCGGGTAAAAACAGGGATGAAACCACCACACATTTCAAACCTGGACTTTTTGCTCTCTATGCTAAGGCAAGTGCGTTATCTCTAGACCACCGGTTTGCTTATCTGATAAAGACTGGTTATCGGATAACGACACCTTAGGGAATACGATTGAAGAAGTCAGTCAGTCGCGTTCACTGACCCAGGAGGGGGTACTTAAGATTCATTTTTCCCCTGAGACAGAGTGGAATGAAATCAGCTGTCAGCGATGTCCATTAACATAGTCACTAGGACTGAGGAGAGTCAGTCCTCTGCACTGTATGGAAATTTACGGTGACTCTTTTTCCTTCCCCGTGGGATGCTCTAGGGGCCTGTCAGTATAAAACAGCATCCCCACCTTCTGGAAATACTGTGCTAGGATTTTTCTCTGTATATCTATCCCTCTCTTTTGTGTTTGCCTTGTTCTCTTTCTTCTTGTCCTTTTGGCTATTTTCTGCTTTCTTGGTCCATTCTCTTGCCTTTCCCCCCGCCCAGAAAGACTTAAAAGATAATCATTCTCTCCACTGACCGAAGTCGGATGCCCTGGGCTTGACTTGTCAGGTGCTTAACGAAAACGCAGTACATTTTCGCCTAAAAACAGTATTGTGTCTGAGTTCTGACGAGAAAGAAGAAGCAGAGGGTGACTCTAATACAGTACTCTTTCAGTTCCCAATACAATGACT
>CM060322.1:30202359-30219859 GCA_030674155.1 Stramonita haemastoma
TGTGTGTGTGTGTGTGTGTGTGTGTGTGTGTGGTGTGTGTGTGTAAGGGGGAGGGGGGGAACCAGCGATCAATGTAGTCAATTGACCTCCCAGTCTCCAAGTGTTACTCTTTCTAACTCTTTTTTGAGGATTTTTTTCCCCTTGCAGGGAAATGGTTGCTGTAAAAGTGCTGTGTGCTGGCATCTAGATTTGGTAGTTCGCTGTCCTGATCTCTATGAAGATTCAAGATTTAATTTGCCTTTGAGCCCTCTTGGGGCATGGAGGATTTCAGTAAACAAAATAATTCTTGTTCTTGTTCTTCCTCCTCCTCCTCCTCTCCTCCTCCTCCTCTCTCCTCCTCTCTCCTCTTCTTCTTCTTCTTCTTCTTCTTCTTCTTCTTCTTCTTCTTCTTCTTCTTCTTCTTCTTTCACTTCTCTACCACCTTTCTCATTGTGAAGATTCTGTAGACTATAATTTGCATTAACAAAAACATTTACAACACGCATATGACAAAAATAGAAATGTCTAATGTAGTCAAACCTTTTCATCAATGCCATGCAACTTTACTCTTGACTATAACGTCTTTTTGAATGCAAGCACTTTGATTTGTGTACTCTACAATATTCAGCGCTATATAACTCCATGTTATTATCATCATCGTCATCATCATCATCATCATCATCATCATTCATCATCATCATATATCATCATCATATCTACTACTACTACTATCTACTACTACTACTACTACTACTACTACTATCTACTACTACTACTACTACTACTACTACTAACTACTCTACTACTACTATTATCATCATTGTTGTTGTTGCTGTCAGAAGAGGACAAATTACAAAATGTGAACATTGATCTTGGATACAAATATTCATGAGATAGGACATTTTTCTGAAGCAAAGAAAAATTCGGACATTCCATTCTAAATTGAAACTCATTGCCTATCGTAATCACGTTACATTGTTTACAAAGACATTTTTTACGTTAAAATGCCGTTCACTCGTCCTGTTTCAATCGGCGATGAATTATTAATATATCTGAATCTTAATAATAAAATTATTTTGATAAAAGGCAACTTATCAATATACTTTCCCTTTTAAAACTTTTTTGTTGTAATTTTGTAATATTTTTGCAATTGCGACAGACTATGCATTTATTACTTCATTGCAACTCTTCTGACCATGAATTTCCAAAATTGTCGATAATGCTCATATATATATATGCGTTTCCTAAACACAGTCAAACTCTGTTTCTATATGATTCTATGAATTTTATTGATGCATTCTGAGAATTGCACTCTCTTCGTAATAAATCATACAGTACGTAATGCAATTTTGATGAAGATTTGTCAGAACTGTCAGTAAGTATAAGATCAGACCAAAATCCGATTAACTTTGCACCAATCAGAAAGGAGAGAGGGTAATTCCAGTTTCACCATAATACAATTATCGGATTAGTTATTGAGCTTCTCAGAATAGTGTTTTTATCTACAGTTACTATAATTTATGTATGTGATATTTTATGTAGCTTTGCTCTTTTTTTTTTTTTTTTTTTTTTAGGTCAGAGACTTCCTTGACATTTTGGTTTTGGATTTTATTTTCAGCGACGTTTTTTTTTAAAAAGTGCATAACTACTTTTTTCTGAAAAAAGATGATTACATAAGAATTCTGAAAATTCTGAAAATGACCTTCTTTGAATGTATAGAGTGGATTTCTTTTATGTGGCGGGGGGTGGGGATGGGGGGGGGGGGGGGGGGGGCGTCAGAATTCTTCTCAAGTGTATAGACTAAGTTTTAAAGATTTTTTTAAAGTGTATAGCCCAGAATTTTTTTTTTTTTAGCTTTTTCTCTGAATGTAGAGTTTAGGGTTTTTCTAGATCATTTTAAAGTCTATAGTCTGGATTTCTACTGGATCATTTTTAAGTGTATAGGCTAGAGCTTTTTGAATTATTTTTAAGTGTACAGGCTTGCGTTTTTAGATTCGTTTTCAGTGTAAAGGAAAGAGATTTTAAGGACTCTTTTTAAAGCATATAGGCTAGAGCTTTTAGGAAACTTTTTAAGTGTATAATCTACACTTTTTCCTGGATACTTTTTATATTATATTCTAGATTTATCTGAATCGCGTTCAAGAGTATGTATGATATTCCCGTTCCTTCCTTCCTTCCTTCCTCTTCTTCCTTTTCTTCTTTCCTTTCCTTCCTTCCATTCCTTTATCAATAATATTGATCTATTCACTTTCGGGTTTTTTCCGAGGAGAGAGGAAATGAAGAGATGGTAGCTAGGGTTATGGATAAAGAGTACGCCTTGTTTTTTTTTTTCTATAAAGAATAAAGAAAAAAAACATTAATAATAAGAAAGCTTTCTTTTCTGCAGCCAGTTACTGCTTCTCCCTTAGTCCTTAATTTACAACACTTGACCTCCAGATGACCTTCTGTTCTGACATCTCAATAATCAAGGAGTCGAGTCGAGTCAAGTCACAGTCAAGTCATCAACACTTTAATCATCCCCTGAAAGGCAATTACAATACTGACAGGCATAATGATACGAAAGGGGTCAGAGAGAGGGGCTGGGGAGGAAGAAGACGGTGAGCGGGGTGGGGGAGGGGGGAGGGGGAGAGGGGGAAGGGAAAGAGGCCTTTATGATCAATACTGGTGTCTGTTGATGCCTTCAGACTAACGCCTTCACGGCTGATGATCATCAGTAAGTGAACAATAATAATATAGTGATGAGGCCAGTTTCCTTTAAGAGCGCGTGAATAACTTTCTGGCTAATGGAGGGACACCACTGAAGATTTTTCAACCAGCTTCCTCCATTCCTCGCTCTCCGTTTTCAGCTTTCCTCGTAGCAAAAAGTTGTTCCATTTCAAGGCCAGTCCTCCATTTTCTGATATTGTTGTTTCCCATCACGTTTTCTTCTCTTCTGTCTTTCTGTCTTTCTGTCTGTCTGTCTTCTTCTTCTGTCTGTCTTCTGTCTCTCTCTCTCCTTCTCTCTCTCTCTCTCTCTCTCTCTCTCTCTCTCTCTCTCCCTCCCCCCCTCGCTTTCTTTCTCTCCTCCTCCTCCCGCTTGATTGTTCCCAGTAAGTACAGTCTTGGCCAGTCCAGATCAACAAGGAGGTAATCAGACAGGAAGAAAAGGAACAAGGCAGAAGCATGGAGGGGATAGAAAAGAGGAAATTCCTAGCACAAAATTTCCAGAAGGTGGGGATGCTGTTTATATTGACAGGTCCCCGGCATCTCCACGGGGGAAAAATGTCTCTCCTGACATCAGGTCATGTATCACAGAGCAAGAAGATGGAAAAAGAAACAAAAAGTGTCCATTTCCATTGGTCAGTTAGTGTCGTCTGCCAGAACGGTCAGTGTCCTTTGATGGTTTTCAGCACTACAGGTCGTTAGTTGATGCAGACTGTCTGAAGGCGTGGGCAGCTGTGTGATTCAATGGTGCTCATTAAGTTAATGGATGGAGGAGGAAGACATGAAAGGATGGTCCATGTTGCCTGCTTTGAATAGTAGGAACTGTGAAGGTATGCAAAAAACCCCTTGTTCTTGTTCTTGTTCTTGTTCTTGTTCTTTTCTTTTTCTTCTTTTTCTTGTTCTTGTTCTTGTTCTTGTTCTTGTTCTTCTTCTTCTTCTTCTATCTTTCTTCTTCTATCTTTCTTCTTCTATCTTTCTTCTTCTATCTTTCTTCTTGGTCTGTTCTTTCTTCTTCTTCTTCGCATTCTTCTTCTTCTTCTTCTTCTTCTTTCTTCTTCTTCTTCTTCTTCTTCTTCTTCTTCTTCTTGCAATTCTTCTTCTTCGCAATTCTTCTTCTTCGCAATTCTTCTTCTTCGCAATTCTTCTTCTTCGCAATTCTTCTTCTTCGCAATTCTTCTTCTTCGCAATTCTTCTTCTTCTTCTTCTTCTTCTTCTTCTTCTTCTTCTTCTTCTTCTTCTTCTTCTTCTTCTTCTTCTTCTCTCCTCCTCCTCCTCCTCCTCCTCCTCCTCCTCCTCCTCTCCTCCTCCTCCTCTTCTTCTTCTTCTTTTCTTCTTCTTCTTCTTCTTCTTCTTCTTCTTCTTCTTCTTCTTCTTCTTCTTCTTCTTCTTCTTCTTCTTCTTCTTCTCTTCTTCGAAGTCGTTGAACGTTCATACAGCAACCATGGTGTTTCCGTTAAGCACCTGACAAGTTAGGCCCATCGCATCCAACTTAGGCATGGGAGAGAATTGCCATCTCTTAAAAGTCTTTCTGGAAGAAAAAAAAGCTGAAGAATGGACCAAGAAGGAAGAAAATAGACATGAAAGCGATGACATGAAGAAAGGAAGTAGGCAGAAAACAAAGAGAGGGATAGAAAGAGGGAATTCTTAGCAATAGTTTCCAGAAGTTAGGGATGCTATTCATACTGACAGCTCCCCCCCGGCAATCCCAAGGAGAAAAAACGAAAACAAAACCAGGCCACCCAGACAACCAGACCCCTAGGTCATGGAACCATAAAGACAACACGGAAAAGGATGAAGGGATTTCTGCTGAAAATGGTGTGCGCGCGTCAGTTCTGCTAGGGAACAAATAATTCGGGAAAAAAACTTATCTCATAGGATAAATTCTCCCTACAGGGAAAAGGAAATGAGGACAAATAAGAGACTAGCATCTTCACACATCAGTTTTAACTTGGCGCAGTGGTCAAAACAAGGGAATTTTTCCACTTGAGAATGGTGGTTCGAGTCTTAACATATGTACAAAAACTTCAATTCTTCATTTCCCTGAAAGGATGACAGGGAAAAAGGATTTGAATATGACAGACACACAGACATACAGAGACAAACAACGACAGACAACAGACAGACAGGGAGGGAAGGCAGACGAAGAGTAGGGTAAGGGGGGGGGGAGGAGACAGACAAGAAGAAAGAGATGAGACAGACAAGTATAAGACAAGAAGAGAAGAAGAGGAAGAACAGTTCATACACAAAAAATAAGAACAACCAGACAGAGCAGACATGAACACATTAATTGCAAGGAGGGAGAAAAAAAGCGATGAACCCAAATAATAATAGAAAAACACAAGAAAGTCAGCGTAGATGTGAACACACACACACACACACACACACACACACACACACACACAACACACACACACACACACACACACACACACACACACACACACACACACACACACACCACACACACAACACCGCACAAACACACAACACTGCACATACACACGGGGATGGATGTAAAAAAGGCACATGAGTGCTTATCCTCATCTGTATAAAAGAATATTAAAAGAAAAAAAAATAAACAGAACAAACAGCAAACACGATACCACAGACACACACACACGCACACACAACACACACATCCGCACAAACACACACACACACACAACACACACACACACACACACACACACACAACACACACAACAACACCAGGCACACACCACACACAACACACACAACACACAACCACCAACGCACACACACACACACACACACACACACACACACACACACCATGCACGCACGCACCACACACACACACACAACACACACACACACACTTCTCCCCTCTTCCCCCCTCCGGACACACAGACAGTACTATCAGCAGCTTGACATTATTCACAATGTCAATGGGAAATAATATGTACGTGAGCCACAACAGCTGGGGCAGGGGGGGGGGTTAGTGGGGGGAGGGGTGATGGTGGTGGGGGTTAGTGGAGGTGGAGGAGGGGGGATGATACTTGAGGGTAATCAATACGATTGACATTCCATTGTCTCATCCCCCCCCCCCCCCCCCCCCGTTCTTGAAGGAATTCTCAAAATCCATCTGTAGTTATTCCAGACAACTCACATGTTTCTCGAGTTATCGTGTCTTTTTTTTATTTTATTTTATTTTTTTAGTGTTTTTAAATAGGACAGGCCTTGGGTGGAACGACCTCCTACAGAGGGCGGAGGACCGTGCGAGGGGAGAGGAGGGAGGCTGGTTTGCAGAATTGTAAATTACCCTTCAAGGGATGATTATAAAGTGTTTTTGACTTTCGACTTTGAATCTTCAGTTGTGCCCCTCCCCCCCCCCCCACACACACGGTCCACGGGACTTTGGGACAGGTGGAAGGTGAAGGTGACAAAAGGGTTTTGGCACGTTCGCTAACAGTAACACCATAATCGTTTTGATAGAGAAGAACGTTTAGCGAGTTGATTACATGAACAAGACCATTTTTTTTGTCATGTGTTATCTATCTTCTCTCTCCTCCTCCTCCTCCTCCTCCTCCTCACCCCTCCACCCTTCTGACCTTCTATCCTGGTTCTATCCTAAAGGACTGAAGGAGGTGGGTGGGGGGTGGGGGGGGACGATAGCGGGAGGGAGTTGGGTGAGGGTGGGGGTGGAGGAAGGTGGGGGAAAAGACCTGAGGATCAATACAGCAGTCTGCTGATTCAATCTCGCAGACATATTCATTGCTAGCTACCTTGTTCACCCCCCCCCTCCCTCTCTCCCCAGCCCCCCCCCCCCCACATCCCCTGTCTGTCTGTCTGTCTGTCTGTCTGTCTGTCTGTCTGTCTGTCTGTCTCTGTCTCTGACCTCTCTCTCTCCCACCTCTCTCTCTCTCTCTCTCTCCCTCCCTCCCCCCTTCCTCTCTCTTCTCTCTCTCTCCCTCTCCCTCTCTCTCCTTCCCTATCTCCCTCCCCTCCACTCCCTCTCTCTCCCTCTCTCCCTTTCCCTCTCTCCCCCTCCCTCTCTCTCTCCCTCCTCTCTCTCTTTTCTCTCCCTCTCTCTCTTCTCTCTCCCCTCCCCTCTCTCTCCCCCCCCTCTCTCTCTCCCTCTCTCTCTCTCTCTCTCTCTCTCTCTCTCTCTCTCTCCTCTCTCTCTCCTCTCCTCCTCTCCTCTCTCTTCTCTCTTCTCATCGACACGTCGGCCTGTTTCTTCAGACTTCGAAGACCTGGCACTTGATATACCACTGTCCTGTTTGTGACACGATTTGTCCACAAGAGACACTCTGAGCTGTTTTGGGGCCGCTTTGTTTTGTGTCAGGCCAAAGTGTCAGATTCCTTAGGGTGATCTTGGTGTGGGTTAGTCAGACCCCTTCTCCCCCCCCCCCCCCCTCTTCTCCCTATGTGGGGATGCTGAGGGCCTGTCAGTATAAAATAGATGGGGGGGGGGGGGGTGTTGTTACGGATAGCATGGTGGTTAGAGTGACTGATGCACATTGCGCTCGTGATCTGCTGATCCCGGATCGAATCTCGTCAAGAGGATTTTTCCTCTGGAGTTAACGCAGTGCCGACTCTACTCCCCCTCTCCCCCCAAAAAAAACCATTCGGACAAGACTTTAAACCGATGTTCCGTGGGCAAACGCACACAGAACATCTTGCGCACAGGTTAAATCCCATTCCACTTTTCGGAAAAGTAGGCATTATGTGCCGGTGGAACGGTGACAACATTTACAAACTGCAAACACACGGGGACAGGACGTAGAAAAGCACATATTCTTATGTCATTATCCTCGAAATAAAAAAAAATGCATCCCCACCTTCTTGAACTTCTGTGCTAGAAATTCCAAACTTTTCCATTTTTTTTCTTTTTTTCTGCCTTTTTTCCTTCTTTCTCTGTCACCTTTTGTCTATTACATTTTGCTGCCTCTTTTCCACTCTCTTGCCATTATCTTTTTTTTCGAAAGAGAGACTGAAAAGATAACAATTTTCTCCCATGCCAAAGTCAGATGCGCTGGGCCTGACTGACCTGACAGGCGTTTAATGGCAAGCACAACGCATTTTCACTCAAATGGCAGGCAATAGTTGCTGTCTGAGCTTTCGACGACGACGAGGACGAAGAAAAAGAAAAGGAAAAATTGCGAAGAAGAAGAATGCGAAGAATAAGAAGGATGCGAAGAAGAAGAATGCGATGAATGCGAAGAAGAAGAATGCGAAGAATGCGAAGAAGAAGAATGCGAAGAAGAAGAAGAAGTGAAGAGAAGAAGAAGAAGAAGAAGAAGAATGCGAAGAAGAAGAATTGCGAAGAAGAAGAATTGCGAAGAAGAAGAATTGCGAAGAAGAAGAATTGCGAAGAAGAAGAATTGCGAAGAAGAAGAATTGCGAAGAAGAAGAAGAAGAAGAAGAAGAAGAAGGAAGAAGAAGAAGAAGAAGAAGAAGAAGAAGAAGAAGAAGAAGAAGAAGAAGAAGAAGTAGAATAGCGAAGAAAAATGCGGAGAAGAAGAAGAAGAAGAAGTTTTCACTTTTTTCTCTCTCTTGTTGTTTGCTCCTTTGTCAGATAGCGTCCTTCTGGACGAAGCTAGCTATTTCCCTGTAGAAATTAGTTTCATCTGAAACGCACAGATCATTTTCCTTACTTGTCCTTCTACCATGATTGCATTTTTGTTCAACGTGAACTTTCAACGATATCTTCTTGTTTTTTTGTTGTTGTTGTTCGTCTTCTTTGCAATTCTTCTTCTTTTTCTTCGCAATTCTTCTTCGTAATTCTTCTTCTACACAATTCTTCTTCTTCTACACAATTCTTCTTCTTCTTCACAATTTTTCTTCTTCTTCCATTTTCTTCTTCTTCTTCGCATTTTTCTTCTTCGCATGTCTGCTTCTTCTTCCATTATCATCATCATCTCATCTCTATCTTCTCACCATCACCATCATCATCATCATGATCATGATCATGATCTTCTTCTCTTCTTCTTCTCTCTCCTCTTCCTCTTCCTCTTCCTCTTCCTCTCCTCCTCTCCTCCTCCTCCTTCCTTTCTTCCTTCCTCCTCTTGCCCCTTCCTCCTCACTCCTCTCTCTCTTCCTCTCTCCTCCTTCTTCTCCACCTCCTCCTCTTCTCCACCTCCTCCTCCTCTTCTTCCTTTTGTTGTTTGTTGTTTGTTTGTTGTTTGTTCTGCTGCTGCTGCTGTGCTGCTGTTGTTGTTGTTGTTGTTTTTTTCTTCTTTTTTCTTTTCTCCTCCTCTCTCCTCTCTCCTTCGAACGGTCATATAGCAATCACTGTTATCTGTTATATAGGCGGAAGTGAAGGGAGAGAATGTTTTCTGTATAAGTCTTTCTGAAAGAAAAGGAGAAGAATGGACCACGACGGCACATAGTAGACAAGAAAGTTACAGGAGTGGTAAAAAGGAACAAGGCAGAAACATAAGAGAGAGAATAGAGAAGAGGGAATTCCCAGCACGGAATTAAAGATATAATTGTCAGGGAGAAAATTCTTTTTCACAACAGTTACGTTCAGACAGAGAAAATTCTGGATAAAGTTTTCTACATTGTCATTTTTGACTGTGGTGTCTTGCCATGAAAAATAAGCATTTTTTCTTGTGCTGTTATCAACTTGTAACGCTTAGTGTGGTCACTTTTTTTTCAAAGATATTTTCCTACGTTGTTACAGTAAAATACTTCATTTTGACTAGCATCCTGCTTGTGTCTGCTCTAGGTGAAAGAAAATAATGAATAGGCGAAAGTAACTTGTTGTTCCTTGGCTAAAATCTTGAAGCAATGAACGTAAAAAAATAGACAGTCCATTCTGCGTTCTTGTATGCTTCAGCATGGTGTACAGGTAGTGCAGATACAAAATGAATAAAACAGCTTCAAGGTCTTAAGTAGCAAAAATTGTTAGTTTGAAAATCTTTACAGAACAAAGTACGGGAGGGTATGGGAGGGACGGGATAGCTCAGTGGTCAGAACACCGCTTTCCTCAAGCACAGGTTTAGCAGCACCGAGCGTGGTAACCAAGTGGTGGGTGACAGTTTGTGCATCTTGGCTTCAGTAAGTTCCCAGTTCACCCAGCTGTAAATAGGTACCTGCCCTCTTTAGGGTCAGGGAAGATAAAGTAGCGAAGGAGAGGAGGTTGGCGCTGCCTTTAATATGCTGGTCCCTGGAGAAGCTGAGGCCTCTGATGCCTCGCTTCCCTACGACCACGTAAGGTAAGGGAAACCTTTACCTCTACCTTTATTTTTTTACAGAATAAAGTACTTATCTTTATCATCAACATCATAAACAGACCGTACTACCTATCTGTATAAAACAAAATCACCCACAAAATGTTTGATACATTGTGAGGACTGCTTGCAATCATACCAAAATTTTCTGTATTTAATCATAAGGATTAACACACTTAAACCTCATATTTGTTACCATGGATACTCTATGTATCAAGCTTTTTATTTTCATCACGATTATCTAAAATATTAGCTTTTGCATATTTTGTAGAGACAGCATTCATGCATCCGTTGAAAGACAAAGAAAAAACATATAGCAAAGATCATGAAGATCAAACTTGCAAAGAAACATCTCGTATTGGAGACTAAGAAAGACACATCGCAAAGACCAAAAGATCAAACTTGCAAAGATTAATGATGAAAATCATGTTTATATCAAACTTAACTAATTCTCTAACTTCTTTTCCATACCCCAAAGTTCCTTCTGTTCAAAGCAACAAAGAAGAAGAAGAAGAAGGAGCTTATCTTTTTTTTCTTTTTTTACATACCCAGAATTCCTACAGTTCAAAGCAGGCAACAAGGAGCATCCTCCCATGTATTTTTCCATTCCATTAACTTAATGAGCACCATTGAATCACACAGCTGCCCACGCCTTCAGTCAGTCTGCATCAACTAACGACCTGTAGTGCTGAAAACCATCAAAGGACACTGACCGTTCTGGCAGATCAGAGGACACTAACTGACCAATGGAAATGGACAGGGTTGTTGTTTTTTTTAACCATCTTCTTGCTCTGTGATACATGTCAGAACTGACAGTTACTTTCTCGCACCCCTCCCTCTCCCCTTCCCTGACACAAACAGACAGACAGACAGACAGACAGACAGACAGACAGACAGACAGGCACACACACACACAAACATAGACAGAAATACACAATCACAACCCCCCCACCCACCAACCCTACATCCAACCCCCCTATCCCCACATCCCTCACACACACAACACACACACACACACACACACACACACACACACACACACACACACACACACACACACACACACCACCACCACCACCACCACCACCACCACCACACACACATTCCCCCCCAAAAAAGCCTCACCAACAACAAATAAAACCAACCCAACTCCACCAAACCACCTACCAACAAAACACACGGACGGACACACACACACACACACACATACACCCCCACACACACACACCACACACACCCCCCACACACACAACCCAACCCCACCCACCTACCAACAAAACACACACACACACACAACCCCCCCCACACCCAACCCAACCCAACCCACACACACACCCAACACACCCAACCCACCCATCCCCACATACACACCCTCCTCCCCACAACTCACATTGTCTCCGGCAGGATCCTCGTAGGTGGAGACCTCGATGCTGTAGGCGATGAAGCAGAGGATGGAGCCGATCCACAGCAGCAGCGAGAAGCCCCCGAACAGGTTCCGGCAGAACTTGACCCACTCCGGGGTCGTCTTGGGCGGCGTCAGCTGGTTGGGGCCGTCTCTCAGGAGGATCTCTTTGGCTCGCTCCGCCGTCAGACCCTGCAGGGTATATACATACATTTATTTGTTTGTTTGTTTATTTTTAAAAAAAATGGAGGGAACTGGTTGTCAAGTCTTCAGAAGGATCTCTTTGGCTCGCTCTGCCGTCAGGCCCTGCAACGTACATACATTTATTTTGTTTATTTATTTGTTTGTTTGTTTATTTACTTATTTGTGTATTCATTTACTTGTGTATTATTTATTTATTCATTTATCTATTTACTCATTCTTTTATTTTTTTTCTTTATTTCAAGGAACACAGAGAGAGGAAGGGAGGGGAACTGGTTGTCAAGTCTTCAGGAGGATTTCTTTGGCTCGCTCTGCCGTCAGGCCCTGCAGCGCACATACATTTGTTTTGTTTATTTGTTTGTTTATTTATTTGTTTAATTATTATCTAGAGAGAGAGGAAGGGAGGGAACTGGTTGCCAAGTCTTCAGGAGGACCTCTTTGGTTCACTCTGCCGTCAGGCCCCGCAGCGATTACATTTATTTATTTCTTTTGTTTATTTATTTATTTATTTATTTATTTATTACATATTCATTCATTTACTATCTAGTTATTCATTTATCATTTATTTATTTATCTATCTATCTATCTATTTATTCATTCTTTTATTTATTTATTTATTTATTCTTTTATTTCCAGGAACAGAGAGAGAGAGAGAGAGAGAGAGAGAGAGAGAGAGAGAGAGAGAGAGAGAGAGAGAGAGAGAGAGAGAGAGAGAGAGAGAGAGAGGAAGGGAGGGAACTGGTTGTCAAGTGTTCAGGAGGATCTCTTTGGCTCACTCTGCCGTTAAGCCCTGCAGCGTACATTTATACATTTATTTATTTCTTTGTTTGTTTGTTTATTTAGTTAGTTAGTTACTTAGTTAATTAATTTGTTATTATCTATGTATTCATTTATATATTTATTCTTTTATTTATTTATTTATTTATTTATTTATTTATTCATTTATTTATCTATTTGTGTATTATTTATTTATTCATTTATTTATTTATTTATTTATCTCTTCTTTTATTTCAAGGAACAGAGAAAGAGAGAGGAAGGGAGGGAACTGGTTGTCAAGTGTTCAGGAGGATCTCTTTGGCTCGCTCTGCCGTCAGGCCCTGCAGTATACATACATTTGTTTTAGTTAATTAGTTAGTTAGTTAGTTAGTTAGTTAGTTAGTTAGTTAGTTAGTTAGTTAGTTAGTTAGTTAGTTAGTTAGTTTGTTTGTTTGTTATTATCCCTGTGTTCATTTATCTATTTGTTCATTATTTATTTATTTATTTATTTATTTATTTATCTATTCATTTTTTGATTGATTGATTTATTATTTATTTATTTGTGTATTATTTATTTATGTATCTATCTATTCTTTTATTACAAGGAACAGAGAGAGGGAGGAATGGAGGGAACTAGTTGTCAAGTCTTCAGGAGGATCTCTTTGGCTCGCTCTGTCGTCAGGCCCTACAACATGGGTATTATGCGAGTGTGCACATAGGTTTACAGACATGCACATATGTACGTGCGAGCACGCCGCACGCGTGTGCGTGCGTGAGGACACATATGTACATACGTAGAGGTACAATCATACACATGTATGTGCGCTAGCACGGACATAAACATACGCACAGGGATATTATGCGCATGCACACACGTATGTGTGCATACGCACGAAAGCACGTTCGCACGCACGCATGCACGTAAACACACATGTGTAGCCGTGCGCTCTTAAACGTACACGCACAAACATACACAGGTACACATGCATACACACACACACACACACACACACACACACACACACACACACACACACACACACACACACACACACACACACACACACACACACACATCGCTTTCACAATGCAGGCTACCTTATCTAGGAAACAGATTTATTTTTTTGCTAGCGTAAACAAGGGTTAATCTAGTCACTCACCTACCACTCTGAATTATCACAACTCTTCTGCGTCTTCGAGGAGTCAATACAATGTGAAAGGTTCTTGGAACAGGATACCCTTTGAAATGTCATTTGCTTTCAGTTCTCCTTCCCACGTACCCCCCACCCCCCCCCCACCCCCGCATAACACACACAAACACATAGACACACACAAACACACAGACAACACAGCCCCACGCGAACCGCACACACACACACACACACACACACACACACACACACACACAACACACAGACATACACACGCCCACACTGCGTGAACCCACACACACACACACACCCACAGCCACACACACACAACACACACAGACCACGACACAGCACGACACGCACGCACGCACCACCACGCACGCACGCACCACACACACACACACACACACACACACACACACACGCAAAGAGTCTACTGTAGTCATAGCAGCACACAGACAAGGTACCTCAGTCAATCTCTCTCTCTCCCACCGCTGGGGAAAACTTAGCCCAGATAAACAACCTTTTGATTGACAGCTTTTTAGCCTGTCTAGTCTCCTCTTACTTCATTTTTATACCCTCATCTTCCAAAACAGCCTGTGAACAAAACAGATTATTGCAAATGTATTGAATTTAAAAAAAATGAGGAAGCCCAAAGGCAACAAAACCAAAAAAATAAGGAAAGAAA
Source organism: Stramonita haemastoma (assembly GCA_030674155.1). Lineage (NCBI taxonomy): Eukaryota > Metazoa > Mollusca > Gastropoda > Neogastropoda > Muricidae > Stramonita > Stramonita haemastoma. The sequence continues at coordinate 30,216,439 of CM060322.1, forward strand.
TAAAAGGTAACAATAAGCAAAGGTAAAGGTGTCCCATAAGCAACGTGGTCGTAGGGAAGCGAGGCATCAGAACCTCAGCTTCTCTAGGGGCCATATTGAGGGCGGTGCCCATCTTCTCTCCCTCGCTGCTTTACTTTCCCTGACCCTAAAGAGGGAAGGTACCCATTTAAGCTGGGTGAACCGGGGTATTGTACTGAAGCCTAAGGCGCGCAAACGGTCACCATCCACTTGGTAACCACGCTCGATGCTGCTTAACCTTGGCTTGGGGAAGCGATGTGCTCGTACCACTGAGCTATCCCATCCCCAAGCAAAAGGTATGCCACAAAAATAATACAAGTGCACATACATAAGAAACAATTAGGAAATAAATAACAGATCAATTATTCTATGGTGAAAAAGCGAAAATAAAAAGCCACAAAGCCAGTCAGGAAACGAGATAATGTATAAACACACCACCACGCACAAACGCACGCACGCACGCACGCACACACAGCACCACACACCACACACACACACACACACACACCACCACACACCACACACACACACACACACACACACCACATACATACGCTCAAAACACCTAAAAGATCGAGATTGCAAAAAAATATATGCATCCGAAAACAAAGCTTACACAGCTTAGGAGCAAATACTAGAACATAAAGTTCTATACTCCTACTCCAAACAAATCGCCACATAAGGACACAAACGAGAAAAAAAACACAAAACATTCCTGAAATTGAAATGACAACCTTGCAGATCAAGTAGGTAAAACGACTCTTTCTTTCATTTCCTAAAATGGCTGTGAAAGTTTCCTTTCATTCAAAAAAAAACATTTGCTCTAGGCAATTTTCCCCAAGTAGCTAGCGGCCCCCCACATGACACAGAATGTGTGTTAAACGCAAGAATGCATCCACCAGTTTTCAATTCCACTTGACACGTGGAAACGCTGAATGAAAGGTCAAGAGATATTAGCCATAAATGACAAACAAATGGAGTTGGTCTGTCTCTGCAAATGTCATCATGGCACAAGTGGTTTAACAGCTTGCTTGCAAGCTGAGCTAAAAGCCCTAGCTGCGTTTCTCTGAAGATTCAAGAAGATAAGAGAGAGAGAGAGAGAGAGAGAGAGAGAGAGAGAGAGAGAGAGAGAGAGAGAGAGAGAGAGAGAGAGAGAGAGAGAGAGAGAGAGAGAGAGAGAGAGAGAGAGAGAGAGAGAGAGAGGAGGAGGGAGGAGGGAGGGAGGGAGGAGGGAAGAGAAGAAGACGAGGGAGAGAGAGAGAGAAGAAAAAGACAGAGAGAGAGAGAAGAGAGAGCAGAGAGAGAAGAGAGAGACAGAGAAGAGAGAAGAAAACAGAAGACGAGACAGAGAAGAGAGAAATAGAGCTGCTGCAGTTGATGTAGCAGCAGAGCTGATGATGATTTGATCATGAAGGTGGTGAAGACGTTTTAGGTAATGGAAATTCGAAAGAAAATTTTATAATGGAAATGTGAAAGACAACATTTGTAATAATGCGAAGAAATGTGAAAATGCAGATAGACAATTTGGAATGGAAATGCAAATGACAATTTTAGAATAGAAAAGAGGCAGATAGACGATGTGGTAATAGAGATGTCATCTTGTTTGAAAGCAAAGGAATCAAGTGGACCACTGAAGCTACAGAAGGAGGTGTGGATAGTTGGGGAGGGGGGGGGTTCTGGGAGAGAGGGTGTGTTAAATCTCCATCACTCAGATATGAGGAAAGATGGATGGATTGGATTTACTGGAAAGGTTACTGACCAGATGGTGCAGACAGCGGTCATTGGTGGTAGTGGTGGTGGTGGTGGTGGTGGTGGTGGTGGTAGGGGGGGGGAGGGGTAGGGTAGACAGAGACTGGCAGACTAACTGATTAGTTCTCTCTGATAACATGGTTTATATCAATAGTTTGCCTTGATTTATGTCAACTCTGTATATATACATATATAATCTTTATACATACCATTTGATATGTTAGTGTACGAAACAACTTTCTATCTCTCTTTGGAGTGTATGAATGGGAAACTTAGGCGTGCAAGTCGCATTTGTAAACGTCCTGCTATTTTTGTTTATTTCAACGGACTATCACATTATTTTGTCATAATATTTGGCAAAGAATGTCTAAGGTGCCATGCCTTCTGCTGTGCTTGCTTTTCAATCGTCAAGTGGTTGCATTCTCCCAGTGTATCAAGCCTTCATGCGAAAAAGGGCAGCTGAGAAAGCGGCTATGAGAATAGCCATGTTGTCACCACGACATCGAGTAGACGGTGTCATACTTGGTCTGCTCCTCACCCTGACATTTTGGGCCAGATTTCTTCTGCAATGCGGAGACGTGGAGCCGAACCCTGGACCCAGGCTACCCCCTGGCTCTGACAGCTTCAGGCAGACCAGACTGACCAGTGGCAGTGGACGCCGGACCAGAGCGGACAGTGGGCAGCAGGGACGGGCAGCCTCTCCTCCTCTTTCCCTGATGCAGATGCAGCTAGCTGACTCTGGACGGTATCGTGGAGAGATAGACTGGACGCCATGAACTCCACCATGAACAGTAAGTTCGAAAAAGTGGAAAAGGCAATAACGGACCTGTCGGAGCAGTGTGCTTCCGTACGGTGTACTGTGAAGGAACTTGTAGAGGAGATGGGGGGTACTTAAGCAAGAAAACCAGGACCTTGTAAAGAAAAAATCAAAGCTGGTGGATAGAGTTGAGGAGTTTGAAAAGAAAACAAATGACTTAGAGGGAAGATCAAGACAAAGACAACCTGGCAAGAATGGTGGAGGTGGAGCGGAATGCTGCTGGATGGAGCTCTTGGAGCGCAGCACGCAGCCCAGCTACAGATCGCAACCAGTGGAGAAATGATGTCCAGGCCTTATGTGCCTTCTGGCATGGAGAGAATTAAGGTAAGGTAAGGTAAGGTAAGGTAGAGGAAGATCTGATAGAAACAATTTGACTTGTTCGGGCATCTCAAGGGATCAGAGTGAAACCAATGAAGAGTGTGTGGGCAAGTTGCATGATTTGTTTGCTGATAAGATGGATAAGATCAGGAATTTACAATGTTAAACATGGTTTGGCAATGGAAATGTCATTGACAATAGTTTTGGTAACAGCACTGTAGCAGACCATGTGGTAATGGAAATGCGAAAGACAAGTTTATAATAAAAATGCGGCAGATAGACGATTTGGTAATGGAAATGACGAACGACAATTTTATGATAAAAATACAGCAGATAGACGATTTGGTAATGAAAATGCGAAAGACAATTTGGTAACAGGAATTTCACAGGCAGACAATTTGGTAACAGCAATGTAGGCAGACAGACGATGTGGTAATGGAGATGCCAGTCTTGTCATGGAAGCAAAGGAGTTAAGCTGGACCAATGAAGCTACAGAAGGGGGGAGAGAGGAGAGGGAGA
>CM060322.1:30227359-30244859 GCA_030674155.1 Stramonita haemastoma
CACTTGATCAATGTCTCCACAATCTACCACCATCTCTGTTTTACTGCTGCTCTGGGAGTTGCCAATAGCTAACGCTAAGTACGCACCTTATCTTGATACTGTGTTGTTTGGGGTTTCTTTTTCTAGCTCCCACGGAGTGCAAGCAACAACAAAAAAGCACAGAGTGCGGGCTTATTTCATTATCCTCATTCTATCATCCGAAAATCTACACTTTAAAATATGTTTCGCTTTCCGTAAGCGTAAACATTGTGTGCCAAGTGGGAACAAGGACAAACTGATAAAACGGCAAGCTACACACAGGGACTATATGTAAAAGGGATGAAAAAGCACAAGAGTTTTTATTCCTTTATCATCGAAATGAAAGAATGAAAAAAAGAAGAAAAGAAAGCAGTAAACGTGAGGATAGACAAGAGACAAGGCAGCAAGACAAGGACCACACACAACACACACACACACACACAAACACACACACACAACACACACACACACACACACACACACACACACACACACACACACACACACAACACACACACACACACACACAAACAAACACACACACACACAAACACAAACACACACACACACAACACACACACACACACACTCCCTCACACACACACACACACACAACACAACACAACACACACAACACACACAACACACAAACAACAACAACACACACACACACACACACACACACACAAACACACAAACACACACACACACAAAACACACAATCACTCTCTCTCTCTCTCTCTCTCTCTCTCTCTCTCTCTTCTCTCTCTCTCTCTCTCTCTCTTAACAGCTGACACTGATGCTGTCTGTGCTGCAAGTCTGGAACTGCTGTTTTTGATGTCTGAGGAGACTGCTGCTGCAGTAGGGGCGACAGCTAAAGGTCAGCAGCTAGGAGCCTGCTAATGCCGCGCCATCGCCATCAACACTTGGCCTTATGTCATGGTCTGTTCTTGTTATCTTCTTCTTGTACTTCTTGTTGTTCTCGATGTTGGAGATGTTACAGAGCAAATTTTTTGTTTTAGTTTTTTGTGTGTGTTTTGTTGAGCTTTTTTTTTTTTTTTTACCTCATGGGCTTGTTTATAAAGTACCATGACTGTTTTTCAGTCAGTTAGTCAGTCAGTCAGTCTGTCTAGAGAGAGTTTCTTTCTTTCTTTTGTTTTTAACCTCGTTGACTTGTTGATTAGGAACCATGTCTGTCTGTCTGTCTGTCTGTCTGTCTGTCTGTCTGTCTGTAGGTACTATGTATGTCTGTCTGTCTGTCTAGCTTTTCTTTCTTTTTTTTCCTCGTGGACTTCTTTATTAGGTACCATGTCTGTCTATCAATCTGTCTGTCTGTCTGTCTGTCAGTCAGTCTGTCTGTCTGCCGACCAGCCAGCCTGTCTGTCTGTCTGTCTGTCTGTCTATCTGTCTGTCTGTCTGTCTGTCTATCTGTCTGTCCACTAGTCTGACTTTACTTTTTGTGATGTTCTGCTGTTTGATCGCTTTGTTTTCCCGTGATGAAAGTGTTCATTAAGTACCCTGTCTGTTTGCTTGTCCACCATTGTGTCTGTCTGTCTATCTGTCTGTCTGTCTGTATATTTGTCTGTCTATCTAAGGATCTGTCAGTCAGTCATATGGTGAAGTCTGTCTCCTCCGCTTTTTTTTATCTTCCTTTCTCTCTCGACCTTAGGTAGACAGACAGAAAACAGAAGACAAAACACAAATGATCGACCGACACACAGAATCACAGATAGACTGACCGACCAGATCAACCGACACACAGGCAGACAGATTGTAAGACAGAGAGTGAGACAGATTGATTTATCAATAGGCAGTCAGCTAGAAGACGAACAAGGAGAGAGAGAGGGAGACAGAGAGAGGAGGAGAGAGAGGGGGCAAGGGAGAGAGAGAAAAGAGAGAGAGAGACGGGGGGGGGGGGGGTAAGAGAGAAAGAAAGAGAGAGAGAGGAAAGAGAGAGAGAGGAAAGAGAGAGAGAGATAGAGAGAGAGACAGAGACAGAGATAGAGAGAGAGAGAGACACAGACAGACAGAGAGAGACAGAGAGAGACACAGACAGAGACAGAGATAGAGAAACAGACAGACAGATAGACCACACCCAATTTTCAATCCAATCAAGTTGTTTATAGCCCCGCCGACCACACACACACACACACACACACACACACACACACACACACACACACACACACACACACACACACACACACACACACACACACACACACCACAACACATACACACACAAACACACACAACACACAACAAACAACAACAACAACAACAACAACAACAACAACAACAATGACAAGACACGCACAGACACACATACAAAGCCTGCTGACTCACCGCGTTTGAGTCAGTGTCCAGATCAGAAAGACAGACAGACAGAGACAAACCTTCTCCCTCCCCCCCACACAACACCCCCTCTCCCCCCCACCCCCACATACAAACCACCCCCACACCCACACATCCACACTACCGCCTCCCAACATTCCCCCACCATACACCCCACACACCCCACAGACAGCCATAGCCAATAACTACAGCAAAACACACACAACCCCCCCCCCCCCCAAACACACATATATACACACACAACCCCCCCCCCTACACACATACCCCCCCCCCCATCCCTCCCCCCCCCACACACAACATCCCCCTCACACACACCACACGCACACACACACCATCCCTCCACCCCCCAGACACAACATCCCCCTTACACACACACACACACACACACACACACACACACACACACACACACACACACACACACACACACACACACACACACACACACACACACCACCCTCCCCCACCCCACCCCCGCACACAGCATACCCCTCACACACATACACATACACACACAACACCCCCCCCCAACATACACCCCACACCCCCCTCCCACACCCACCCACCCTCACCCCCACACCACACACCCCCCACCCCACCTCACCCCCCCAACCCCCCTCCCACCACCCACACCCCCACTCAGCAGACTCACCGTGTTGGGGTCAGTGCCCAGGCGGGCGTAGATCTCCACGAAGGGGATCTTGTGTTCGTCCATCTCCAGCTCCTGCTTCAGTTCGTCCAGTTCCTCCTGCCCCTTCCGCTTCTTGCGGGGCAGCACGGGCCTCAGCTTCTGCACCAGGTGCCGAGACTCCTCTCCCCCTCCTCCCTCCCCCTTCTGATCCTGCCCAGTACCAGCATTAGCATCAGTATCAGCATCAGCAGTCAGCATCAGTATCAGCATTAGTATCATCAGCAGCATCAATTAGCGTCAGTCAGCAGCAGCAGCAGCAATCAGTATCGTCAGCAGCATCATCATCATCATCATCATCATCATCATCATTCATCATCATCATCATCATCATCATCATCATCATCATCATCATCATTATCACCATTGTCATCACCACTACCCACCACTACCACCTCTGCTCTATATTTATTACATGCTGAATATGGGCATCAAATAACTTTAAAAACATTAACAGAGAAAGAGATTTGTTATTTATAACAGAGGTAATTTCTTGATTATACATATCAACATTGCATTGTTGTGTTCTACTTGCAAGGCCTTTACACGCAAGAATAAAGCTTAAACGAATAGAAAAGTATATACCTAAATATTAAGTACATTCATCACAGAAACCACAGTTTCACGATACGTCCATCTTTCTCTCATTGCAAAATACTCACCTATTTCTAAATACAAGTATGTTACGCTTTGTTAGGTTTATTTTCAACTTCAATGAAGCAGCAGCCCTACGTAAACTATTCAACTGATTCTGAAGGCTAATAATTGTTTCTGACATTAACATTACAATTACCCTCAGCTTGCAACAATATGAGATTTCAATCACATCATTACAAAATGTTGCACCATGTTTTCCAGACTTTGTTACTTCTTTTGTCAACTCGTCAATTGATGAACAAGGAAAATAGAATAGGGCTGCAAACATCACCTTGTTTCACCCCACACGTACAATTGATATAATTTGATAACATAGCACCTGGATGCACTTTTGTTTTCACACAGTCATACATGTTCACCACACATCCACACAGTTTTCCACGAATACCATTTCTGAACTAGCCACAAACGGTTTCTGTGGACAGAATCGAAAGCCTTCTAAAAATCTATGAATACAACGTATGATCTACGGTTTAAACTGAATAGTTTTTAAATAAATTCCTACGATCTACCGTAGAATATATCTGCTGGAAACCTGCTGGAAATTCTCTGGTTATATTGTTTTCTGTTACCCAATCCTGTAGTCTTATTTCAATCACATACCTGTAAAGCTTGCTACATATATTACACAATGAAAGTTCCCTGTACTCCATAGGGTTGCTAGCATCACCTTTTCTTAAATCGTAAAAAGACAGTCAGCCTTTAAAACAATGTAGACAAACACCTATATCAAATAAGTAAGAGGAACGGAGGGAGGGGGAGAGAGAACTCGAACTCGAAATGGTTTATTCAGTATAAGCTATGGCCCCTTGCTGAAGGGGGTACAAGACACCAGTTTCATACCCAAAAGGTGGTCAGGTGTTCCAAATCTTAATCTGCAAGCATGTCATTTTCAATATATAGATTAACATAAAGCAGGAGAGAGAGAGAGAGGTAGAGAGAGAGAGAGAGAGAGGAGGAGAGAGAGAGAGAGAGGAGAGAGAGAGAGAGAGAGAGAGAGAGAGAGACGAGAGACAGAGACAGAGCAGAGACAGAGAGAGACAGAGAGCAGAGACAGAGAACAGAGACAGGACAGGGACAGAGACAGAGAGACACAGAGAGAGAAACAGGCAAACAGACAGACAGATAGACAAACAGACAGACATACAGACAGACCAGATTAAGCAGGCCCATACTAAAGTCAAATTAATTGTGTGGAGTCGACAGGTTGCATTAGAGCCTGAGAGATTTTGGGTTCTCTGCTTTTAATATTGGATTGATCAAAACAACTGCCCCTCCTCCTCCTCCTCCTCCTCTTCCTTCTTCTTCTTCTTCTTCTTCTTCTTCTCTTCTTCTTCTTCTTTTCTCTTATTTCTTCTAATTCTCTTCTTCTTCTTCTTCTTCTTCTTCTTCTTCTTCTTCTTCTTCTTCTTCTTCTTTCTTCTTCTTCCTTCCTCACCCCTCTATCTTCCCTCCTCTTCTTCCTCTTCTTTCCCCCCTCTTTTTGTTGTTGTTGTTGTTGTTGGTTGTTTCTTCTTCTTCTTCTTCTTCTTCTTCTTCTTCTTCTTCTTCTTCTTCTTCCTCTTCTCGTCTTCTTCTTTTCTTTTCTTCTCTTCTCTTCCTCTCTTCTCTCTTCTTCTTTTCTCTCTCTCTCTGTCTCTCTCTCTCTGTTCTCTCTCTCTCTCTTCTTCTCTCTCTCTCTCTCTCTCTCTCTCTCTCTCTCTCTCTCTCTCTCTCTCTCTCTCTCTCTCTCCTCCTCTTCTCTCCTCTTCTTCGAGCTTCCCTTGCCTGGCAGCCAGCAAGACGCAACACTCTGAGCTCGTGAACAAATATCTCAAATTATCCATTACATTTGTTCAAAATGCCTGTGGACGGACTTCCATCAACGTTACAAAGCATGTTGAATGCTCTGCTGAAGGGAATGACTGTGTCTTCCTTTAAAATTGATGGTAGGAGCAGTCAAACTGTTGTGGTTCTGAGATTTACATCAACAACTTCGGTTCAGCCCCCTGAGACACACAGTAGCAATGCTACCTATAGAAAAAGATGTATTTCGCAACAGAACCGTGATAGACGGAGGGCCGAAATATTCGGCACAAATCGTGAATAGCGAGCACGTGGACTATCTCCCTCGAACCTGTTTTTGCCAACTCCGCCTAGCCTGTGTTACAATGCTGACCGTGAAAATGAAGATTTCCGAAGTGGGCCTGACTCCGACATGTTTACCTGTGCACCATGCCAGCCTTCGTTGCCTGTGTCTCCTAGCCAGCCAGTGGGCATTGGTGTGCCGCAGTGTGTTTTAGATACACAGACAGTGACACTGGAGTATCACGAAGAAACCTGTGACACTTATGATAATGCAGAAGTAAGTGCGGAAGAGTTGTGTGTGAGAGAGAAGAAGTGGATGGTGAGGAAGAAGGGAGCATGTCTGGTTCTGAATGTGTGGAGAGTGTGGCAGAATATTCAGGTGAATCTATTGAAGGGCAGATGTGTGAGACAGCAGAAATCACGATGGGGGTTATTATGGGCCGACTAAAGAAGTTTGATGAGCAGTTTTGCAATAGAATGCACAATCTTTCCAGTGCACTAAAAGAAATAACAACAGCTGGCCAAGCTGCTAAATAACAGTTTGCTTGTAGAGATGTGCCATAGATATTCTAGTGATGACTGACTGATAACAGTGTGAAGGTGTTTCATAACAGACCAGCGAGTGAATAGATAATGATTTGCATCTCAGAAAAACTATCCATTATGCATACTTTGTAATTATCGCAAATCCATGTTGTGGATTTCCATGCCATGATGTTCATAAGGGCTGTTATTCACTGTGTTCTTTTTTCAATTTATGTTTTGTGCCCAGTCCCCTTGTGAATGGGCGTAAAAGCTTATCACAATAAACTATTGTCTCTCTCTCTCTCTCTCTCTCTCTCTCTCTCTCTCTCTCTCTCTCTCTCTCTCTCTCTCTCTCTCTCTCTCTCTCTCTCTCTCTCTCTCTCTCTCTCCTCTCTCTCTCTCTCTCTATGTCTCTTTGTCTGTACTTTGTATCTCTGTCTCTGCGAAACTTACTATTGTTCTGTAGTTCTCTCTGCCTCAATTTTTATCGCTTGTTTTTGTGTGAAATGGATTCTCACAAGTACAAACGCACACACGCAAGAACGCACGCACGCACCACCACACACACACACACACATCACACACAAGTACTCATACACACACAAGACACACAAAACACACAAAGTACACACAAACACACAGAGAAAACACACACACACACGCGCACGCACGCGCACACACACACTCACGCACACACACACACAACACAACACACATACACACACGCACACACGCGCGCGCGCACACACACACACAATGCACAACAACAACAACAAACACAAGCACACACATAAACACACACATCAACACACACACACACACAACCACACACCACACACGCACAGACACACACAAAACACACACACACACACAAATACACACACAAAATTAATACAAAAATGCATCACACACGCCTGCACACTGACACGACTTGCATGCAACAAGGAAATGGAATATTGTGTGAGGAATGGGGAAAATAAGCCTTACAAAGCCTTGTTTCTCATATGATCAGTTTAAATGAAATCAACTGGTTTTTCTTTGTTTTGTTTGTTTCTTTGCTTGCTTGCTTGTTTGTTTCTCAGTTTGTTTGAATTGCCTTCTGTTTGTCTCAACCAATCTGATTTGGCCCACTGATTGCAAAGCCATATAAAATCCGGTTCAACCTTTAATTAATTGTGGAATCGATTCTATGTTTTCTTCTAACTTTTTTTTCTCCTTTTCTCTGTCCAGAGCGTGCGTGCTCATAAGCACACGCGCACACATATACACACACACATGCATGGACGCACGCACACACACACACACACACACACACACACACACACAAATATATATTATATTATATTATATTATATATAACAATATATATATATATATATGTATATATATATATACTCACATGCATGCACACACTCATGCACACGCACGCACACACTCATATAAACACAAACTCTCTCTCTTTCTCTGCCTCTGTCTCTCTCTCTGTCTATGTCTCTGTCTATCTCTGTCTGTCTGTCTGTCTCTCATCACACACACACACACACACACCCACACACACACACACACACACACCACTCTCCTCTATCTCTCTCTCTCTCTCCTATCACACACAACACACACGACACACACGTACACACACACACACACACACCACACACACACACACACACTCACACACACACACACACACACACAACACCCCCCCCCACACACACACACACACAACCCCCCCCCCCCCACACACACACACACGACACACACGCACACACACACACACACACACAACACACACACACACACACACACACACCACACACACACACACACACCACACACACACCACACACACACAACCACGGAGCACGAACGAGCTAAGTCGAAACTAAGAAGGGAAGGGAGGATAGAAGGGGGGGGGGAGGGGGGGGGGTGAAATGGGTGAAAACTCTCTCCCCCCCCCCCCCCCCCTCGCCTCGCGGTCTGACATCACTTGTCCGAGTCTCAAAGGAACCTGGGTTGAGAAACTTTTCCCATTTCTCAACTTGTATGCAGACCTGCTAGTGCATGAATCGCATTGTGTGGGTGTGTGTGTGTGTGGTGTGTGTGTGTGTGTGTTCGCAGAATCGCTTTTCAATTGCGCTTGATATAACTTCTTCATTACCGAAACAGAAACATAGTTACTTAGTATTCACCAGAGCTTCGGTTCAAGTCAGACCAAATAGATATCTCATTAAGGCAATTACAACACCGACAGGCACAAACATTGATAGAAGGATTAAAAGAAGAAAAACCACACACACACGAGGAAAGGATATGACTGATTTTTGTTCACTTCCAACATTCCAAGACAACTTCAAACCAAATCTCTTCTCTCTCTCTCTCTCTCTCTCTCTCTCTCTCTCTCCTCTCTCTCTCTCTCTCTCTCTCTCTCTCTCTCTCTCTCTCTCTCTCTCTCTCTCCACACGCCGCGCAGCACGCACGCACCACACGCACGCACGCACGCAACCACGCACACACACACACACACACACCAATATAGGCACACAATACAGAAAAGACCATGGACTAAAAAAGAGATATTGAACTTTACATGTTTAATAATAAACGTATGATATTTATCATCATAATCATCGCTATCGCGTATTATTATAAATATATATAAGTATACATATCAACATTCAAATCCATCCTAAATCAAACATAAGATATTACATACACTTATTTACATCAGCTCACACACGTATGTGTGGGCGCGCGGACGCACTTCCACAACACAATCCACCATTTGGATTTACTTGGCGAATAAAGTGTTGTAGCGTTTATAGGTTTTCCTTCACGCGAAGAGAGTTTTGACAACTGAGAGAGAAACTGAAAGTTACAGCCTCATAGATTTTTTTAAATGACTGACTGACTGACTGACTGACTGACTAATTAATGGACCAGTTGACTGATTAACTGGCTGAGGTGGCTGACTGATTGATTAGCAGACTGATTGATTGGCTGAATCACTGGCTGATTGGCTGACTGGTTGATTGGCTGACTGATTGATTGGCTGACTGATCAATTGATTAATTGATTGGATGACTGATTGATTGACTGGCTGACCGACTGATTGACTTATTCATTGACTGACTGGGTTGCTGACTGACCGACTGACTGGATGGCTGACTAATTGATTAGATGACTGATTGGTTGGCTGACTGACTCACTAATTGATTGGCTGACTGAATCACTAATGATTGACTGACTGACTCAGACATAAAGGTGCGTTATTTTACGCAAGGTGGCGTTATTTTACGCAATCTTTGGAGGCGCAGAAAAAGAAAAACCCTCCAACTTTTTAAAGACGTTATCCGCCTCACTACTTCCAGACTGCAGCATTCCTTCCCCCTCCCCCTGCCTTCTCCACTCCCCCCCCCCCTCTATCTCTCCATCTCCCTCTCCCTCCTCCATCACAGTTTTCTCTCTCTCTCTGTCTCTCTCTGTCTCTGTCTCTCTCTCTCTGTCTGCTCTGTCTGTCTCTCTCCCTCTCTTCTGTCTGTCTGTCTGTCGTCGTCTGTCTGTCTGTCTCTCTCTCTCTCTCTCTCTCTCTCTCTCTCTCTCTCTCTCTCTCTCTCTCCCCTGCCTCCACACTCCTAAGGCTACACATTAGCAATACTTTTTTTTTTTAACCACTTTTCCTCATGTTTTCCTGTATCACTCTTGCATTCATACTGCACGTACTCAGGCATCTACAAAAATAAACTTTTTATTTTGGGGTGAAAGACTAGCCTCTGACTCAACGCTCTTGTGGCGTTGCAAAAATGTGTGGTAAGGTATGATTTTTTTTTAAAATATTTCAGCAAACACTAAACCCTTCTCTCTCAATCCTTTTAGCTGTCTGCTGGTTTTCTAACCACGATAATCATGCATGTGCGGGGTCAATGTTGTAGGAACTACAAGCAATCCTCATGTGAGATCATTTTCAACTTTCTCGTGACAACCAAGTATTGTTGCTCTATGTCACCCAATTCCCCAAAACAAGGATACTGTGCATTTTTTCATTAGGTAACAAAAAGGTTAAAGGTGTCCCATAACCTGTGTGGTCGTAGGAGCGAGGCGTCTCAAACCTCAGCTCTCTAGGGGCCAGCTATATTGAGGGCGGCGCCCATCTCCTCTCCCTCGCTGCTTTACCTTCCCGACCCTGAAGAGGGCAGGTACCCGTTTACAGCTGGGTGAACTGGGGGAACTGTAGCGTAGCCAAAGCGCGCAAACCGTCACCCATCCAATTTCGGACTCGCACTCTACATTAGAAGATACTACATGAAGTGGAAACTAAAACTGGAGTGTAGCCTCACTGTACTTACTTCCATCCTCTCACTCCCCCCCACCCCCTCTTCCTCCACTTCCTCTCTCCCCATACGGCACGATTAGAACACACGCTGACTGCCCATACCATGTTCCAGAGCTGATCATTATGGGTACATAGAGACAGGGCCAGCAGCAAAATTTATCTTCCGATAAACCAGTCAGGGGGTAGACAGAGGAGGGGGCGGGAGAAGGGGGAAGGGGAAGGGAGATGTGGCACTGTACAGTGGCTCATAGGTGCACTTAACTTACACGGAGTTTATCTCTTAATGATTTACTTCCGCGTGTTCACCTGCAACGCCCTGTTATTATTTTTTAAAACTGTTTTGGGTTTGTTGTTTTTGGGGTTGTTTTTTTTCGTTCCTCGGCTAGAGCTTCGAGGTTTACCAATGGTGAGATTTTGCGCAACATATAACCATTCATTTTGTCCACAACGAAAGTAGCTGCACTTATTCCGACTTCTGGAGATGTATGCTGGGTATGTTCGTGTTTCTGCAATAATCCACCGAACGCTGACATGAGTAACCAGATCTTTCACGTGCATATTATTCATCTTCTGCATGTGTATACATACACGAAAGAAATTAAGTCACTGGCAGGTCTGCACTTAGGAGATAGTATGCAGAAGAAAGGATCAAAAAGGCAGAAAAATAGACAAAGAAGGAAACGACAAGGAATAAAAAAAAAAAGAAAAGAAGAAGAAACAAGGCAGAAACTAAGAGAGGGATAGAAAAGAGGGGAAATCCCAGCACAGATTTTCCAGAAGGTGGGGGATGCAATTTATACTGACAACCTCATCATCCCCACTGAGGGGGTGGGGGTGGGGTGGGGGTGGGGTGGGGATGGGGGGCGGCAGTTGTTCAGTGATCTTTGCGCAAAGCTAAAACAATCCAGCTACCCAGCGCTCTTCAACAGCAAACCCACAAGTAAAAGCATTCCTCCTTTTCCAGCCTCTGGGAGTCAACCAACACCTGGGCAGCTAAAAACGGCTCTCTAAACTGTTTACCAGGACCAAAAGCTATGCCTCAAGGACCCAACTTCCTCCCCCCAACCCCCTCCTCTCTCCCCTGAAAACAAAACAAAACAAAAAACCCAACAGCTGTGTTTGTTTGTAGCAAAAGAGGAGGAAAATCAGGCAATAGTCCCACTGTGTTGTGTGCACAGTATTTATTTACCTTTCAGAGCCTTTACACAATCAGGTAATACTCCCACTGTGATGTGTACAGTATTTCTTTACCTATCACAGCCTTTAAACACAGCCCTTCTAATCAGTTTAGCGCAACATGGAAGATGGAGGGAAGTAGGAGGAAGGACAAGACGGAAGAAAGGAGGGAAGGAAGGAAAGAAGGAAGAAAGGAGGGAAGAAGGAAAGAAGGAAGAAAGGAGGGAAGGAAGGAAAGAAGGAAGAAAGGAGGGAAGAAAGAAGAAGAAGAAAGGAGGGAAGGAAGGAAGAAGGAAGAAAGGAGGAAGGAAGAAGAAGAAAGGAGGGAAGGAAGGAAGAAGGAAGAAGGAGGAAGGAAGGAAAGAAGGAAGAAAGGAGGGAAGGAAGGAAAGAAGGAAGAAAGGAGGGAAGAAAGGAAGGATGGAAGAAAAAGGGAAAAGAAGAAGGAGTGGGGAGTGAGGAGTGAGAGTGTATGTGTGTGGTGTGTGTGTTGTGTGTGTGTGTGGTGGGGGGGTAATCTAGATATCTTTTAGATGTTTTCGCCAAGATTCCTTGATGTGCTTGGTTGTTGCCTTGAGTGTGCTCTGCCCCACTCCATCCCCATACCATACTCGTCTGGCCAGTGAGGATGAGAGAGGAGCGAGCCCATCCCCCACAACAAACGTCTGCTGTGCCAGAGAGAGAGAGAAAGGAGAGGGAGAGAAGAGAAGAGAGGAGAGGAGAGAAGAGAGAAGAGACGAGACAGACAGAAGCAAGGACGAGCAGAAGACAGAGAGACAGAGAAGAGAGAAGAGAGAGAGAGAGAGAGAGAGAGAGAGAGAGAGAGAGACGGAGACAGAAGACAGAGAAGACAGACAGACGAGACAGACGGAGACAGACAGAGGAGACAGAAGAAGACGAGAAGAGAGATAGAAGATAGAGAGAAGAGAGAGAGAGAGAGAGAGAGAGAGAGAGAGAGAGGAGAGAGAGAGAAGAGAGAGAGAGAGAGAGAGAGAGAGAGAGAGGAGAGAGAGAGAGAGAGAGAGAGAGAGAGAGAGAGAGGTCTTTGGCATTAGCTGAACAAGTTGAAGTGATGTGCCATATCTGTCTGACATTCCATTGCCATTATCATCCCCTCTCTCTGTCTCTGTCTTTGTCTCTGTCTCTCTCTGTCTCTATCTCTGTCTCTGTCTGTCTGTCTGTCTGTCTGTCCTGTCGCTCTCTCTCTCTCAATTAAAAATATTGATTGTAGTCGAGGTATTGCTCTTCTGTTTCCAAAACAATTCATATGCTATATTTTACGATGTTGATTGTATTCTCCCCCCATTAATGAAGGGCCAAGGCTATATTATTGAATATATTTTCTCTCTCCTCTCTCTCTCTCTCTCTCTCTCTCTCTCTCTCTCTCTCTCTCTCTCTCTCTCTCTCTCTTCTCAATCTCTCTCTTTCTTCTACCACTCCTCTCTCTCTACTCTCTCTCTCTCTTCTCTCCTCTCTCTCTCTCTCTCTCTCTCTCTCTCTCTTCTCCTCCTCTCTCCTCTCTCCTCTCTCTCTCTCTCTCTGGGCGCCTTTTTAAAAAAATTGTTTTTCATTTCTTGTTTCTTGTTTTTGTTTATTGTTGTTATAGCTGTTGTTGTTGTTGTTTTCAGTTAGTTTTTGGTTGGTGGGTTTTTTCTTCTCTCTAGCATGATGTTATCCATGATAAGGGTGGGGACTGGATGTAAAAAAAAAAAAAAAAAAAAAAGCACATGAGTGCTTATTTATTCTTTTTGATTTTTTTATTTGATTTAATTTGATTCTGTCTGTCTGTCTGTCTGTCTGTCTGTCTGCCCTGACTGTCTCTTCTCCTACCACCCACCCTCACCCCACCCCACCCCAGGCCTGCCCCCCCCCCCTCTCCCACCCACCCACCCACACCACCCACCCCTTCCTCAAACCCCCTGTGCCTTGGATCTCTCCCACCCATAGACCAGCGCTGACATCAAAGACTTATTATTAAAGAATGTGTAGGAGGAGGAGTAGGCGGTGCCAGGCACGTCATTATGATAGAGGCAGGCTATATGGCAGTATGTGGGAGAGGAGGAGGAGATGATTATCAGGGGATGGCAGTACAGGGCTCCACTCCACTCTTCACTTGATGGGGTCTCTGGCAACCAGCCCTCACCCTCATTATTAAAGAAAAAAAAAAGGTGGGTGGTGGTGGTGATGGTGGTGGTGGTGGGGTGGGTGAGGTGGGGGGGGGGGGAGCCAGCAGCGCTACTGTGTTTCTCTGTTGCGATGTTTCTTGGTAAAAGTTCTTGATAATTATCTCTTCATCGTCGTTGTCATTAATCATTATTGTCATTATCATCGTCGACGTCATCGTCGTCCGTTGTCCTCCTCCATTTTCCTCCTCCTCCTTTTCCTCCTCCTCCTCCTTCTTGTTTCATCGTCGTCGTCGTTAATCATCATATCATCATAATCACTCGTCGTCGTCGGCATCATCATCGTCGTCGTCGTCGTCGTCGTCGTCGTCGTCGTCGTCACCATCACCATTATCATCGTCGTGTCGTCGTTGTCGTCGTCGTCGTTGTCGTTATTATCATTGTCGTCATCGTTCTGAATCATCATTTTTGCATAAGTAGTTATATAACAATTACTATAATATACAGTTACTTATAGATAACTAGTACAAGAACGACGGACGCGTTATGGCATCATCGATTTTCCCCCAGTGTTTTTGCATTTTGAGTCCCTTCATAAATGTTTCATTTTTGTTCTCGACGTTTAGATATTTTTTATACTGTTGTTGTTGTTGTTGTTGGTTGTTTTTTTGCGTTAATTAAACAGATAATTTCCTTATCTTTTTTCTATAGGAACGTGATTTTAACCAACATGAAGGAAGCATTAAAGGTGAGTGCGTGTGTGCATACGTGCATACGAGCCTGTGTTAGTACGGACCGGGTGTGCATACGCACGCGCATGCTTGTTTGCGTGTGTGTTGTGTGTGTGCCTGTGTGTGCGTGTGCTTCTGTGTGTGTGTGTGTGTGTGTGTGTGTGTGTGTGTGTGTGTGTGTGTGTGTGTGTTGTGTGTGTGTGTGTGTGTGTGTGTGTGTGTGTGTGTGTGTGTGGTGTCTCTCGCGTGTGTGAGTGTGTATGGACGCGTGTGATTTAATGTGTTGCAGGACCTGTTGCAGCAACATTAAGTATGCTGAAGGTGAAAGAAAAAAGCAGCGAAAATAAGAAATTGCCCATTTGTAAAGTAAACGAGACATAGAGAGACACATAGAAAAAAGCACAGAGAGAGAGCGGATGAGAGATAGAAGATAGATAGATAGATAGATAGATAGATAGATAGATAGATAGATAGATAGATAGATAGATAGATAGAGAGATAGATGAGAGTAGATGATAGATAGATAGATAGAAGATAGAGACAGAGAGACAGAGAGACAGAGAGACAGAGAGAGACAGAGAGAGACAGAGAGAGAGACGAGACAGACAGACAGACAGACAAACAAGCAGGCAGACAGACAGAGATAGAGAAAGACAAAGAGAGGTGAGAGATAGCGAGAGAAAGAGAGACATATATAAATTAAATAAATAAATCAAAGAGAGAAAGAAGGTTGGGGACGGGGATGGGGAAGAGAGAGAGAGAGAGAGAGAGAGAGAGAGAGAGAGAGAGAGAGAGAGAGAGAGAGAGAAGAGAGAGAGAGAGGAGACAGACAGACAGACAGACAGACAGACAGACAGACAAGAGACAGAGACAGACAGACAAAAGACAGACAGACAAGACACTCACACACACATACACTCGCGCGTACACACACACACGCACACACACACACACGTACACACACACACACGCACACACACACACACGTACACACACACACACACACACACGTACACACACACACACACACACACAACCACACACAAACAGACACACACACACAAGAGTACAGAGACAAAGACAAACATTAGATAGACAGACAGAGACGGAACTAGAAAAGAGAAAGAGACAGATTCACATGTTTTATTTATAAAGGCCATACATAACCTAACCCCTTAGAACAGAGTAAAACACGGAAATAACACAAAGCAACACCCACATACTAATGTCAGATAAGCGCTTCGCCTTTGTAAGATTTTATAAAGATACACAGCAAATTGTTTTACATCTTTCTTATCATTTGACGACATTAACAAAAATAAGCTTGAATAAACAAGGCTGTGTACAGAATTGACAAAGAGACAGAGAGACAGAGACAGAGACTTCATCTCCCCTTCACTTCACTTTCACCTATCCTGTAGTCCAGTAGAGCGTTGGGGTACCATTGACGATTTTTTACAAACAGCAACCATTGCATAGAATGAATGTTGGTTTTTGTTGTTGTTGTTGATTTTGGGGGTGTAGGGGGATCTGGTTGAGGTAGCACTGTACTGTATACCAACTTTAAGTCACGACAGATTTCTCTGCGTAAAATTCGGGCTGTTTTTTCCCCGAGGAGATTGCGTCGCCACAAGACCAGCGCCACTCTTTTTTTTTTTCATGTGACTTTCTTCAGTTTAACGTCTGTTCACTCGAAGTGATATTCTTTTCACGTCTGTGACTAAACCTAGAATGTCTGGCTGCTGCACTCTACCTGGTAAGGTGGACTGGCATCACTGGTCCTCATCCATCTCCGTAATCTCTCACATGTTAATGTTGGCTCCAAGCGCCACGCCATACCTCAGCAGGCGTACTAAAAACTACGTGAGGGGGGATTGTTAACACTGCATCACTGGGTGTAAAACTTCCACATTGCAAGTTACCAGCCAAGGCGGATGAAGTTCCCCAAAGGAACTCAACGGTTATTGGTCCCACTTTTTTTTTAAATGTCACAGCAGATTTCTTCTCTGCGTGAAATTCGGGCACTCTCTCCGGCCAGGGAAGAGCGCGTCGCCACAAGTGCAGCGCCACCCATCATATTACGGTTACGTGTTCGAGACCCAGTCAAGCCACCTTGATGGAGGACACGGGCTGTGGTCTGGCATGGAGAGAGGGATGGGCTCCGCCATACGACATTGCCCAAGAGATACTACATGAAAATGACAAACCAACACCAAAAAAAATCCAGACAGAGAGAATGGGACAGAAAAAACCCCCACAGAAGACAGAGACAACACAAACACCAAAGACAGTAACGAAAAGATAGATAGACAGACAAAAGTATCCAAGACAGACACAAAGACAGACACGAAAAAGATAGATAGACAGACAAAAGTATCCCAAGACAGACACAAACACCAAAGACAGACACGAAAAAGATAGATAGACGGACAAAAGTATCTCAAGACAGACACAAACACCAAAGACAGACACAAAAAAGATAGATAGACAGACAAAAGTATCCCAAAGACAGACACAAACACCAAAGAACCAGACACGAAAAAGATAGATAGACAGACAAAAGTATCCCAAGACAGACACAAACATCAAAGACAGACACGAAAAGATAGATAGACGAGACAAAAGATAATCCAGAGAAAGATGATAACATTGTACCCAATCAGTCTTGCAGAGACTGATGCGAGAGAAAGAGAAAGAGAAAGAGAGAGAGAAAAAAAAGAGAACAGTTGGGGAAAGAATTGCTTCATGTCACACTTGCAGATGATTGCTCACTAGACCTGAAAACAAACTTCTTTTTCTACCGTCTGTTTTTCATGAAAATACAAGAGAG
>CM060322.1:30252359-30257359 GCA_030674155.1 Stramonita haemastoma
TGTGATGACGTGGAGGGGTAGTAGAGATGGGGAATAAACCGTTATCTGTGGTGTCCATTAGTCTACCATACACTCCTTCCTTCTAGGTGTAGGATAGATAAGTCTGGTGGTAAGAGCATTGCCCTCGCAATCTGCTGACCCGGGTGCGAATCCTGTTCAAGGGAATTCCGCTTCCCACCCCCCACCCCTTCCCCTTGGAGTTAATCAGGCTCCTTCTGGTAGTTCTCGTACTCTACTCCCCGTAAAAGTCTTTTGTAGGGGATTATAAACCGAGGTCTTATGTGCGAACGCATGCAGAAAATATTGCGCACATTTGAAAACCTGTTCTGCTTTGAGAAGGGTAGGACATTTTGTGTTTGTTGGTGGGAATGGATGACAAAATTTACAAAAACAAAAACTACATGCATCGAGGGACTGGATGCATGAAATAGCGCATATGAGCTTATTCCATTTATCATCAAAAAATAAAAGAATGACTAGATAACCAAATCAAAACACCCCCAAATCCTGCAGAACCACACATAAACCGCTACCAACATGTATCCCACTAAAAAATGAAGGCTTTATCATGTATTACAGTCACGTTTTGCACTCTGCTCATCTTATTACTCGCCCCCTCCACCCCCCACCCCCCCCCCCTTTTGCTGCATCTTTCTTTCCCCCCCCCCCTTTAGGCCTAGCTATCTGGCGCCCAAACAGCAGGGGAAGACTGATGGAGACATCACGTGCCACAGGTTGTTAGCGGCCATGGAGTGTTGGGGGAAAGAACAGGAAGTGCACAGTGATGCCGTCACTTCCTAATGGACGATGTCATTCCATTCCATAGTGTTGTTTATAAAGAATAGAAGCAGTCCCTCTCACACAGGGATGCTATTATGTACCATAACAAAGAAGAGGAAACACGATTATAGCTAGCACTCTGTTTTAGTGACAGTTATTGATATTGGATTTCAATCATCACCATTTTGACTCCATCAGACACCATAGGTGTAGCCTGAGGCTCTGCATGGATTAATTATACATTTTGCTGTTATTTCATGAATGATGAAAAAAAAAATGCTTGGTAGATAAAGGACCATTCAAACAAATATAAGTAAATTTTGACTGAATTGACCTGTTTTAGCTAACCTTTTCACTGATGTACAGCAACAAAACATAGTACATTGTTCAGTCAGGATTCAGTACAGCCGCCAAGATTTATTTCCGACATGAAGAGTGACAGCAAGTCGGTTTGCAAACACGTACTTAACTATCATAGTGACTAATGTTAGCGTGGGAAAAAATAAATCTGTGCCCGATGGGAGACATGGTAAACACTTAAGTTGAGCAACATTTCTGGAACTGGGCAATTTGGACACGTTGGGTTTACCGTAATGATCAGCACCTTGTGCTGCCCCACCCACCCAGATTCACCCCCCTTCCTTCTTTTCTTCTTTCCTACTCCCTTCTTTTTCATTCTGTGTTAGGAATTCCACCTCCTCTTTTCTATCCTCTCGTTTGTTTCTGCGTTGTTCTTTTTCTTCGAGTCACTTCTTCTTGTCTTTTTCTACCTTCTTGAGCCATTCTCTTGCACTTTTCCCCAAAAGACTTAAAAGATAACAAATCCCTTCCACACCAAAGTTGGGTGCACTGGGTCTGACTCATCACATGATTAATGGCACTGCAACGCATTTTCGCTCACTATGACAGACAATAGTTGCTGTCTGAGGATTAGCGAGGAAGAAAAAATGCCTTCATGGTCAGAGGGGCTATGCACTAACGAAGTGAAATAAAATCAAAGGAGCGTGCCGCCACAAAGGCAGAGCCATAAAACTGTTCATTTTATTTTATTTTCATTTATTTAGTTTACACCTGTCTGTGTAACTGTTTCGCTGCAAGAGAAAGAGGAAGTTACCGGGGAAGAAAGGGGGACGTAGGTTAGGGAGGGGTTTATGAGTGAGGAGGGGGGTAGTTAAGGGTGATAGGATGACACAGAGAGAGAGAGAGAGAGAGAGATGAGAGAGAGAGAGAGAGAGAGAGAGAGAAGAGAGGAGAGGAGAGGAAGAGAGAGGAAGAGAGAGAGAAGAGGAGAGAGAGAGAGGAGAGAGAGAGGAGAGAGAGAGAGAGAGAGAGAGAGAGAGAGAGGAGAGAGAAGGAGAGAGAGACAGAGAGAGAGTAGAGACAAAAGGCACACACTAGAATATCAAAACTGGTACAGTCAAATTCAATTTCTCTGCCTTTCTTTTCAAACCATCATAGGCAACAAGAAGTTACGATGGACAAAAATGATACTATAATTTTCACCTTAACAAGTCATTTCTTTAAGAATAATTCAACTGATAAGATAACCCAATATTTTCCTTGAACTTTTTATGTATGTATACATGTTTACAAGGAGGGTATGTAAGGCTTGACTTGGCCTAGAATCTGCATTCTTGTGTATTAAAGATCATTCATTCATTTATTCAATATTCATTTTGCTCTCTCTCTCTCTCTCTCTCTCTCTCTCTCTCTCTTCTCTCTCTCTCTCTCTCTCTCTCTCTTCTCTCTCTCTCTCTCTTTCTCTTTTGCTCTCGAATTTTTGTTATTTTGGTTTATCATTATTGTTGTTGTTGTTTAATTAGATGGTTTTTTATCTTGATCTGCACGCGCGCACACACACACACACACACACACGCACGCACACACACACACTGTTTCACAATGCCAATGATCAAAATAATACATACATCAGGAACAGGAACGAAGAAAATTAGACAATATTTACATTTTGCCCCATCAAATGAACAACTCGCGACTACTCACGTAAAAAAATTTTTTACGCCAGAGTTCACAGATCTACGGGTTTTGGGGTGGTGTTACGGGGAAGGCGAGAGAGATGGATTGGGAGTCAGAGGTAGGAAAAGAAAGAGGATGGTGAAAGTAGGGGTAACAGACATGGGGGAGAGTTTAGGTGAGATGACGATGGTTGGGTACGGATACCTAGGTGGATGAGGATAGTATTTCGCGTTAGGAGGTAGGTGATAGAGGGGTGGGGGGTAGCAAGATGGTGGTTGTATGGGTTAGGGAAGGGGTTCGAATTTGGTGGGGAGTTAGTTTAGGGTAGGGCAAAAGGATGTTTAGGGAAATGGTGAAAGGGAGGGGGGTGGAGGTTTAGGGGGAGGAGGTGGTGAGGGGTAGGGAAGGCGGAGGAGGTTTAGGGGGGGGAGGATGGTGGGGAGGTAGGTGGGAAGGGGGAGGAGGTTTAGGGGGGGAGGATGGTGGGGGTGGTAGGAAGGGGGGGATTTAGGGGGAGGAGGATGGTGGGGGTAGGGTAGGGAAGGGGGAGGAGGTTTAGGGGGGAGGAGGATGGTGGGGGTAGGGTAGGGAAGGGGGGGAGGAGGATGGGGGGGAGGTGGTAGGGGTAGGGAAGGGGGGGGAGGATGGTGGGGGTAGGGGTAGGGAAGGGGGAGGAGGTGGGGTGGGGGTAGGGAAGGGGGAGGAGGTTTAGGGGGGGGAGGATGTGGGGGTAGGAAGGGGGGGAGGATGGTGGGGGTAGGGTAGGGGGGGAGGATGGTGGGGGTAGGGAAGGGGGAGGAGGTGGGTGTAGGGGTAGGGAAGGGGGAGGAGGATGGTGGGGGTGGTGAGGGGGTAGGAGGATGGGGGAGGAGGTAGGGGGAGGAGGATGGTGGGGGTAGGGAAGGGGGGAGGAGGTTGGTGGGGGTGAGGAGTGGAGGATGGTGGGGGGTAGGGAAGGGGGAGGAGGTGGGGGGGTGGGAGGGGGAGGGAGGAGGTGGTGGGGGTAGGAGGAAGGGGGGAGGGAGGAGGATTTAGGGGGAGGAGGATGGTGGGGGTAGGGAAGGGTAGGGGGAGGAGGATGGTAGGGTAGGAAGGGGAGGAGGAGTGTGGGGGTAGGGAAGGGGGAGGAGGATGGTGGGGGTAGGAAGGGGGAGGAGGATGGTGGGGGTAGGGAAGGGGGAGGAGGAGGTTTAGGGGGGGGAGGATGGTGGGGGTAGGGAAGGGGGAGGAGGTTTAGGGGGAGGGGGGGAGGATGGTGGGGGTAGGTAGAAGGGGAGGAGGATGGTGGGGGTAGGGTGAGGAGGTAGAGGGGGGAGGATGGTTGTAGGGGTGGGAAGGGGAGGAGGTGGTGGGGGGTAGGGGTAGGGAAGGGGGAGGAGGTTTAGGGGGAGGATGTTGGGGTAGGTGTAGGAAAGGAGCTTTTTTTATTTTTTAAAAAAATTCTTTTATATCGAAGATAATGGAATAAGCACTTGTTTGCTTTTTTTTGTTTTTGCTTCTTTTTTTTTTTTCATTCATCACTGTCTTCCTAGTAGTTGTCAAAATTATGCCTTCTAAAAAATGTAAATGGAGGGTGGAGGATAGGGGGAGGAGTATGGTAGGGGTAGGGGTAGGGAGGAGGGGGAGGAGGGTTAGGGGGGAGGAGGATGGTGGGGGTAGGGGTAGGGGAGGAGGAGGTTAGGGGGAGGAGGATGGGTGGGTAGAGGAATGGGGAGGGGGACCTCCTCCTCCTTCCCTACACCTACCCCCCCCCCCCCTCCATATTCCCCCCAAACCTCCTCCTCCTTCCCTACACCTATCCCCCTTCCATACTCCCCCAAACCTCCTCCCCCTTCCCTACTTCTTTCTCTCCGTTCCACCTGATGGTGGGAAAAATCATCACATCTCACTGGGCAACTGTTTCAGCTAACTGATGTCTAACAACAAAACGTATAGTACCAGTTTGTTTTGTTAGTCAGGATTGACATGATGCAGTTTTTACATACTTCAGCATCCATTTTGAATGCAAATCTACATTGCTACTACACCCCCCCCCAAAAAAAAAAAAAAACAACAAAAAAAAAACAATGCTCTCATTGAGCAGCAGATTCTCTACGTTACATTTATTATTAATATTATTTTGGAATTCTTGCAAACACTTTATATAACTTAACATTGCAGTCACGTTTTCACCCTGCTCATCCTATTAATCACCCCCACACCCAACCCCCTTTTTGCTGCATCTTTCTATCTCCCCATTTAGC
>CM060322.1:30262359-30264859 GCA_030674155.1 Stramonita haemastoma
CATCCAGAAGATCATAATTATAATGTTAAAGATCCGTAGTTAATGTCAGCGTTCGGTTGACATCGGAAACTCAAACATACCCAGCATACATCCCCGAAGTCGGAATGCGCCTACCTTCATGGTGGGCCAAAACGGTCACATACGCAAAAATCTCATCTTCGGTGAACCTAGGAGCTCTAGCCGAGGAACAAAACGAAAACCAAATTGGCAACCACCTCACCTACCTCCTCCTCATGCACATCATCCCACTTCCCGTCAATGTTTTGTCCATTATAGGGATAACTATTTCACAGACAGACTTCAGTACAGATAGACAAGAAGATTAAAGACAGATCACAGAGGCTCGCAGGCTGACGGCTGAAGACCAGTCATAAGATATCGGCAGCGAAATTGGTTCTAATGAAACAGTCAAAGACGGACTAATTATTTGATGAGAGGAGAGAGAGAGAGAGAGAGAGAGAGGAGAGAGAGAGAGGAGAGAGAGAGGATGAGGAGAGAGAGAGAGAGAGAGCGAGAGCAGAGACAGACAGACAGACAGACAGACAGGACAGACAGACAGACAGACAGACGACAGACAGACAGAGACAGGGAGAGACAGGGAGAGACAGGAGGAGACAGAGAGAGCACAGAGAGAGACACAGAGAGAGACAGAGAGAGAGAGAGCATGTGAAGGAAAGAGATGAGACAGCAGACAGACAGACAGACAGACAGAGAGACAAAGACAGAGACAGAGGACAGAGAGACAAAGAAGAGACAGAGAGAGACAGAGATACACACACACACACACACACACACACACACACACACACACACACACACACACACACACACACACACACACAGAGTAATAATATTCCCTCATCGCTTTGATTGTTGATCTAAATTTCCGACATGTCCTGATGACTATTGATCGGCGTTTCCATATTTCCCCGTGGACAAGCCAGAAAAGCCCCCATTCATGAAGAAATCAAACAATGTGTCCGTTATCTGGTCATGTGATCACAATGTCCAGTAGACCAGATCATGTGATCACAATGTCCAGTAGACCACATCATGTGATCACAATGTCCAGTAGACCAATTTATGTGATCACAATGTCCAGTAGACCACTCATGTGATCACAATGTCCAGTAGATAGCACTATCTTTTTTTAACGAGTTAAGTGTGGGATTAATATCGAAAATGCTTTACTGATGTATCAAGGGACGCCATTTCAAAGATAAAACTGTAATGCCTCGGCAAATTGTCAGGGAAACGCCAGAAGCCGATATCTATCATATCTTAGTATTTGACAGGCTTCACAGAAGATCCTAATCTCTAGTTCTGACACCAATCCAAACATCTCAGTCGTATTGGATTATTCTTCTTCTGCTTCTTCGTATTGGATATTCTTCTTCTTCTTCTGCTTCTGCTTCTGCTTCTTCTTCTTCTTCTTCTTCTTCTTCTTCTTCTTCTTCTTCTTCTTCTTCGCAATTCGTCTTCTTCTTCTTCGCAATTCTTCCTTCCTTCCTCTCTCTCTCCTTCTCCTCCTCCTCTCCTCCTCCTCCTCCTCGCTCTCTCTCCTTCCTCTCTCTCCTCCTTCTTCTCTTCTTCTTCTTCTTCTTCTTCTTCTTCTTCTTCTTTCTTTGCAATTCTTCTTCTTCTTCTTCTTCTTCTTCTTCTTCTTCTTCTTCTTCTTCTTCTTCTTCTTGCTTTTAACGCTCGGACTGCAACTATTGTTGTCTGCCATAGGGGCAAAAATGGCGTTGCGGTGCCTTAGCACCTGACAAGTAAGCCCCAGGGCATCCGACTTAGGGTGTAAGAGTTATGTTTGAAGTATTTGTGGAAAAAAAGGTTGGAGAATAGACCAAAAAGGAAAAAAAAAGGACAGACAAGAAAGAGGTGGCAGGAAGAAAAGGAGCAAAAGCAGAAACAATGCGAGGGATAGAAAAGATGGAATTCCTAGCACAGAATTTGCAAAATATGAGGATGCTATTTATTTTATACTGACAGACCCCCCCGGCATCCCTATAAGGAGAAATGAATATGTGTCCAGAATTTTAGGAAGTTTGGGGAGAAACATCTACATTAGAAAGTGACGTCATTCTCGTCTGAAATTGATATCAGAGTATGTGGGAGAAAGATATCACATGATGCTCGAATAATGTCTAAGCATTTTTTTTTCTCAAATCAATAACACACAATGGGAAAAAAAAAAGAGAAAAGAAAGAAAGACCAAAAAGATGAGAAAAGAACAAGAGTGTAGTAAGGTTTGTCTGTTGGATCATCTGGTTTTGATTTTTGTTTGTTGTTTGTGTGTTCGTTTGGGTGTTTGTTTGAGGGAAGGATTTTGTAGGATATCCTCCTCACTCATGAAGAAAAAAAAAAACACCTTTAAACCTCAGTTTTGTTTGGTTTTGCAAAATCTTCAGTGGCGCCTGAACTGTCTGCATAACTGCAGAATAGGAGCCACGCTTTTGCAGTCTGTTTGTCTGTATGCTTAACCGATATACTTTTTTTT
>CM060322.1:30277359-30317359 GCA_030674155.1 Stramonita haemastoma
TGGAAAGAATGGAAAGAGAGAAAGAGATGGTTTGAAAGAGACTTTGGTGGTTGGTCTCCAAGCAATACTGAAAATCAAAGTGTCCTGTCTGTCTGTCTGACTATCTGTCTGTTTGTCTGACTATCTGCCTGCCTGCCTACCTGCCTGTCTGTCTGTCTCTGTCTGTCTGTCTGTCTGTCTGTGTGTCTGTCTCTCTCTCTCTCAGTGGCTATATATATGTCTGTCTCCCTCTCTTTTTCTGTCTGTCTGTCTGTCTCTGTCTGTCTGTCTCTTTCTATCTATCTGTCTGTCTGTCTGTCTGTCTGTCTGTCTGTCTGTCTGTCTGTCTCTCTGTCTCTGTCTCTCGTAACTGACTTATACGGTTACTTTTTTGCGTTTAAACAAAAAGAAAACCCAGTGCTGCAGGCAGGCAGCCGCCGTGTGACAGAACAAAGCCAAGTGATTTGCATGTTAACCACTTCTGCTTCAGAACAAACCGTCATCAGTAAAGACAGTCACCCTTCCAGCCTCACGTCTCGTCACTCTCTCACTCTCTCACTTCAACCCCCTCACCCCACCCCATCCCCCTTCCAACACGCACACACACATACACACACGCACGCACGCACATACACATGCACACACGCACACACGCACATACACACACATACACACACACACACATTCACACATACACGCACGCACGAACATAACACATACACACTGCACACAAGCACATACGCACACCACACATACACACTCACACACGCCAACACACACAGACACTCACACACAAGCAGACACACACTCAACCAAACACACACACACACACACACACACACACACACACACACACACACACACACACAACAACACACAACACACACTGTGCCATCTGGAATAAAAAATTGACTTGACTTGACACACGCACAAGCATACACATACACATACACACACTCACACCTCACACACACACACACACACACACACACACACACACACACACACACACACACACACACACACACACACACACACACACACACACACCTTTCCTTCCTGTGGACTCTTCTTTCTACAGACAAAAAAAGGAAAGAAATAGCCAGCAGTAAAGAAACACAACTCGAGTGGGACTGGGTTTTTTTGTTGTTGTTTGTTGTTGTTGTTGTTGTTGTTGTGCTCATACTAGTTAACGCTGGCTTCTGTTCCCTTCTCTCTCTCTCAGCCTATGTATGCTTGGCTGCTGGTTGTTTATTGTAAATTAGCAGCCCCCCTTCCCCCTATAAAACATCAAAGTAGCTGTACATATTCACACTGTGTACTTTGATCAACACAGCTTTGTTTTAATGCTTTGTTTCTCCTTTGCAAAAAAACTCTTTTTTATTTCTAAACTTGACTTTTCTTCTTGTTTTTTTGTTGTTGTTGTTGTGATGCTTTTGTTCTGTCAATAATAAAGATTTTTTTAGGATAACTGTATTTCTACATTTTTTTTTGTTCTTGAAAAAACCCTCGCAACATAAGTGTAACACTGAGGAATGTACTAAGGCATGCAGTACAAATCTGGACAATGCTACTCTTCTGAAACTTAATGGTAGTGCAACGCATATTCGCTCATATGACAGATAGCACTAGCTGCTGTCTGAGCGTTCAATGTAGAAGAAAGAAGAAGAAGGAAGAAGAAGAAGAAGAAGAAAAGAACAGAGAAGAACAAGAACAAGAACAAGAACAAGAAAAGAAGCAAAGAAGAAGAATTGCAAAGAAGAAGAATTGCAAAGAAGAAGAATTGCGAAGAAAAGAATTGCGAAGAAGAAGAATTGCGAAGAAGGAAGAATTGCGAAGAGAATTGCGAAGAAGAATGCGAAGAAGAAGAAGAAGAAGAAGAAGAAGAAGAAAGAAGAAGAAGAAGAGAAGAAGAAGAAGAAGACGAAGAAGAAGAATTGCGAGAAGAAGAATTGCGAAGAATTGCGAAGAATTGCGAAGAAGAAGAAGAAGAAAAAAAAAAAAAAAAAAAAAAAAAAAAAAGAAGAAGAAAGAAGAAAGAATGCAAGAAGAAGAATGCAAGGAGAAGAAGAAAACTAGGTTGTGTTTTTTGGTTGTGTGGCTGTGTGCCTTAAGGTGTGGGAAATGGGTTGCCTGAGTCTGTGATATTATTGATTTGCGCCTATCTCGTGTCTCCTTGTAGATTGTTTTTTAAGCTATGCCTGCTTGTAATCAGTCTGAATTCCTCACGAGTTTCCTCTGGACTTAAACAGATGAGATATTACCGGGGGGGAGGGGGGGGGGTGACACCAGAAAACAAGACTTTACTGGAACTGGGAAAGAGAGATTAAAAAAAAACCTGGAACCGAAGCAAAAGGCAGATACAAAAAAGGTGTTAAAAACATGAAAAAAGAGCTAAAATTGATAAGTCCTGATATTCTCAAAGTCGGAATGCAGCTACTTTCAAGGTGGGAAAAAACAGTCACATACCCAAAGTCTCACAATTCGTAAACCTCGGAGCACTAGTCGAGGAACTAAAAAAAACCAACCCCCCCACCCCCCCCCCAAGGACAACAAACAAAAAACCCCAACCCAGATGGAAACAAGTAAAGGAGCTATAAAATAAATGTGAAATGTTTAAGAATAGATAGGAACAGAGCTGATAAATTTAATTATTTAGTTCCAATATATTACCTGGATGAATCTCGAGTCACAAACTGGTCATCCACAGAATAATTGTCAATTTTAACGCACCACGGGCTTGTGATGAGATCAAACCAGACACAGGTAATGGATAGGAAGGGAACAGAGGTATATCAAGTTACTGAGAGCAGACAGAAAAAAAAGTGACAGACTATCAGTGTCATACAATAAGGTCAGTCAGCTTCCATTACTATCATGAAGGACCAACCAGTCTGGCCCATAGAACATAGTGAGGCCAGTTTGATGTCACGCAAATTGTGTTGATAAGTCTGGCGTCACGTTTTCAACTGAGAAACAGATTTGATGTCATTTATTCATTTATCTATTCTTTCATTTTGAGGATAATGGAATAAGCACTCATGTGCTTTTTTTTTTTTTTTTTACATCCAGTCTCCCGTGTGTGTGTGTGTGTGTGTGTGTGTGTGTGTGTAAGTGTGTGTGTGTGTGTGTGTGTGTGTGTGTGTGTGTGCGTGCGTGCGTGCGTGCGTGAGAGAGAGGTTGTGTGTGTGTGTGTGCGTGCGTGCGTGCGTGCGTGCGTGCGTGCGTGCGTGTGTGTGTTTCGTGCGTGCTGTGTGTGTGTGTGTGTGTGTGATGCAAAGGCAGAAGACTAGTGACTTGTCAGGCCTTTTATTAATGGCATCGTGACGCTTTTTTGCTCATATAACAGACAATACTGGTTGCTGTCTGAGTGTTCAAAGAAGAAGACAAATTGCAATAAGGAAGAATTGCGAAGAAAGAAGTCGAAGAATTGCGAAGTAGAAGAATTGCAAAGAAGAAGAAGAATTGCGAAGGATTGCGAAGAATTGCGAAGAAGAAGAATTGCGAAGAAGAAGAATTGCGAAGAAGAAGAAGAAGAAGAAGAAGAAGAAGAAGAGAAGAAGAAGAAGAAGAAAGAACAAGAACAACAAAAAAACAAACAACAACAACAAAACAACAACAACAACAACAACAAAACAACAACAACAACAACAACAACATGAATGAAATGCCACTTGGCTGCAAGAGAAAGAAAGTAAACAGTACAGTTACATATCATAAGTTTCGACGCTTTCAAGGCCACATCTATAAGCTAAAAAGCTTGTTGTTTGTGTGCCTGCGCTCGCGAACAATATCATACAAAATAACGTTTAGTTCAGCCAGCACTTCTTATCATCAGTTCTTACGAGGAAGAAAAACTATCGCTGATTGCCACAATTACTTCCTGCTCTGCAAGTCCTCATGTCAGGATGGGCAAAAGGCTAAGTGTCCTGACATTTGGCCAAGTTTTCTGTATTTTCATGTTATGAGAGGGTAACTGTATTGTTGTAGATTGTTTTCAGTCACGGCAGATTTTTTTCTCTGAGTATAATCTGGACTGGTCTGTAATCTGGACTGATATTCTTTGCAGAGAACCATATGCTGCCACAAGAACTTCGTAAGCCATGTTTGTGTGGTGGTTTTTTTCTTCCATCTTATCTGAATGTGTAGTTGCTTATTCCGTTTGAGAGTAGTTTGTTTTTTGCAAGAGAAAATCACAAGGATGAACCGAAAAACAAAACCCACTGAAAAAAACTGTTATTAGAGAGAGAAGAGAGAGAGAGAGAGAAGACAGAAGAGAGACAGAGAGAAGGACTGCAGACAGATACAGACAGACAGAGACACAGCGAAAGACGAAGAGAACAGTGTGTGTTGTGTTTGGTTGTGTGTGTGTGTGTGTGTGTGTGTGTGTGTGTGTGTGTGTGTGTGTGTGTGTGTGTGTGTGTGTGTGTGTGTGTGTGTGCGTTCCCCTATGTTTTTTCCTCGATTTATATATTTTTGTACTGATTATGTTGATGTGTCTTAAGTTATTTATAAGGACAGATTGCTAGACTAGGGTTGACCTAAAATGTTCATCCTTGCGTCTTGAATATCATTCATTCATTCATTCATTCATTCATTCATTCATTCATTCATTCATTCATTCATTCATTCATTCATTCATCCACTCAATCATTCACTCATTCATTCATTCACTCATTCATTCAGTCGCTTGTTCTTGTCTTTTCTCTTTATTATCATCACGACATACATCATAATACCCAGTCGAGCTTCATCAACTTTACAGATGCAAGTTTGGGAGTGTTTCTCAAAATATTTGACCAACACTGCAGGTGTCTGTATCTCTTGGACCCAGGTTAATGCCGGGGATATATTATGATAGGAAGCATAGAGTACAGCCCCATCATGTGGTCTCAAAGCAAATACACTTCCATAACAGCATTGTTTCATCATCCTCATCATCATTGATCATCATGTCATAAAAGAAAAATTGTCCTGATTGAGTGTCCACAGAAGATGAGGTAGCAGGAAAAAGATCATCTTGGAATATTATATTATCATTCATTATCATCTTCTTTCTTGTCTCTTTTTTCCTTTCACCACTTCCTTACTATTCATCATTTACATCATACACTACACACAATACCTCTGCCAGTACCCTCATTTTCTTTCGTGAAATATGCACACGCAGAGATCAAATACGCACGTTAAAGATCCCATACTTCATGTCGGCGTTTGTGGGTTACAGAAACACGAACATGCCCAGCATACAACCCCGAATTCGAAATGTGGCTACCTTACAGTGAGCCAAAACGGTGGCATTCGCAAAAAAAATATCTCACGATTGGTAACCTAGGAGATCTAGTTGTGAACGGGTAGGGGGGGGGGAGGAATAGTATAATGATACACCCACCCCTTCTCCTCTCCTATTCTTCACGTGTTTTGCACGTGAAGTGAGAAATAAATGACCTGCAGTTAGTTCTGTGGGTGCCAAATTGTCAGGATAATCGCCCCTCTCTGCCGTGTGCCAGTGCAAGTGCGCTCGCAGACACCCGCAACATTATTTTAGGATGCCGGTGGCAGCAATCTGAGGTCAGGTGATAGTTTCCTGTAAACAGGCTACACACCACCATTATTTTTGGGGGCCACTTTTCCTTCTGTTTTCCTATTTTACCCTTTTAATTTATACTGCACGTAGTGTACTAAGGACCACAGAATTTTGTTTGTGTGTGTGTGTGTGTGTGTGTTGTGTGTGTGTGTGTGTGTGTGTGTGTGTGTGTGTGTGTGTGCGGCGGGGCGGCGTGTGTGTGCGTGTGTGTGTGTGTGTGTGTGTGTGTGTGCGTGCGTGCGTGTGGTGTGTGTGTGTGTGTGTGGGGTGTGTGTGTGTGTGTGTGTGTGTGTGTGTGTGTGTGTGTGTGTGTGTGTGTGTGTGTGTGTGTGTGTGTGTGTGTGGTGCGCGCCGCGCGCGCGCTGTGGTGTGTGTGTGTGTGTGGTGTGTGTGTGTGTGTGGAAGACTAGCCTCTGACTCAAAACTCATGTGATTTTTGTGCAGAGTTTGTATGTTTGAGGTTTTTTCTTTCACTTTTTCCACAAACACTATCCCCACCCCTTCAGTCCTTTGTCGTCTGCTAGCTTCCTGACCACAATGTGCATGCCAGGCGTCAACACTGTAGGACACAAGCAGTCACTCATCTGATGATCATTTCCAACTTTCTTGTGACTACCTGGTGGTGCTGTATGTCTTCAATCCTCAAAAAGCAACTACACAGTGACTTTTTCATGCTTTAAAAAATCTGTGATAATGAGCAGAATTGTTTTCTGACAAGCACTTAAGACGGACAGAATAATCTGGTGGTTAGAGTGTAGAGCGCAGAACATTGCACCCACGATCTGCCGACCCGGGTTCGAATCCTGTTCAAGAGGATTTTCCCCATGAAATTAACATCAGTGCTGACTCTACTCCCCCAAAAGTCTTTCGAGGGAGACTATAAACCGAGGTCCCATGTGCAAACGCACGTAAAACATCTTGCACACACGACAAAACCTGCTCCACTTTTCGGAAGAGTAGGCCATTGTGTGCCAGTGGGAAAGGTTAACAAAAACCACAAAGCTACATTGCACACAGGGACTGGTTGTAAAATAAGCACATGAGTACTTATTCCATTAGATAGAAAAGAAAAAAAAAGGTAAAAGATACTACACGACCCGGAAACTAGAGGTGGAGTATAGCCTTCACAGCCCAAGGCTGTTCTAGAGAAGCAGAGGGGGTGTGGGAGTTGGGGGGAGGAGGAGGGGTAAGGGTAGGGTCGGATCCGTGTGGAGGGAGAGAGGTAATGGGCTGAGGGGAAGTGGGGTGAAGGATAGGGGGATGGGGGAATGAGGGAATGAGGAATGAGGGAAGAACGAGTGAGTCCCAGCTTTGGTTCCGCCATCTGCAGCAATTGAATGCGCAATAGCATCATTATTAGCAAAGCACTGCAACAGGAGCAAGGTGAGAGGTCTATTTGTCGAGTAGAAACAGTAGAGAAGGCGGGTTTTTTGTTTGTTTATTTTTTTTTTAAGGGTGATGGGGCAACTTGGGTAAAGAACATGGCGACACAGAAAAAAAAGAGAGTGCAACAACAAGAGAAGAGTTCCATTTGCGAGAGAGAGAGAGAAAGAGAGAGAGAGAGAGAGAGAGAGAGAGAGAGAGAGAGAGAGAGAGAGAGAGAGGAGAGAGAGAGAGAGAGAGAGAGAAGACAGCAGACAGACAGACAGACAGACAGACAGACAGACAGACAGACAGACAGAGAGGAGAGAGACAGAGACAGACAGACAGAGAAAGACAGAAAGACAAAGACAGAGAAATACAGAGACAGAGAGATAGACACACAATCAGATACACAGAGAAACAGAGAGAAATCACAGAGACAGACACACACTCAGGGAATTAGACACACATAGACAGAGACAGACACACAGAGAGACAGAGACAGACACGCAGAGGCAGACAGACAGTCGATGCAATCTTAAAATTATAAGCAAAATGAGAAATGGGGAAGAAATATGACAAAAAGAAGAAGAATGTAAAGAAGAATGCAAACAGTGCAAAGAAGAATTGCGAAGAAGAAGAATTGCAAAGAAGAAGAACTGCGAAGAAAAGAAGAAGAAGAAGAAGAAGAAGAAGAAGAAGAAGAAGAAGAAGAAGAAGAAGGAAGAGAAGAATTGCAAGAAGAAGAAGAAGAAGAAGAGAGAAGAAGAGAAGGAAGAAGAAGAAGAAGAAGAAGAAGAAGAAGAAGAAGAAGAAGAGAGAAGAATGAGAAAGAAGAAGAATGGCACGCAGTCTAAGGAAGAGCATTGATTAGACATGAAATGAATTTAGACTTGGTGCAGTGTTGTCAAGAGGTGTGAAGAAGAGATCGGTGGGAAAAGAGGGACGGGTGTAGAGAAGAGGATTGGATGAGGCATGAAAAGCAGGGGAAGTTGTGCAGTGTGAAAGAGGGGAAGAAAGATGAGGGTGGTAGGGAGGGGGGTGGAGGGGACCGGAGGGGTGGAGTTAAAGAGAAAGGAATGCACAGGAGGTGGCCAATCGAAGATAATACATGCACAGCGGCGAAGAAGCCGCAAGCGAGGGAAAAGGCAGTATAAGGAGGGAGTCCTTTACTTTCCTCTTTCCTTCCTTCCTCTCTCTATGTCTCAATCTCTCTCTCTCTTCCTCTCTCTATCTCTGACTCTGTCTCTCTCTCTCAATCTCTCTCTCTCTGTGTCTCTCTCTCTGTCTGTCTCTCTCTCTCTCAATCTCTCTTTCTCTTCCTCCACCCCCTCTCTCTCTCTCACCCTCTGCCCCCCCCCCCTCTCTCTCTAGCTCTCTCTCTTCCTTCCCCTCTCTCTGACCCCCCCTCTCTCTCTCTCGACTCTCTCTCCCTCTCTATCTGCATACTCCAGTCCTTGTATCTACCATCGTGGCCAACAAGATTGGCCATGGGTTCATTCCAAGGGCGCAGACATCCTTGTGTGTCAACAAAGCCCGGTTGCTCACTTGGGCAAAAAAACGGTACAACGGTAGGAGGCACATAGAGCAACTTACCCCCATCTTTTAAATGCTAGAATGCATCAATTACGTGTCCTAAACACAATATTTTGTATTGCAGCTACCATTACCTTTCTTCACCACCACCTATCCTATCCCCCGTTTTCTTGAAGACCTTTGAGGCACCACTGAAGATTTTTGCAACCAGCTTCCTCCACTCCTCGCTTACAGTTTTCAGCTTCCTGGAACAAGTCGTTCCACTCAAGGCCAGTCTTCCACTCTCGGATGTTATTTATTGTCTTCCCATGGTTTTATCTCTGTCTGCCTCTTCGTCTCTCTCTCTCTCCTTGTACTGTTTCCCTGTAGTACGGTTTGGGCCAGTCCACATGTTCGTGACTTGCCTGCAAAAATCAATGCTGTACTCGTAAACTATCCAGCCTGTAAACGACAACCAAGCATCTGTCTTGACTGTGGCTGTAGCAGACTCCATCTGTCTCCGGAAGACGATGGTTTCTTTAAGTCGCACGGATCTTGTTGGGTGAAGCGTCTGAAGTGGCTCAGCGGACCGAACCGTGCATGGCAGTCTCTGACACCGTTGCTGCAGCCAAAGCTGGGCGATATTATATATATATATTTAAATATTTATTATTATTTATTTATTTATATTGATGGCATGGGTTCTAGTTCTGATGTCTCTCCTTCCTGGTGGCTTCTTTCTAACAGTAATATCTCAACCTGAAGGGATTTTTCCCTGTTCCTTGGCTGGGGTTCCGAGGTTTACCAATGGTGAGATTTTGCGTACACATGCAAATGTGCTTTTTGTCCCCACAGTAGAGGAGCGTGCATTCCGACTATGAGGATGTATGTTGGGTATGTTAGTTATCTCCGTAACCCAATAAATGCTGATATGAAGGACGGGATCTTTAACATGCATAATCTGATCTTCTGTGTGTACATATATACACAAGGGAATAAAGGCACTGGCAGGTCTGAACTTGAAGTTGATCTGGGATATCGTAAAAATACCCACCCTTAATTCACCAGACGCTACTGAGATTTGAAACCACGACTTCAAGGACCCATGGGATTGAAGTCGAATGGTCTTAAACACTCGTCTACAGTGTCTGTTATCAATGGAACCAATCGGTTTCATTTAAATGGTAATTTGATTTGTTTAACAGTAGCAACGTAGCCATAAAGGGTTGAAAGTAACACCCAAAAGTATTCTTTTTTCTTCGTCGAAAGTTTAGAAAGTAACGTTACTATTTTGTCTGTCATGTGAGCGAAATGCGTTGCCTGCCGTTAAGCACCTGACAAGTTAGGCCCAGCACATCCGACTTCAGCGTGGAGAAGAACTGTTATCTTTTAAGTCTTTCTAGGGCCATAAAGGCAGGAGAATGGACCAAGAAGGCAAAAAATAGGCAAGATGGAGGGTACACAAGAGAAGGAACACTGCAGAAACAGAGAAATAGGAAAAAGAGGGGATTCCTAGAACAGAATTTCCAGAAAGTGAGGATGCTTGTGATACTGACAGCCCGCTGGCATCCCCGCAGGGGGAATACCGTCTTACAAGAAACACTGCTGGGGATAGGAGAGGGGGAGTGGGAGGCGACAGGGAGATAGCAAGACACGGACAGACATTTTCATGAGCGGGCAAAGGAGACACAGAATGAGATTAACAGAAATCATTACCGCTAGGAAAAAAAGCTTTATAACACACACACACACACACACACACACACCACACACACACACACACACACACACACACACAACACACACACACACACACACACAACACCACACACAACACACACACACACCACACACGCACACACCACACACACACACACACACACACACACACACACACACACACACACACACACCACACACACACACACACACACACACACACACACACACACACACACACACACATGTGAGGATTTTTCCCCTGGAATTAAAATCAGTGCCGAATCCACTTTCCCCCAAAGTCCTTCGGATGAGACAATAAACTGAGGTCCCGTGTGCAAACGCACGTAGAACATCTTGCGCGCACGTAAAAATCTGTTCAGCTTTTGGGAAGAGTAGGCCATTGTGTGCCGGTAGGAACGGATGACAAAATTTGCAAAACTGCATATACACGGGGACCACAACTGTCAGTGACCCCACTTTCAACTCCTCTCATCTGGTAATTAATCCATCCCATCACAGCCCAGATTGGGCCAGATGGTGCTATTAATCTTATAGCAGGAACTGACCACATTTCGACTAGGTAAAAAGAAGGGGTGCGCTAAATTTAGCACTCCAGGCTGAGTGATGTTGGATTTGTGCGCTGTGGGACTGGATGTAAAAAAAAAAAGCATATTAAGTGCTTTTTCCATTTTTCCTCGATATAAAAGAATAAATAAATAAAGTAAACACACACACACACACATTAACAGTAAGACACAAGCAAAGAGATAGAGGGAGATCAGATAGACAGACAGACAAACACACAGACAAACAAACAGACGGTCAGACAGACAAACAGACAGAGAAAGAGAGAGCGAGATGGATAGACAACATAACAGTCATGGTCAATATGAAAGGGGAAAACTTTATCATGACCCGTGTCCTTGATAGGGACTATACACAATATAGCAATACAATACACTACAACACCTATGTATTGCCCAACTCTACGTATTGTAATTGCCCTTCAGGGATGATTAAAGTGTTTTTGACTTAACTTGACTTTGACTTGATACTACCCAAAGCCGGAGATAGCCAGTGCAGCGGACCCAGGTTCTGTGTGTCTAAGGAGCGGGGGGGGGGGGGGGGGTCATTTCAATCCAATCCAATTCAATCTTGTTGAATATAGCCCTACTGAATACAGAGGCAATATTTTAAATCTCATATTGTCTTGCATTTCATTATTGGTTGTGTTGTATTGATTGTATTTGTTGTATTGTATTGTATTGTGTTGTATGTATTGTATTGTATTGTATTGTATTGTATTGTATTGATTGTATTGTATTGTATTGTATTGTATTGTGTTGTATTGTATTAACCACTTGAAGTCACGGTAGTCAGTCAGTATTGTAATTGCCTTCAGGATGATTAAAGTGTTTTGACTTTGACTTTGACTTTGACTTTGACTTTGACTAATTCTCTACGTAAATTTGGGCAGCTCTCCCCGGGGAAAGCACGTCACCACAAGACACATGCCACCCATCTTTCTTTTTCTGTCTGCATGTGTATTTGCTTCCCTACCGGAGTGAGGTGGGTTTTTTTACATTTTGTTTGCCAGGGACAATTCACTTGTTGCCATTGGTTCTTTCACGTGCATTAAATACGTGTATCACATACGACCTCGGTTTATCGTCTCATCCGAAAGACTAGCACCCACACCACTACTACTGGAGTGGAAAATGTTTCGGGCACAAACGGGGATCGAACCACCACACACTTCGAACCCTAAATTTTCGTTTTCTGGGCAGGTGAGTTTCCTCTAGATCACCGATCCCTATATGTACAGATTAAAACAGGATTTGAAACCAACTCTACTGTAAGGGTCAACCCAGGATGGTCACCGTGTTGTGGAAGAAACCACACCAACGACACATAAAATGAGATAAGACCAAAACCAGCTTCGGGGGGTCATTTACCGGCCAGTGACAGAGAGAGGGGATGACCAGTTTAGTGTCATAACTACTGATAAAAGATACTGCCTGTCAATGTCAGTAGCCTGACAATGTGTAATGATAATGCCTAGTTGTAATTTATTGTATTGCATTATATCAGTGTCCACAGTGTGTCCCTATGTCAGTGTCAGTGTCCACAGTGTGTCCCTATGTCAGTGTCAGTGTCCACAAAGTGTCCCTATGTCAATGACAGTGTCCACAGTGTGTCCCTATGTCAGTGTCAGTGTCCACAATGTGTCCCTATGTCAGTGACAGTGTCCACAGTGTGTTCCCGTGAGTGACAGTGTCCACAGTGTATCCCTATGTCAGTGAAAGTGTGTTCAATGTGTTCCTATGTCAGCTTCAATGTCTACAATGTGTCCCTATGTTAATGACAGTGTTATGACTGTGTCCCTATGTCAGTGATAGTGTGCTTAGTGTGTATCTATGAGTGGCAGTGTCTATAGTGTGTCCATATATCAGTGACAGTGTGCTCAATGTGTCCCAATGTTAGTTTCAATGTCCACAATGTGTCCCTGTGTTAGTGACAGTGTCATGACTGTGTCCCTATGTCAGTGACAGTATGTTCAAAGTGTCCCTATGTCAGTGACAGTGTCCACAGTGTCTCTATACCAGTGTCAATAGTGTGTCCCTATATCAGTGTCCACAGTGTGTCCCTATGTCAGTGTCCTGTGGGTCCCTATGTCAGTGAAAGTGTCCACAGTGTGTCCCTATGTCAGTGACAGTGTCCACAGTGTGTCCCTATGTCAGTGGCAGTGTCCACAGTGTGTCCCTATGTCAGTGACAGTGTCCACAATGTGTCCCTATGTCAGTGACAGTGTCCACAGTGTGTCCCTATGTCGGTGGCAGTGTCCGCAGTGTGTCCCTATGTCAGTGACAGTGTCCATAGTGTGTCCCTATGTCAGTGACAGTGTCCATAGTGTGTCCCTATGTCAGTGACAGTGTCTACACTGTGTCCCTGTGTCAGTGGCAGTGTCTACAGTGTTTCCCTATGTCAGTGGCAGTGTCCACAGTGTGTCCCTGTCTGTGTTCACATTGTGTCCTTTTATCAGTGTTCACAGTATGCCCCTATGTCAGTGACAAAGTCCACAGTGTGTCCCTATGTCTGTGATAGTGTCCACAGTGTGTCCCTATGTCAATGACAGTGTCCACAGTGTGTCCCTATGTCAGTGTCCACAGTGTGTCCCTATGTCAGTGACAGTGTCCACAGTGTGTCCCTATGTCAGTGTCCACAGTGTGTCCCTATGTCAGTGACAGTGTCCACAGTGTGTTCCTATGTCAGTGACAGTGTCCACAGTGTGTCCCTATGTCAGTTTCCACAGTGTGTCCCTATGTCATTGACATTACCCAAAGTGTGTTCTTATGTCAGTGACAAAGTCTACAGTGTGTCCATACGTCAGTGACAGTACCCACAGTGTGTCCCTATGTCAGTGACAGTGCCCACAATGTGTCCCTATGTCAGTGTCCACAGTGTGTCCTTATATTGATGTGTCCCTATGTCAGTGTTTCCCTATGTCAGTGTGTTCCTGTGTCAGTGTCCATACCCTGATTCGTTATGTAGCATTCTCAGGGTGAAAAGTCCACAAGGATCCTGTCAATGTCAGGTCGCTGTGTGGCCACCAGTCAGAGGGTCCACTGCACTATTGCTAGGTCATTTTGACAATGTTCAGTGGCGCCTGTTTTGAGTTAACATACTCAGAAAACCACCTACCTACTAAACCTCCTATTAATGACTGTTAGCTGTCGCTGAATAAGAGATAATTTTCTTCTATTGCATGATGATCAATGACGATGAGGATGATGTAATGATACTGCTATGGAAGTGCACCTGCTTTGAGACCACGTGACATGGCCACGTGACACTGTGGCTGGGGTGTATGGGGTGCTTAAGGAGAGGTGGTACCTTTGTAAACCTGGCAGTAGCATCCCTCGGGATGGACGGGAGCACTGGTCCTCACTTGGCACTCAACTCTCACTTCTGGGTCCGGGTCCTTAACCCACCCACACCCCGGTAACCGCTTCTACTGGCGGGCGAAACGTTGTGAGGGGCTGGTGCATTCTTAACCACCAGTAGGAGTCTTGGAGAGGAGATGGGCGCCACCAAGCTTCCTCAAGCCCACTGAAAGGACATGATGAGAACAACAAAACAGAAAGACATGCCGGATCGGTCGAGGCCCGGATCAACAACGA
This sequence comes from Stramonita haemastoma, assembly GCA_030674155.1. Taxonomy (NCBI): domain Eukaryota; kingdom Metazoa; phylum Mollusca; class Gastropoda; order Neogastropoda; family Muricidae; genus Stramonita; species Stramonita haemastoma. Next base: position 30,291,706 of record CM060322.1, read on the forward strand.
CCGCGCTACCCACTGCAAGCCTCCAGGGTGGGAGTGACAAGTGTGCTACTGGGGCAGAACAAACACTAAAGCTTCCAGCTAAAGGGGCAACCATTGGTACATGGAATGTGAGGACTCTGTACCAAGCAGGAAGAGTACAGGAACTTACACATGAATTACAGAGGTATAAATGGGACATCATAGGGCTTGCAGAAGTCAGATGGATTGGCTTCGGAGAAACAACCACGCAAGACGGCCACAAAATATGGTACAGCGGAGAAGAGAAACTACATCAACATGGAGTAGGCTTTATTGTCAGGAAAGAGATTGTGTCAAGCATCATCAGCTGCACACCAGTATCCAGCAGACTCATCTCAATCAGAGTTTCTGCAAAACCCCAGAATCTCACCATCATCCAAGTGTATGCTCCAACATCTGACTACGATGATGACCAGATAGAAGAATTCTATGAAGAACTTGAAAACGTCATCTCCAAAACGCCCAAAAAAGACATCCTTATTGTGGAAGGCGACTGGAATGCTAAGGTGGGACCTGATGCCTATGACACCTGGGCAGGAACCACAGGACGATTTGGACTGGGAGAAACAAATGACAGAGGACAGCGGCTGCTGGAATTCGCAAAGAAGCACAAACTGACTTTGGCTAACACACTCCACCCTCACAAGCCATCCAGAACATCAACCTGGCACTCACCAAATGGTCTGATTCATAATCAAATTGATTACATTCTGTCACCCCAAAGATTCAAATCCAGCATAAACAAGGCAAACACAAGAACATTCCCAGGAGCTGACATTGGCAGTGACCACGACCTTGTACTTACCACCATCAGGCTGAAACTGAAAGCAAAACACCAGCCAAAAAGCCCACGCATAAGATTCGACCTGGAAAAACTCAAAGACCCAACAGTGGTTGAGATCTTCCAAGCCAACATTGGAGGAAAGTTCGCCGCACTCACAGCCATCGACAATGATGTGGACACACTGGCCAACAACATCAAAGAAGTGCTAACGACAGCAGCAGAAGAAACATTAGGAAGAAGCAGAACAAAGAAACAACCCTGGGTGACAAATGAGGTTCTTGATCTCTGCGACAAAAGAAGAGAACTTAAGAAACAAAAGTTCACAAGTCAAGAAGCTTACAAGAAATACATGGATAGCCACAGAGAAGTGAGGAAAAAGATGAGAGAAGCCAAAGAAGCGTGGATAGAAGAACAATGCAACAACATTGAAGCTGGAATGGCCAAGGGAAACAGCAAAACAGCTTACGACACTTTGAAAGCACTAACGAAAACCACACAGCCTAAAGCCTCTGTTATAGAAGACAAAGAAGGAAATCTTTTAACGGAAAGCAATGCCATCCTCCAACGCTGGACAGAATACTGTGAGGGATTGTATAACTACCCACTACGCCCAGATACCAACATAGTTTCTGACAAACCCCCTGAACACCAAGATAAAGACCCACCAATACTAAGGTGTGAAGTAGATGCAGCTATTAAACAATTGAAGAAGGGGAAGTCCCCTGGAATCGATAACATCCCAGCTGAACTCATAAAAAATGGAGGGAATGAAACAGCAAGGCGATTCACAGAACTTTGTCAGAAGATCCACGACACCAAAGAATGGCCAAAAGAATGGACACAGTCTCTTGTAATACCCCTGCCAAAGAAAGGAAACCTTAAGCAATGCCAGAACTACAGAACCATCAGTCTCATAAGTCATCCTAGCAAGATCATGCTGCAGGTAGTCCTCAACAGACTGAAAAACCAAGCGGAAAAACTCCTGGCAGAAGAACAAGCGGGCTTTAGACCAAAACGCAGCACAATGGAACAAATTTTCAATCTGAGAATTCTGATAGAGAAGCATCTCCAACACCAAAAAGACTTGTACCATAACTTCATAGATTTCAAAAAGGCCTTTGACAGGGTATGGCATGACGGCCTCTGGCAAGTACTCAGGCACTTCAACATTGACAGCTGCCTAATTGAAGTCATCAAGGCTCTGTACGAGAACGCAAGAAGTGCAGTCTTCATAAACAATCACGTGGGCGAGTTCTTCAAGACCACGGTTGGGGTTCGCCAGGGCTGCCTTCTCTCACCTGTACTTTTCAACCTCTTCCTCGAAAACATCATGACAGAGACACTGCAAAACCACCACACTTCCATCTCCATTGGTGGAAGACCCCTTTGCAACCTCAGATTTGCAGATGACATTGACCTCATGGGCAGCAGCAAACAAGAACTGCAAATCCTCACAGACAATTTAACAGATCGAGCGAGCGCATACGGCATGGAGGTCAGTACAGAGAAATCAAAGATCATGGTCAACAGCGCGAGTAATGACATCACGGAAATAAAGATGAATGGAGAAATACTAGAAGAGGTGAGCCAATTCAAATACTTAGGCTCCATACTAACAAAAGATGGCACATCAAACAATGAAGTGAAAGCTCGCATTGCAACAGCAACATCTGCTCTAGTCAGACTCCAGAGGATTATCAGAAGCAACAACATCAGCTTCTGCACCAAATACCACCTTTACAAATCCCTCGTGATATCTATCCTCCTATATGGCTGTGAATCATGGACTCTGACAGCAGAGTTAGAGAGGAGAATCCAAGCATTCGAGAACAAGTGCCACAGAAGACTCCTCAAAATATCATACAAAGAACACAAGACCAATAACTATGTGAAAGAAGAAATCAAAAAGCGTGTGGGCCCCCAAGAGCCTTTGCTCTCCACCATAAAGAGGAGAAAGCTGATGTGGTTTGGTCACACCACAAGACACAACACCCTAGCAAAAACCATCCTGCAAGGAACAGTCGAGGGCAAGAGAAGAAGAGGCCGCCAAAAGAAATCGTGGGTTGACAACATCAAAGACTGGACCGCCCAACCCCTGCAACATCTCCTACTAGCCACACAGGATCGTGAAGCATGGAAAAAGATCGCTGTTGCGTCTTCTCTCATGTCCCCCCTACGTCCTTTGGGAAATGGGACTGAGTGAGTGAGTGAGTGACATGGCTTCACTCTACGCCTCTTAACATAATAATTACATCCTTGTGTCAAACACACCCGAAATATAATACAGACACGTGTAGTGTTGGTGAAGTAATTTGAGCAACACTCCCAAACTCGCATTTGTAAAGCAGATGAAGCTTGGCTGTGTGGTGCCAGTCTTCCTAATGAGCCCATAGCAAATTCACTCTGGCTAGGAGTCAGCTGGGGTGCAAAAATATTCTCACGTCTCTAAGTCTTATGAGATTTGAACCCACATCTTTCTGGTCTGTAACCCTAGGTGCTAACCACTGAGACAAGGCAGCTGGCTGGGCGTTTCTATCTAAGTCACAGTGTGTTTCTCTGTCAGTGATAATGTCCATATTTTATATTGGTGTTAGTGTTCACACAGTGTCTCCAAATCAGTGCCAGTGTTTACAGTGTGACCTCATATCAGTGGCAGTGTTGAAAGGGTGTCCCTATCTCCATCAAAATGTGTTTCTATGTCAATGCCTATAATACGTCCTTTTGAGAAAGAAAACTCCGATTTCAAACCTCTGCTGCCTTGTGGCCATTCCTACACATAGATAGGAAAGGCTTTGGGAGTTAACCCTGAGAAAAAATCCGGAGTCAGAGTCCCGAGGCCTTTGAGGCTGTATATAGCAACGTTATGGCAACTTACTGTAATGGCACTGGAACCATGTGTATCGGCAATTGCCTTTCCAATGGACCATTCCAGAGATGTGGAGAGTGGGGTATGCTGCATAGGTAATAGCTTGCCCTCCATACCTGCTTACCCAGGCTTTTACCCTGGAATTAACACCTAGAGCGCAACTCCATAGGCTTTCAAGACTGAAGGATACCAACAAACTATGTCCTTTTTTGACTAACGTCCACACTATGTCTCTAGGTCAGTGTGAATGTTCACACATTGACACTGTATTAGTGTGTATAGTGTGTCCCTGTGTTAGTTTTTACAGCGTGTCCCTAGCTATATTAATGTATACAGTGTGTCCTATGTTAGTGTTTATACTGTGTCCCTTTGTTAGTGTTTACAGTGTGTTCCTATGTTGGTGTTTACAGTGTGTCCCTATGTTAGTGTTTATACTGTGTCCCTTTGTTAGTGTTTACAGTGTGTTCCTATGTTGGTGTTTACAATGTGTCCCCATGTTAGTGTTTACAGTGTGTCCCTTTGTTGTTGTTTACAATGTGTCCCTATGTTAGTGTTTACAGTGTATCCCTATGTTACTTTCTGCAGCTTGCATCAGTGTCCACGGTACATATGGGCAGCAGCATTCATAGTACATTTGGGCAGCAGTGTCCATACTACATTTGGGTAGGAGCATCTTTTGTAAATTTGGGTAGTAGCGTCTATAGTATATTTGGGTAGCAGTGTCTGTAGTACATATGGGTAGCAGCGTCTATGGTACATTTGGGTAGCAGCATTCATAGTACATTTGGGTAGCAGCGTCTATAGTACATTTGGGTCAGTGTCCAAAGTACATTTGGGTAGCAGCATCTATAGTACATTTGGGTAGCAGCTTTAAAGTACATTTGGGTAGCAGTGTCCATACTACATTTGAGTAGCAGCTTCTATAGTACATTTGGGGAGCAGTGTACATTTGGGTAGCGGAATCCACAATAGATTTGGGTAGCGGTGTCCATACTACATTTGGGTAGCAGCATCTATAGTACATTTGGGTAGCAGCATTCATAGTACATTTGGGTAGCAGCGTCTATAGTACATTTGGGTCACAGTATCCAAAGTACATTTGGGTAGCAGCGTCCGTAGTACATTTGGGTAGCACCGTTCATAGTACATTTGGGCACCAGCATCTATACTATAGTACATTTGGGCAGCAGCATCTATACTATAGTACATTTAGGGTAGCAGCATCTATAGTACATTTGGGTAGTAGTGGCCATAGTACATTTGGATAGCAGTGTTCATAGCACTTTCAAACGTTAATCCCAAAGGTTTGACCTTACAGTAAGTGTCCCTAGTGCATAATCTATCTTTGCAACAGTGTATCCCTACACAAAGAATGAGGAAGCCCGTTGCAAAATCTCAAGCGATGCCCCCCAACAATCTACTAGACTAACGGGGATAGGTGAAGGTGAAGGTGAAACATTTATTACAGACTGTCTGTATGTCAATGACAACGTGCCCTATGTCAGTGTGTCCACAGCAGCGTTATTTAAGCGCCACGAGAGTGCTCCTGTGTCAGTGTGTACAGCAGCGTTATTTCAGCGTCACGAGAGGAGTGCTCCTGTGTCAAGTGACTGCAGCAGTCAACAGGTTAACACTGTCAGCTAGCCTTGCACGTTGCACCCGTCACCTGACAAGACAAGACTCTCCGGCAGCACAGCGTCATTGGTGGACAGACAAGCATGTGGGGGTGGGTACATGTATGTATGTGAGAGACTGACCTTTCAAGGCAGGGTCTGAGGAAAACAGATCTTGCTCCCCCCAAAAAAAACCCAACCGAATCTGAAACCTAACCCCTTAGAAAACAATGTCTGAAAGACTTTGTCTTTAAAGATTATTATTTGTGAACAAAATGTGTAGTGGAAAGATTATTATTCCCTAAAGAAGTAATTTACTGGAAAAAAGAGAGAGGGGGAGAGCTGAAGGGTGAAGGAAAGAAGGAAGAAGGCAACACTGACTTACCGCTTTTGCGTCGTTGGAGGCCATCTTCAGACAGTGAGATGGTGCACACACTCAGAGAGAGACAGACAAAACCAGAGGCTTGGTTGGAGTGTTCAGGCTTCAAGAATCAAGGCAGGCAGGACAATCACCACCACCACTAACTAACTCACTACCTTCAGTCCACGAGAGATGCTGGAGAAGAAACAGCAGCAGCAGCACAAGCAGCAGTAGCAACAGTTCACTGCCGTCTTGAAATGCAGCACACAGCCAGTAGAGAACACACCCAGTACAACACTGACAGCGCCCTACTGTGACTTCTGCCTCTCCTCTACAGATACACACACACCACCACCACTACCACCACCACTTACCACCACTTACCACCACAACCGCTACTACTACTACTACTACCACACCCCTCTTCTTGTGAGATCGAGTCTGAGTGAAGCGACGTCAGCTACACACATCTCCGGTAACTGTAGAATGATGCATTCCGCAAATAGAAGAAGGACATGCCCATGGCAAGTCTAGCCTAGCTCAAGACGGCGGCAGCCATGTTGTGAAAGATGCAAGCTGAACGGACAGCAAAGATTCCCAGAGCAATGCCCGACACCCTCCTTGTAGCTGCAAGTCTGCTGCTTGCTAGGCCTACATACAACACGGAAGCTGAGAGAGAAAGAGAGAAGAGAAAGAGCTCAGGCAGCCGAGAGAGAGAGAGAGGGGTGGAATAGAAAGAAGGAGGCAGCGGCAGCGACTAGGCTACAGCAAAGCCACAACAGCAGCAGCAGCGACGTGGGCTGGGTACGGCACGCAACAAGTGGAAATCTGGCCCTGTCTCTTGCTGCCCGCTTTCCTATCTCTCTCTCTCTTTCTCTCCCCCACTCCACACCCCCACACCCCCCACCCCCACCCCCACCCTTTACCCACCATCCGCCGCAATCACCCGGTTGTCGATGCCGTCGCTGGCAAAGGGACGAAGGGGGGTGGGGAAAGAGAGAGAGGGGGTGGGGTGGGGGTAGGGGGAGGGGGCAGGGTGTAGGTAGGGAGCTGGTGATGGTGGCGATGCTGGTTGTGTCTGATACTGGCAGAGAAAATAATGACAATTATTGTGCTCATGCTTGCTGAGCTCAGACAGAACAAAAAAAGTTGAGGAGGAGGAGGGTTGTTGTTGGCATACCTGTTGAATGAAGTCACTCCAAACAGGAACATGACGACGATTGTGTTAATGTGTGATAAACTAGCTAAAAGTAAAATGATGTGTGCAAATGTGTGATGAACTTGCGAAAGGTAAAATGATGTGTGCAAATGTGTGATGAACTAGCTACAAGTAAAAATGATTGTACTAATGTGTGATGAACTTTGTTAAGGGAAAATGAGGATTTTACTTGATGTGTGATGAAAAAGTAAATGGGAAAATAATGACGATTGATCGCACACTTGTTGAACTAACTACAAATAGGAAAAGACAACGATTGTGCTAATAAGGATCAACTAGCAAATAGGAAAATGACATGTGCTAATGATTGATAAACTGCAAATAGGAAAATGACGATTGTGCTTATATGTGATAAACTGCAAATAGGGAAATGACGGTTGTGCTTATGTGTGATGATCTACAAATAGGAAAATGACGATTGTGCCAACATTTGATGAACTGCAAACGGCAAAATAGTGATTGTGCTACTGTGTAATGAACAGCTAATGGGAGAATGATTGGTTTGCACTACTTGTGTTCGTTTAACCTATATAGAGAAACACAATGAACGTTGTGCTGAATGCTTGTAAAATTAAAGGCTGAAAAATGCTGATTTTTTTTCTTAACTACAGGTCAAACATGATCACCGCTGTTGATAGCTGAACTACAAATAAGAAATTGGCAATAGTTTTACTCATATTTATTGAGCTACACTAGGAAAACTGTTGTGCTGAATGCTGGTCGACACTATAGATTTTTTAAAAAAATGCAAATGCTTGTCGGATTAGAGAGCAAAACTGATTGTGCTAGTATTTGTTTCACTGAAGACAGAAAAATGATGTTTGTTAAAAACAAGATAAGAAAAGGATAGTTGTGCAGTGCTCGTTCCACTTAAGACAGAAAATTGATGTTTGTTAAAATACGGACAAGAATAATGATAGTTGTGCTAATACTAGTTGAGCAAGTGATGATATGAATGTACTAATATTGGTAAAGCTACAACTTGAAACCTGGTTGCTCTCATTTATTTGTTGAACTATAAACAGTAAAGGCTGATCACTTCAATGCTTATTAAACTACAGATAGGAAAAAACTGCACTTATGCTTTCACCCCTACAGTTATAGAATTGACTTGAAAAATGAAGATGGCAGATGGTTTAGACGTTCGCCTTCTTACAAGTACCATGAGGTTTGGGTTCGATTCCCGGCCTTTCCCTTTCTTCCCAGTTTGACTGGAAAACCGAACTGAATGTCAAGTCTTTCGGAAGAGACTCTAAACCAGTTGGACCTGTGTGCCACTTTTGCACGTCAAAAGAACCCACGACAGTTGAAAATGTAAAAGAGCAGGGAGGTACTACCCTACTTTCCTGGCAAACTTGGTAGATTCAATTCCCAACTGTATCCCCGAAGTCGGAATACGGATACCTTGAAGGCAGGGGGGTGAAACGGTTGCCTAAGCAAAAGTCTTACCATTGTTGAACCGAGGAGTAAAACAAAATGCAAATGTGTTGTTAATATGTTTGGTTGTTGCTTCTTTTTTTTAACCTACAGATGAAAAATCCGACTATGCCAATGCCTGTCCACCCACAGATTTGAAAATCACGACAATTTAGCTAATCTTTGTTCAACTAGAAACAGGAAAAGGAATGTGCTTATGCTTGCTAAACAACAGATAAGAAACTACGACATTAAATTTTGTGCTAATGCTTGTTGAACGACACCACATAGAAAAAAAATGATTGTACTAATGCTTGTTGAACTACACATAGGAAAATGATTGTACTAATGAGTCTTAAACGGCACATAGAAACAAATGATTGTATTAATGCTTGTTGAACTACACATGGGAAAATGATTGTACAAATTGACGCTCCACCACGGAATGAGTCGCTTAGCACATTACCCAATTTTGCGCTAGGAGCCATTAAAGGCAGGTGGGGGTCAAGTTGTCAATTTTGAGATTTTGATTGATTATTAAACTATATCGGTTTAGCTACCTTATAACGAAATATCAAAGCATAATTTTTTATTCCTTTTGCTTTTAAAACGTGTTTTGAAAATACCCAAGCCCTCATTCTGACAACCTATTACGAAAATAAACTTGCCCGTTTCTCATTTTGTCACATCCTGCAGTCTATCATTTCAATTTGTAATAATGATGCACAGAACTGTCCGATTTTCAATCTGTTTTTGTATTTGATAGCCAGTTTATTGAACATTAATAACATGTCAATAACTAAAAATTGACCTCATGTGCACTCCGTCTCATTATGTGGTGGAGCGTCACAAATGAGTCTTAAACGGCACATAGGAAAATGATTGTACTAATGCTTATTGAACTACACATGGGAAAATGATTGTACTAATGCTTATTGAACTACACATAGGAAAATGATTGTACTAATGCTCATTGAACTACACATAGGAAAATGATTGTACTAATGCTTATTGAACTACACATAGGAAAATGATTGTACTAATGCTTATTGAACTACACATAGGAAAATGATTGTACTAATGCTTATTGAACTACACATAGGAAAATGATTGTACTAATGCTTGTTGAACTACACATAGGAAAATGATTGTACTAATGAGTCTTAAACGGCACATAGGAAAATGATTGCACTAATGCTTATTGAACTACACTTAGGAAAATGATTGTACTGATGCTTGTTGGGCTGTCCATAGGAAAAACGTGAGTACTAATGCTTGTTGAGCTGTACATAGGAAAATGGTTGTGTTAATGCTTGTTGAACTAAAGATAGAAAAGTAATTGTGCAAACCCTTGTTGATAGAAAAACAATTGTGCAAATCCTTGAACTACAGATAGAAAAAAGGTTGATTGTGCTAATACTGGTTAAACAACAGAAGAATAACCAGTTTTAAAAAAAACGCAAAATACCCACAAAACAAACAAAACAACCCCGCCACCACCTCCACCCATCCATACCCCCCTCCCCCCCCCCCAAAAAAAAAAAAAAGATATAAAAACCAAACAAACTGGCAAGAAGAGAGGTGTGTTCTTGACACAATCCGATAGACACAAGCAGAAAATAATAAGAAATAAAAGGAAAAGGGGAAATAAGCCGAGTGATATCATGGCAAAGAGATCGCTCCAAGAAAATGCAGCCTGAATTTCGTGCCCAGAAATCTAATATCACAATAAATGCTACACATACACTAGAAGAAGAAGAAGAGGATTGGGAACATAATTTGCCAATGGTAAAAAGTGGGCGAGAATGTGACAGAAAAACGCTTGATTTTTTTTTTTCGTTTCTCGGCTAGAACTCCGAGGTTTCCCAATGGTGAGATTTTTGCGTATGCGACCGTTTGTTGTTTTGGGGTTGTTTTTGTTTTTTTGGAGGGGGGGGGGTAGAGGGGGGGGGGGTGCCCACCATGAATGTAGCCGCATTCCGGCTTTGAAAAAAGATTGCTTGATTGTGACAGGAAGGGGTGTGATAAGAATGATGGTAGGCATAGAGCAAAGTAACAGTGTTATCATTCGTGGTTACCAAATGTTTATTTTTCCCTTATGAAATTTGTCATGCATGTTAGTATTCAGAAAGCAGGAAGCAGGTTCGTAAAATGACAACTGATGCACAACATAAGTACAAGGTCTGGATTATAATGCTCTGTCTTTCTTTCTGTCTGTCTGGATGCCTCTGTCTCTCTCTCTCTGCCTCTGTCTGTGTGTTTGTCTGTCTGTCTCTCTCTCATCCTGATCATGATCTTGGTCTTCTTCTTCATCATCATTATCATTGCATTGACGGAAATGCTCATATTAGTATAGTCATGATAACGAACAATTCTATAAATAGCATAGTTTATTCTCTTTTTCTGCAGGGAAAGGAATTTCTTTTCTTCTTCTTCTTCTTCTTCTTTCTTCTTCTTCTTCTTCTTCTTCTTCTTCTTTTTTCTTCTTCTTCTTCTATCCCGTAGTCTATTTAGACCGTAGGGGCGCCACAGAAGACCTCGCAACCAGCTCTCTCCATTTCCCTTTGTCCTCGACCTTTCTCAGGGTGTCACTCAGCCTGAGGCCCGTCCACTCTCGGATGTTGTCCTCCCATCTCTTTCTCTGCCTGCCTCTCCTTCTCCCGCCTTGCACGGTTTCCTGCAGAATCGTCTCGGCAAGCCCTGTTGATCTTGCGACGTGCCCACACCACTTCAGTTTGCGTTTTTTGACTGTGGTCAGGAGATCTTCAAAGGACCCTATGGCTTGACCGATTCTGATTCTCACTTCCTCGTTATTAATGTGGTCTTTGTAAGAGATGCCAAGGAGTCTGCGAAAGCATATCATCTCTGTGGCCTGTATTCTCCTCTCCTCTGTTCTAGCTTTCTTGTATTAAAAGATTCATTATTGTACCCGCGGGCGCGCGTGTGTGCGTACGTGCGTGCATGGATGTGTGCGTGCGTGCGTGTGTGTATGTGTGTGTTTGTGTGCGTGCTTGCGCGACGTGCGTGCGTGCGTGCGTGCGCGTGCGCTTGCTTATTTTTTATTGTCAACAACTTCAAGACACTACTTGCGTTCTGGCAGTGGTGCAGACTTGCCATGATTTTACACAAACATAAACTCTCCATCCCCTTCCAGTCTCCTACCCCTACCGCTGCCCTTACCCTCAGATTACCTTTAGGAATCTGTAGCAACAAGAATGGTGGCAATATAACGAATATTATCGTCGTCCTCGTTTCTTAACGTTCCGTCTTTTGTCACGTTACGCACGTCCTATAGAAATGTAATCATTGTCCTCGTGAATGTAACGTTCCTTCTGTTGTCATGTTACGCCCGTCATATATAAATGTAATCATTGTCCTCGTGAATGTAACGTTCCGTCTGTTGTCATGTTACGCCCGTCATATATATATGTAATCGTTGTTCTCGTGTCCTTAAGTTCTGTCTGTTGTCATGTTACGCACGTCATATATAAATGTAATCGTTGATCTCGTGTCTTTAACGTTACTTCTCTTGTCATGTTGAACACGTTATATAATTATTACTATTATTTAAGCACACTCAGGATCCTTAGATATTCCCTTGTTCTATATATACCCCATGCGCATGTTTAATTCACCAAAATCTGGGTCTCCTTCTTCTTCGTCGTCGAATGCTCAGACAGCAACTATTGTCTGTCATATGCGCGAAAATGCGTTGTGCTACCATTGAGCGCCTGACAAGTCAGACCTAGGGCATCCAGCTTCGGCATTGGAGATAGTTGTTATCTTTTAAGTCTTGCTGGGGGAAAGGCAGGTGATTGGACCAAGAAGGCGGGAAATAGAGAAGAAGGAGGTGGCATGAAGCAAACGAACAAGGCAGAAACGAAGTAATGGATTGAAAAGAAGAAATTCCTAGCAAAGAATTTCCAGATGGTGTGGATGCTATCTATACTGACAAGGCTCGCGGGCATCTCCACAGAGAAACGTCATATATTGCCATTATGTAAGCCCGTTCAGGATCCTCTAAGTGTACCTTTATTCAACAAACACCCAAATCGTGTGTTTAATTTCTTCTTGAAGCTGGGTTGAATGAGTCCTCAGGACTATCATTATTTTTATTTACAAAAGAAAAGGCTCAGGGGACGAGATAGCTCAGTGATCAGAGCACTTGCTTTCCCCATGCTAAGATTACGTAGCATCGAGCGTGGTTGCCAAGTGAAATGGGTGGCCGTTTTCGCGCCTTGGCGTCACAACAGTCCATCAGTTCACCCAGCTGTAAATGAATACCTGCCCTCTTTAGAGTCAGGGAAGGTAAAGAAGCGAGATAAATGAGATGGGCGCCGCCCTCAATATGCTGGCCCCTAGGGAAGCTGAGGTCTCTGAGGCCTTGGTCCCCTACAACATGGGTTATGGGACACCTTTACCGTTACCTTTTTTTAACCTTTTCCCCTTCCAGCCCCAAACCTTACCTGCACGACCCCCACCCCCCCTCCCCAAAGCAGTGGTTAAGGCTACACTGCCTCTTTAGCTTCCGGATCAAGTAGTATCTTCTATAGAGTGCAAGTCAGACAAATGTTTGCTGATTTTTACACATTTTTTAAAATATGAAAATGCACTGGTACTTGTTCTGGGGATCGAGAACACAGCTAGAACAGCACCAGGCAGTGACGAGAAAGTCGGGAACGATTATCAAATGAGGATTGCTTGTGTTTCTTACAGGGTTTATCTCGCACATGCATATTGTGGTTAGGAAGCTAGCAAAGGATGAAGGATTTAGGGGTACAGCATTTTGCTGAAAACTTTCTAAAAAAAATCAAACCCACCAGATTAGGACAAAATCACATGAGTTTTGAATAAGAGCTAATCTTTCACAAATAGTGGCTTTTATTTCTATGGATGCCTTAGCATACACAGTATGAATGCAAGAGGATAGAAAGGAAAACAGAAGGATAAGAAGCAAACATTAAAGGTGGTGTGTGTGTAGCCTAACCTCTTTAGTTGGGAAGGATAGGGAGCAAAGAGCACAGTCAGTGACGTCACATCTAACCGGACCTCAGTGGGGTTTGAACATACACCTCCTAACATAGACCCCTCGTAGAACATGATTAAGTTTTTCTTAAAAAAAACAACAACAAAAACCCACAAACAACAATAAAACCTGATTAGATTTTTTTGTGTGCAAAACATGAGTAGCCTTATTCTAAGACACCCTGTCCGAAACCTGTTTATTTTGTTCAGGCCAGTAAGGGTTCTTTCTCCAAAATGATTGCCAAAAAATAAAAAATGCAAGGGAGCAATTATCTCCACTTACCTTTCTCCCCATGCCATCTTGGGGACGGATAGCCTAGTGGTCAGAACATTGCGCTGGCAATTTGAAGACCCGGGTTCGATTCCGGTCGAGGAGATTTTTCTCCTGGAGTTAACATCAGTACTGACTCCACTCTCCCCACAAGTCCTTCGGATGAGACTTTAAACCGAGGCCCCGTGTGTGAACGCACGCAGAACATCTTGCGCACACGTTAAATCATGTTCCGCTTTTCGTAAGAGTAGGCCATCGTGTGCCGGTGGGAACAGATGACAAGATTTACAAAACTGCATACACACGGGACCGGATGAAAAAAAGCACATGATTGCTTATTCTGTTATCCTCGATATAAAAGAATAAATAAAATAAATAAATAAATCTCCTGCTTCCTGCTATCCCTAACTCCCCGTATCCCGCCCCCCAACCGCCCCCATCCATTGCCTTACCCCCCCCTGCCCCCCCTCCTTTTGCCATACAGTCTGTACAGTCATCGTAAACAAAAATCGAGGAAGACAGAAAGAGAAGTTAAAAATCTGTATTTACCCACAGGAGCAAGTTGCAGGAAAAGAGTATGTCTGTGTGTGTGGAGACGGGGGAGGGGAGGGGTGCAGGGGGGGAGGAATTTGTGTTGTGAAAGTTCCATCTTGCCTCCCTCCTCCCTCTTCACCCTGCCTCCTCCTCCCCCCCCCTCTCCCTTTCCTACAACCAGCGCAGCAACCCTTGCGGGACTCCTTTTCACTAACTTGTCGGATCTGTGTTCCTAATAACAAGTCAGTCTCTCAGCTCTCCTTTTCCTATTTTGCTTCGGTTTCTCTGTCTCTGTCTGTTTCAGTCGAGTCTGTGTGTCGTGTTGTGTCTGTCTGCTCTTTCTGTCTGTTTGTTCTGTCTTTCTATCTGTCTGTCTCTCTGTCTCTGTGTTTGTCTCTGTCTGTCTGTCTGTCTGTCTGTCTGTCTGTTCTGTCTGTCTGTCCTGTCTGTCTGTCTGTCTGTCTGTCTGCCCTGTCTCTGTCTGTCTCGCTCTCTCTCTCTCTCTCTCTTCCTCCTCTCTCTCTCTCTCTCTTCCTCTCTCTCTCTCTCTCTCTCTCTCTCTCTCTCACTCACTCACTCACTCTCATCACTCACTCACCATCTAAGAGTTTAGAGTCTCCTCCTCTCTCTCTCCTCTCTCTCACCTCTCTACTCTCTCTCTCTCTCTCTCTCTCTCATCTCTCTCTCTCTCTCTCTCTCTCTCTCTCTCTCTCTCTCTCTCTCTCTCTCTCCTCTCACTCACTCACTCACTCACTCACTCAAATATCTAAGAGTTTAGAGTTTAGAGTTCTCTCTCTCCCTAGCTCTCTCTCTCTCTTACCCCCCCCCCTCTCCCCCTGTTCTCTCCATCTATTTTGAATAGTGGTTGCAACAGCAACACCAACTGCCACCACCACTGCCACTCACAATCCCACCCAGCAAAGCAATCTTTTACAGTTAATGTGAAATCAAATTTGGGGAGGGGGGGGGGTGAAGTTGCGCAATGCTTAAAACCGCCAATAATTGTAGTTACTGGCTGTTAGCTAAAGAGATGGCTCACGAGATGCTTTTCCATTGGCTTAAGCCCTTTCTGAATCTTCAAGCGTGTCTGTCGCTGTGTAAATTATACTACACACCCCCCTCTCTTGAATTAAACACGATTCTACCCCGTGTGGGATGGCTGGGGACTTTCAGTATAAATATAGCATCCTCACTTTCTGGAAATTCTGTGGTAGGGATGACTCCTTTTCTATCCCTCTCTTTGTCTCTGCCTTGTTCTTTTTCTTCCTGATACTTCCATTTTGTCTATGTTATGCCTTCTTGGTTCATTCTCCTCCCTTTTCGGGGACTAGATGTAAAAAAAAAAAAAAAAAGTGCTTATTCATTATCCTCGAAATAAAAGAACGTGATCTGATTTATGATTCATTTACCCAGAGAGACTTAAAAGATGACAATTCTCTCCCACGGCAAAGTCCGATGTGCTGGGCCTGACTTGTCAGGCGCTTAACAGCAGCGGAACTCATTTTCGCTCGTATGACAGAAAAAATAGTTACTGTATGAGTGTTCGAGGAAAATGAAACATGGTTCTATTTTTTTTTCTTTCATCTAAATCTGTGAGATTTTCTGCAAAACATGAGTATTTAGATCACGTAGGCTTTTTCAATACTCTCTGTCTAAACATGATTGATTTTTCAAGCCTGAGAATTCCAGTATTACTCCTGAGTGACTGCACAGTACGTGCTTTACCCTGTGCAGCGATGGAGGCTACAGCCCAGTGGCTAAGAAGACCCTTTAACTTCCAATCCCACGGATCCAAGAAGTCGTGGGGTGCGAATCCCAGCGGCGTCTGATGAATTAAAGGTGGGATTTTTTTTTACGACCTCCCAGGCCAACTTGAAGCGCAGAACTGCCAGTGCCTTAATTCCTTTCATGTATAATCATGCAGAAGATCAAATATGCACGTTAAAAATTCCTATCATTCATGTCAGCGTTCAGTGGGTTACGGAAACATGGACAAACCCAGCAAACGTCTCCTGAAGTCAGAATGTGGGTACCTTCCATGGTGGGCCAAAATGGTCACATATACAAAAAATCTCACCATTGGTAAGCCTCTGAGCTTCTAGCCCAAAGAAAGGAAAACAAAAAATACCACCCTATGGAGCAATTATCATGTCTGTTGACATCCACTTCTGTTTTCTTTCTTTCTGCTTTTGAAACATCCCATCTAGCTGTGTTTACTCCCCACCCAACCTTCCCTCCTCTTCCCTCCCCCATCTCACAATGCTAAACACCTTTTACAGAAAGCCTAAAACAATTATAGAGGAAGGGGGAAATCCCTGTTGGAAAGAAAAATAACCAAAACACCAATCTGTGTTTTCCCAAAGGGGGGAGTTACTGTAGAGGAAGGAGCAGGTGTTTGCGAAATTCCTTCTCCTACCACCACCACCACCTCTCTTCTCCCTCTTCACTTCACCCTTCCTCTCTGCCAGCATTCTCAGGACTCCCTCTTCTTTTCTACCAACATACCCAGCAATCATCCCCGAAGTAGGAATGCGGGTACCTTCATGGTGGGCCAACACGGTGGTATATCCCCAACATCTCACCATTGGTGAACTTCGGAGCTGTAGCACAAGGACGAAAAACAAAAAATAATACTCTCTACCTTTTCAACCTTCCTCTCTCTCTCTCTCTCCCCCTGCTACTCTACTCCCTCTCTTCACTTTACCTTTCCTCTCTCTCTCTCTACCACCACTTCTACTCCCTATCCCTCTTCTTTACCACCACCTCTAACACCTCTTCAATTCATTTAATTGATGCATGAAGTTGTCGGTTCATTTAAACATCATGGTGACTGTATTGTGAATATTCTTTCCTTTTTCATTTTTATGTTATCCATTGTAGTGTGACTTTTTGTTGTTAAGTATTTTTTCACACGCCCCATCTGCAAGCTTTGGTTAGTTAAAATTTCATGTACCCCTGGTGGGTGGGGGGGGTTGTTCTTGAAATTAAACATAAACAATCTTGAAATCATAAAAATCTTCACCCTTCCTCTCTTCCACCATCTCTACTCTCTCTCTTTCCTCTCCTCCACCACCACCTCTACACTCTCTTCACTTCACCCTTCCTCTCTCTACCACCACCTCTACTCTACTCCCTCTCTTCACTTCACCCTTCCTCTCTCTACCACCACCTCTACTCTACTCTCTCTCTTCACTTCACCCTTCCTCTCTCTACCACCACCTCTACTCTACTCTCTCTTCACTTCACCCTTCCTCTCTCTACCACCACCTCTACTCTCTCTCTTCACTTCACCCTTCCTCTCTCTACCACCACCTCTAACTCTCTCTCTTCACTTCACCCTTCATCTCTCTACCACCTCTACTCTCTTTGCTTCACCCTTCCTCTCTCTACCACCACCTCTACTCTACTCCCTCTCTTCACTTCACCCTTCCTCTCTCTACACCTCTACTCTACTCTCCTCTTCACTTCACCCTTCCTCTCTCTACCACCACCTCTACTCTACTCTCCCTCTTTCACTTCACCCTTCCCTCTCTTCTACCACCACCCTCCTACTCTACTCTCTCTTCACTTCACCCTTTCTCTCTCTACCACCACCTCTACTCTACTCTCTCTCTTCACTTCACCCTTCCTCTCTCTACCACCACCTCTACTCTACTCTCTCTCTTCATTCACCTTCAAATCCCTATCCCTCTCTCCCCTCCTCTCTCACCACCACTCTACTCTACTCTCTCTCTTCACTTCACCCTTCCTCTCTCTACCACCACCTCTACTCTACTCTCTCTCTTCACTTCACCCTCCTCTCTCTACCACCACCTCTACTCTACTCTCTCTCTTCACTTCACCCTTCCTCTCTCTACCACCACCTCTACTCTACTCCTCTCTTCACTTCACCCTTCCTCTCTCTACCACCACCTCTACTCTCCTCTCTTCACTTCACCCTTCCTCTCTCTACCACCACCTCTACTCTCTCCTCTCTTCACTTCACCCTTCCTCTCTCTACCACCACCTCTACTCTACTCCTCTCTTCACTTCACCCTTCCTCTCTCTACCACCACCTCTACTCTACTCCCTCTCTTCACTTCACCCTTCCTCTCTCTACCACCACCACTCTACTCTCTCTCTTCACTTCACCCTTCCTCTCTCTACCACCACCTCTACTCTCACTCTCACTCTCTCACTTCACTCCTCTCTCTACCACCACCTCTACTCTCTCTCTCTCCACTTCACCCTTCCTCTCTCTACCACCACCTCTACTCTACTCTCTCTCTTCACTTCACCCTTCCTCTCTCTACCACCACCTCTACTCTACTCCTCTCTTCACTTCACCCTTCCTCTCTCTACCACCACCTCTACTCTACTCTCTCCTTCACTCACCCTTCCTCTCTCTACCACCACCTCTACTCTACTCCCTCTCTTCACTTCACCCTTCCTCTCTCTACACCACCCACCTCCTCACCTCTCTCTCTCACTCTACACTCCTTCCTCTTTTCTACCACCACCTCTACCTCT
This sequence comes from Stramonita haemastoma, assembly GCA_030674155.1. NCBI lineage: Eukaryota > Metazoa > Mollusca > Gastropoda > Neogastropoda > Muricidae > Stramonita > Stramonita haemastoma. The sequence continues at coordinate 30,310,322 of CM060322.1, forward strand.
CCCTCTCACTCACCTCCTCTCTACCCTATCTTCACCCTTCCTCTCTCTACCACCACCTCTACTCTCTCCTCTTCACTTCACCCCTTCATCTCTCTCTACCACCACCACCTACTCTACTCTCTCTCTTCACTTCACCCTTCCCTATCTCTACCCACCACCTCTACTCCCTCTCCTTCACCCCTTCCTCTCTCTACCACCCCTCTACTCTACTCTCCCCCTCCTTCACTTCACCCTTCCTCTCTCACCACCACCTCTACTCTCTCTCTTCACTTCACCCTTCCTCTCTCTACCACCACCTCTACTCTACTCTCTCTCTTCACTTCACCCTTCCTTCTCTACCACCACCTCTACTCTCTCTCTCACTTCACCTTCCTCTCTCTACCACCACCTCTACTCACCCTCTCTTCACTTCACCCTTCCATCTCTACCACACCTCTACTCCTCTCTCTCACTCCCCTTCCTCTCTCACCACCACCTCTACTCTCCTCTCTCTCACTTCACCTTCCTACCTACCAACTCTTACTCCTCTCTCTCACTACCTATCCTACACTACCACCACACTCTAACTCCCTCCCCATACCTCATCTTAAACCACTACCTCTCTCACTCACCACCACCTCTACTCCCCTCTCCTTTCTCCTACCACTAAACCTCTACTCTCCTCTTCCCCTCTCCTCACTCCTCTCTCTCTCCTCTACACCTCTCTCCTCTCTCTCTTCATCTCCTCTCTTCTCTCTTCTCCAACTCCACTCCTCTTCTCTCCTCCTCTCCTTCCTCTCTACCACCACCTCTACTCCCTCCTTTCCTCTCTACACACTCTACCTCCTCTCACTCCCTCTCTCTACACCACCTCTCTGTCTTCATGACTCTTCCATAATACTATCCATTGTCGTCATGTTATATAAAATAATCCTCCTCCTCGACCCTCTACTCCTCCCTTTCTCTCTATCACTCTCTCTCCTTACTTACCTTTCTCTCTCTCCGTCTCAGATCTCTTCCTCTTGTTGTCATGCTGGTCTAAACTCGTCTCCTCCTCTTCATCTGTCTGTCTTCTGTCTCTCTGTCTTCGCTTCTGTCGTCTTCCTCTGTACTCTCTCTCTCGTCCTGTCTCTCTGTCTGTCTGTCTGTCACTCTCTGGTCCCCTCTGTCTTCTGTCTCTGCTGTCTGTCTCTGTCTTCCTGTCTGTCTGTCTCGTCTTCTCTCTCTCTCTCTCTCTCTCTCTCTCTCCTCTCCTCTCCTCTCTCTCTCTCTCATCTCTCTCTCTCTCTCTCTCTTCTGTCGTGTTCTGTGTCTGTGTGTCTGTGTGTCTGTGTTTCTGTGTGTGTGTCTGTCTCTCTGTCTCTGTCTGTCTGACCCCCCCCCCCTCTCTCTCTCTCTCTCTCTCTCTCTCTCTGAAAAGGGTGGTCGCAAATCCCTTCCCCCCCACCTCCCCCCCCACCCCGAAAGCAATCTGTTGCAATCAATGTGAAATAAAGTTGGGGGAAGTTGTGCAATGTTTAACCGCCAGTGTTGTAATATTGATGGCTAGCAAAGAATCTGGCCGGCTGACTTGCTGCTCTCCCTATGGCGAAAATGGGGATAGAGAATGATCTCTATGTGGGGGAACAGGATAGCTATGTGGTTAGACCGTTGAGCACTGCACTCGCGATTTGCCGGCTGGGCTTCAATTTTCCTTTGAGGGAATTTTTCACTGAAGTTAACATCAGTGACGACTCCATTCCCCTGAAAGTCCTTTGGGTGAGACTATAAATCGAGGCCCTATGTGTGAATGCATGCAGAACATCTTGTGCACACGTTAAAACCTGTTCCAATTTTTGGAAAGAGTAGGTCCTGCAGTGCTGATGGAAGCAAATGACAAAATTTACAAAACCCATGTATGCACACGGGACTGGATGCAAAAAGGCACATGAGTGCTTATTCCATCATCCTTGAAATAAAAGAATAGATAGAATTTCATCATCATCATCATCATCATCATCTCTCTCTCTCTCTCTCTCTCTCTCTCTTTTCTCTCTCTCCTCTCTCTCTCTCTCTCTCTCTCTCTCTCTCTCTCTCTCTTCTCTCTCTCTCTCTCTCTCTCTCTCTCTCTCTCCTCTCTCTCTCTCTCTCTCTCTCTCTCACTCCTCTCTCTCTCTCTCTCTCTCTCTCTCTGAAAAGGGTGGTCACAAATTTCTACCCTTGCAATCTATTGCATCCAATGTGAAATAGAGTAGAGGGAAGTTGTGCAATATTTAACCGCCAGTGTTGTAATATTGACGGCTAGCAAAGAAGACGTGAGCCTTAATGCAGACACCTATACCGGCACTGGTTGGCTGAGCATGATAGGGAATGGTGTCTGCTACTGTCTCAATGTCAAGGACGCTCTTTTCTAAACTGGCAATGATTGACCCCCCCCCCCCCCCCCCCCCCCCCCGTGGGACTCCCGGGGCATGCTTGCAAAGCGAGCATTACAAGAATAGGGTTCCTGCCCGCCAGCCAAGCATGTCGTAAGAGGCGACTAAGGTGGCCCCACTCCCCCAGGTAGGCGGTTGGACACAGGGCTAACAACCCTGTTCTGTAAAAAAAAAGATTGTTACAGAAACAGCAACAAAAAGGTTGCTGCCCTACATGCCAAGAAGGCATAAAAAGGCTTTGGATTGATTGGATTGGAATGATTGACCAGATCTAGGTGTGCTAGCCTACTCACAGAAAGTGATGGTCAGAAAGTAAACATTTTCCACGTACGTATGCACAGACTTTGCTATGAGTGACTCAACACAAGATGAAGTTGATTAGAATAATGCTAAACGTAATCTAGCTGTCAGATCTGTCCTCTGGTTCTGGTAGTTTTATCTGCTCACCATCTACTCTTTTGATTTGGAGGAACTCGAAATTTCTTTAAGTACTCTTCCTCAGCATCCTCTTCAATGTTCTTCTCCTCGTCTATTCTGCTGGGTTATGTCTTTTGAAGTCATACACTAATCTGAATTCCTTTTAAAATCATCCATATGGTTTATTTTGTATACTGAACTATAGAATTACTGAATTATATATACAGAGAGAGAGGTGTTGCTTTGAATGCTGGTGTGTCTATATCACCAAGTAGTGAATAGACATTAAACAAAACTAAAAAACAAAACAAAACAAAACAAACCACACACACACACACGCGCGCATGCGCACACACGTGCACGCATGCGCACACACACACACACAAGCAATGATTGTGCTTTATTGACTGACTGTTACTTACACTACTGAACTAAGCTTTTCCTTTTCTTGTTCTTCATTTTGATTGGTCGTTAGTTACACTGCTGTCTCCTTTTTTGTTCTACATATTGATTGTTGATTTGACTGGTGATTGTACTTTACTGACTGGTTGTTAGTTACACTATTGTACTAAGTTTTTTTTTCCTTTCTCTTGTTTACAAATCCATGTGTACTAAAACTGAAGAAAACATACACTACACTAAAAGCTACCAGCTGTGTCCCTATATAGTTTTGCACAATGATAGTACTTCAAAATATTTTTTCACATATACAAAATGAACCACATGAATGATTTTAAAGGAATTCAGATAAATGTACGGCTTCAACAGACATAATCCAGCAGAATGGACAAAGATGACAAGATTGAAGAGGGTGCTGAGGAACAGTGCCAAAGAAATTTCAAGTTCCTCCAAATGGAAAGAATTGAGGGTGAGGAGGTGGAACTAACAGAAGAAGAGGACAGATCTGACAGCTAGATTACTTTCAGCATTATTTTAATCAACTTCATCTTGTGTCACTCATAACAAAGTCTGTGCATACACATGTAGAGAATGTTTACTTTCTGACGGTCAATTTCTGCGAGCAGTCTAACACGCCCAGCCAATCATTGCCAGTATAGAAAAGGAGCGTCCTTGACATTGAGACAGTAGCAGACACCACTCCCTAACACTCTCAGCCAATCAGTGCCAGTATAGGTGGCTGCATTTAGACTCAGGTGAAAAGAAGCTGGCTGACTTTCTTCCTGCTGTCCCTTTAGTTAAAGGGAGATGAAGAAGGATCTCTATGTGGGTGCTACTTTGTATTCATTTTCTTCTTCCTCAAACGGTCAGACAGCAACTACTGTTTTCTGTCACATGAGCGAAAATGCATTGTGCTGCTGGTAAGCACCTGACAAGTCAGGCCCAGCGCATCCCACTTTGGCATGGGAGAAACTGTTCAAGCTCCCATTCCCCATAAAACGTATAACATAAACTGTATATATTTACTTTTCACCTTCCACAAGCATGTTTTAGGGTCCTTTATTAAGCATGTCTTTTTGATTTCACATTTCTCCCATTGACTCTACCATGCATGGACAGTTTTTTTTCCGCACCAAGCAGTAATAAGCTCAGTGGTCAGAGCACTTGCTTTCCCCAAACTAAAGTTAAACAACATTGAGCGTGGTTACCAAGAAGATGGTTGACCGTTTGTGCATCTTGGTTTTCGTGCAGTCCACTACTTCACCCAGCTAAAAACGGTTACCTGCTCTCTTTAGGATCACAGAAGGTAAAAACAGCGAGGGAAAGGAGGTGTGTGTTTTGCCCTCAATATGCTGGCTTCCAGAGAAAATCTGAGGTGTCCCAAACATATCACTCTGCAATGACAACCTAGATTATGGGGACACCTTTATCCACGGGACACCTTTATCCGTGGACACCTTTATCCATGGACACCTTTATCTCTACCGTTTTTTTTTTATTTTAGTATGTTCTCTGTACAACCCGATGTTTCTCTGATTGTATGTGGACAGTGTGTGAACTCTCCAGGGAAATGTGCTGGTTGCGTGCCATCATGTTTGAAGACAGTGATAATCCTGACAGTAAAGCCTCAGTAGCCCTCTGCATTGTTGTGGACACAGTACCCTCCTTTGACGCCCTCTTTCCCTACTTTTCCCTTCATATAACCAGCCACCCTCTCGATCTCCCTCTACCTCCGCCCAACCTCCCACCCCCCACCCCCACCACCTCACCTCTGAGTTCATTTTTTCTGACACTTCTACCATCCTCCTGCCTTCCGCTACATCCAGACACTCAGAGACAATCGATGAGGAAAGAAAAGCACTGGCAAAAAGACATTGTTTACCTTGAGGGGGATGGGGGGGGGGTTAGGAGGGTGGCACTGCAGAGGATAGAAAGGGTGGGTGTTTGTGTAGCTCCTGTTTCTCCCCCCCCCCCCCCCTACCATCATCAACACCACACCAACACACACACACACAGCACGCATGCACGCACACGCACGTACGCATGCACGCACACGCATTCACACGCACGCTACACGCTACCTTAACATTCAGGACCTTTTGTAACTTGTATGGTGCCATCCATGCTTCTTAAGCTACAGAAAGTTCCACGTTAGATTTGTACTTTGCCAGACTGCTCTGTGTGTGTGTGTGTGGTGTGTGTGTTGTGTGTGTATGCGCGCGCGCGCGCGCGCGCGCGCGCTGTGTGTGTGTGTGTGTGTGTGTGTGTGTGTGCGTGTGTGTGTGTGTGTGTGTGTGTGCGTGTGTGTGTGTATGTGTGTGGGTGGGTGGGTGTGTCTGTGTCTGTGTGTCTGTGTATGCGAGTGTGTGTATGCGAGTGTGTGTCTCTGTGTGTGCGTGCATATGTGTGTGTGCATGTGTGCCTTGTACATGCATGCATATAATGTGTGCATGCATCTGTGTGCTTTATACCTTATGTCTACAACCTTATAACAGTATATTTTTGGGGCAATGATGAAGGCTGGTCATCCCTTTACACAAACGTCGACTTTCCGTCATACCCCATTCTCTCTCACCCTTACTGTAATGAGTCTGTAACAATTTGCACACTGAAGAAAGAACAAAAGTAAAACGAATGAAACTGTTCCTAGGAATTTAGTTAACCATTTGTCATTTGAGTATAAAAAAGGGGTGAGGTAAAAGGAAGGAGAAAAAGAGGCAGACAGAGAAAACGATGGGGAGACAACATCAGAGAGTGGACTGGCCTTGGGTGGAACGGTTTGCTTACAGAAAGTAAAGAACCACGGGGAGTGGAGGAAGCTGGTTGCAAAACCTTCAGTGGTGCCTCCACGGTCTGTGGGATTACAAGATAATTGAAAGTGAAGGTGAAGGATATTTTTTTTCCCTAATGTTAACCCATTCTGATTCTTCAAGTATGTCCTTGTTGTGTACATGCATTATAGACCCTCTGTAAAAACGTGGCTGTGTGATTTTTTTTTTCACTTGTGAAATCTGTGAGATTTTCTGCTAAACATAAGTATGCAGATCACGCAGTAGACAGTCCAAACAATGTTTGACTTTTTTGAAAGCCTGTGAATGTTTTTCCCTCCCAAGAGATTTCAAAGAAAGTGTCATACTCTGTGTAACAGTGATCTCCACTGACAGCCACCTCTCTTTCTCCCCCCCCCCCCTCTTTCTCCACCCCACCTCCCTTCCATTCATCTTACCCTTGCCCTATCCTCCCCTTCCTCTTCCCCACCACTACCCATCCCCTACACAGCCTTTACACGCAGCCTTTACAGAAAGAATTCTTCTTCCAATATGTTCAGACAGCAACCATTGCTGTCTGCCATATGAGAGAAAATGCGTTGCTCTGCTGTTTGTCAAGCAGCATGACAAGTCAGGCCCAGCACATCCAACTTTGGCGTGGAGAGAGTTATAGTCTTTTAAAGTCTTTCCGGGGAAAGAAAAAAACAGCAGAAGAATGGACCCAGAAGGCCAGAAAATAGACAAAAAGGAGGTTAGCAGGAAGAAAAGAAACAAAAAGGTAGAAACAAAGAGAGGGATAGAAAAGAGGAAATTCCTAGCACAGAATTTCCCGAAGGCGGGGACAGAAAAGGAGGTGAAAGGAAAGAAAAGAAACAAAAAGGTAGAAACAAAGAGAGGGATAGAAGAGAGGAAGATCCTTTGCGCAGAATTTCAACAACAAAAAAAGGCGGGGACAGAAAATAGACAAACAGGAAGTGGTAGGAAAGAAACAAGACAAGGTAGAAACAAAGAGAGGGGTAGAAAAGAGAGAATTGTTAGCACAGAATTTCCAGAAGGTGAGG
>CM060322.1:30322359-30324859 GCA_030674155.1 Stramonita haemastoma
TGGTTTTTCTTGCTGCAAAACCTGTAAATATTTTCTACAGAGCATAAACACTAGAGATCACGTAGCCTTATTTAACACTCGCTTATCACAACATGTTCGATTCTTCAGGCTTGTGGATGTTTCCCCCCAAATGATAACAAAGAACGTGCTTTACCTTGTGCAACAATTATTCCCACTCTTTCAGGTCTTAATCCCTTGTTCATGCTTCTGGACAACATCCCTTTCCCCATGCAGTGCCTTCTTCGCCCATTGCCACATATCAGCTTTTTTCAGCCAGCCATTTGTATTGGGGATGGGTAGCTCAGTGGTCAGAGCACCCTAGCCACAGTTAAGCAGCATTGAGCGTGGTTACCAATTAGATGGATGACCGTTTGCACACCTTGGCTACAGTACAGTTCCCCCAGTTCACCCAGCTGTAAATGGGTACCTGCCCTCTTTAGGTGTCAGGGAAGGTAAAGCAGCGATGGAGAGGAGATGGGCACCGCCCTCAATATGCTGGCCCCTAGAGAAGCTGGGTCTCTGATGCCTCGCTCCCCTACGACCACATAGGTTATGGGACACCTTTACCAATTTATTCTATACCACTTTAAGTCTCTGCAGATTTCTCTGCATGAAATTCTGGATCCTCTCTTAGGGAGAGGAACAAAAGCACGTCGCTGCAAGAGCAGCGCCACCCATTATTTTATTTTTATTTTCCTATCTGCAAGTGTGGTTGTTATCAGAGTGGGCTTTTTTTACTCCATAATTTTGCCTGGGACAACTCCCTTGTTGCCACGGATTCTTTTACATGCGCTAAATCAGTGTTGCACAGGGGACTTCGGTTTATAGTCTCATTCAAAACACTAGCACCCAGACCCACTACTCATGTCTAGGGGATGGGGGGAAAAGTTTGGGGGCACAAAATTAATGGGAATTGAACTTAGACTTTTTTTTTATCTTTCTAGCAGGTGCGTAATCTCTAGACCACACAATAGACAAGAAGAAAAAAACTTGCTAAAAAAATCTGTTATTGCCAAAAGGGAGAAGTTACAAAGGAAAGTGATGGTGGTGGGGAGGAGATAAATCTGTGGTCTAGAGACAATGCGCCTGCCTAGAAAGCAAAAAGTCCTGGTCGAAGTGTGCGGTTGTTCGAATTTCCATTTGAGCCCAAAACTCTTTTTTCCTCCTCCCTTTTTTTACATCCAGAACATCTTACTCACACGTTAAATCCTGTTCCGCTTTTCGTAAGAGTAGGTCATTGTGTGCCAGTGGGAACAGATGACAAGATTGACAAAACTGCATACAGGCGGGGACTAGATGTAAAAAAAAGCACATGGTGCTTATTCCATTATCCTTAATATAAAAGAAATAAATAAATAAATAATAAATATAAATCCCTCTTCACCTCCCCCTCCCCCCCCCCCCCCCCCCCCCCCCCCCCCCCCCCCCCATCCTTTTCAGATTTCTATTTCCACTTGTCAGATGCCATGCTCCTAATGACAATCCAGTCTCCAGCCTTATTTCTCTCTCTCTCTCTCTCTCTCTCTCTCTCTCTCTCTCTCTCTCTCTCTCTCCTCTCCACTCTCTCTCTCTCTCTCTCTCTCTCTCTCTCATCTCTCCCCTCCCTCTCTGAAAGCAATGGTTACAAATAAATTATTCCTTAAGCAATCTCTTGCAGCCAATACGAATTCGAGTTGGGATGGGAGGGGGGAGGGAGGAGTTTGCGCAATGCTTAACTGTCAGTGTTGTAATATTGACTGCTAGTGATAGATTTGCTCTCCCTGCTGCTCTCCCTTTGGCTTAGGGGCAAAGGGGAAGGCCTGTGTGTGCGTGGGCGTTTCTATGTATATAATGTGCTTCTTTTTTTTGCAAGGGGGAACAGCTTAGTGTGTGTGTGAGTGTGTGTGTGTATTATGTGTGTGTGTGTGTGTGTGTGTGTGTGTGTGTGTGTGTGTGTGTGTGTGTGTGTGTGTGTGTGTGTGTGTGTGTGTGTGTGTGTGTGTGTAGTTAAAAGGTAAAGGTGTCCCATAACCTATGTGGCCATAGGGGAGCGAGGCATCAGAGACCTCAGCTTCTCTAGGGGCCAGCATATTCAGGGCAGCCCCATCTCCTCTCCCTCGCTGCTTTTACCTTCCCTGACCCTAAAGAGGGAAGGTACCCATTTACAGCTGGGTGAACTTGGGGGGAACTGTACTGAAACCAATGCGCGCAAACGGTCACCCATCCACTTGGTAAACCACGCTCGATGCTGCTTAATTAACCTTAGTTTGGGGAAAGCGTGCGCTCTGACCACTGAACTATCCCGTTCCGTTCCCGTGTGTGTGTGTGTGTGTGTGTGTGTGTGTGTGGGGGTGTGTGTGTGTGTGTGTGTGTTGTTGTGTGTGTGTGTGTGGTGTGTGTGTGTGTGTGTGTGTGTGTGTACAAATCAGATAAAAGACATACTAATACTGATAGTGACGTGTCAGACCTCTGTGTCTATCAGGGATCATCATATTAACTTTACTGACATCTACCCCCCCCC
>CM060322.1:30327359-30342359 GCA_030674155.1 Stramonita haemastoma
TCTCTCCTCTCGCTCTCTCTCCTCTCTCTCTCTCTGTCTCTCTGTCTCTTCTGTCCCGTCTTCTGTCTCTCGTCTCTCTGTCTCTCTGTCTCTCTCTCTCTTCCTCTCTCTCCTCTCTCCTCTCTCTCTCTCTCTCCTCCTCTCTCCTCTCCTCTCTCACTCTCTCTCGTCTTACTCTTACAACTAAAGTTTCTTTTGACAAAGCACTAGAAGAGTGTGCCAGGCGTGCAAAATATAAAATTTTTCGAGATTTTGAAAACGATATGGGCCTTGGGCAACATGGATATGTTTTGTGTTTTTTTTAAGTTGTATTTTGTTATATGCTTCTGAGCTCTTGGGTTTTACCAAATTCACTGTATAGAATCGGTGCATTTATTTGCTTGGGAAACACTTGTTAAATGTTTACCCGAAACTCCTAACGCAATGAATATAATGTGGGGAAACAGGACATTATCCTATGTATATCGATAGTCCCCATAAGATCTGTTGCATACTGGTTTAAAGCTTCAAAGTATGTCTTTATGCAGATTTCCAAAACTGGCATATTTAATGACTGAAAACAAGATCCCATAACTCACCGAAAGACATTTAGATGTAAATAACTGGCCATATTGTACTAAAAGATGTCTTGATCTTTTTGGTTTCTCTGAAGTGTGGGTAAATGGTGGAGTGGGAAATGAACAAGTTTTTTCTAAAAGAATTAAAGCAACGCATGATTGATTGTTTTCATCAAGACTGGCATGCAAAATTAATCAGAAAGTGACAGATTCGAAACGTATAGGTCATTTAAATCACTGTTACAGGCTGAAAAATATCTTACTGATATTACGATAGGTAAATTCAGGCATGTACTCGTAAAGTTTGTGACATGGAGTTGGTGCTTTAAACCTAAATAACAGATATAATGATAAATCTAAAAAGACCCCGTTTTGTGACAAAATAGAAACTGAAATCCATTTTTCCATTTGATTGTACAAAGTTTACAGACTTGAGAGAGAAATACCTGTCCAAATAATTCACAAATGATAATGAACAATGCCTTCAATCTATTTTGAAGAGTGAAAATGTTTGCCAACTGAGACATTTGGGAATGTATATATTCTATGCTCTGAAAGCCAGAGAACTAAGTTAAGTATAATCGGTGTACAAACAGCTGAAGAAGTTTGTCTCTGGAAAATCACTCACAATGCCAACATTCTTGTTTGTTGTTATTGTAAAAAAACACAGAGTGTTTTTCCTTTCCCCCTAAAAACAAAAGATTTTGAATTTGGAATTTGAATTTTTAAAATTTTTTCCCTCTCCCTCCCCCCCCCCCCGTCTCTCTCCTCACTCTCCACCCCCCTTTCTCCTCCTCTCCCCTCCCCCATCTCTCTCTCTCTCTCTCTCTCTCTCTCCTCTCTCTCCCCCCCCCCCAAAAACCAAAATTTGGCCCCAAAGACAACCCCCAAAAAAAAACCCTTTTTCGCCCCCAACCCCAAAATAAAGTTGGGGTGAAGTTGCGAATTTTGTTTTTTAATTGCCTAATTTTTTTTTTATTGACTGCTGGCTAAAGAGCTGGCCACCCTGCTTCTCTCCCCCCCTTGGTTTGGGGGGGTGGGGGGGGGGGGGGGAGGGAGAAAAAAGGGGGGGGTTTTGGGGGGGGGGGGGGTGGGGGAAAAAAGGGTTGGGGCCCGGGGGGATCTTCTGTTGTAGGGGGTTTTTTTTTTTTTTTTGGGGGTTTTTTTTTTCTTTGTGTGGGGTTTTTTTTTTTGTGATTTTTGGGCTTTTTTGGGGGAAGGGGCCCAAAACTTTGAGAGAGAGAGAGAGAGAGAGAGAGAGTGTGTGTGTGGGGGTTGTGTGGGGGGTTTTGTTGTGTGGGGGTTTTTGTGTGTGAGGGGGGGGTGTGTTTGTCGGGGGTGTTTTTGGGGGATTTTTTCCCCGGGGTGTGTTTTATTTTTATTTTTTTTATTTTTTTTTTTTATTTCAAGGGAAAAAGGGGGGAAACCCCGGGGGCCCCCTTTTTCCCCCGCCCCCTTTTTTTTGCAGGTGTGAAATTGGGCATCCGTTCCCACTAGAACCCCTTACCTACTCTTCTGAAAAGGGGAAGGGGGTTTTTAAATTTTGGGGGGCAAAATTTCTGCTTTTTTTCGCACAGGGGGCCCTTTTGGTTTTTTTAGCCCCAAACCCCAAGAATTTTTGGGGGCCCCTTTTTTCATTTTGTTTTTTTTTATGGTGCGCAATGAGGGGTTTAAATCCCACGGAAAAATTTTCCCCGAGGAAAAATTTGACCCCGGGGGGAGCAGATCAGGGGCACACACTCTAACCACTGGGGTATCCCATTCTCCCCCCCCCCCCCCCCCCCCATATGCGTATGGTTTTGGGGGCGGGATGTGGGGTTACAATGGGGGCGGTTTGGGAAAACCTTTTAAACGGGTTTTGGGGGGGGCCCCATAAAATTATGTGTATATTTATGGGGTCCCTCCCCTACGGGGTATGTGAAAGAGAGAACTGTTGTGGGGTGTGGGGGGTGTTTGCCCCGAGACAGAGGAACCCCCAGAAAGCACAGCCCCTGAATAAAATCAACAGAAAAGCCCTCTGCCCCACCATAAACACAACAACAAAATGAAGAATGGGGGGCCCCAAGGGGGGAAAAAAAAACCCCCGTGACCTAAAATAAAACCCCCCCTCTCCCCACGCCGATTTGGTGACTAACGCCCATCTATTTTATTTTTTTTAATTTTACCACGAAAAGTCCCAACAGATTTCTCTGCCGAAATTGGGGGGGCTCCCCCCGGGGGGAGCGCGTCGCCTTTAAATGCAGCCCTTTCCCATTTTTTTTTTTGGGTTTTTTTTGTCCTGTCGGGGATTGGGGATTTGTTCCCTATCAAGTGGTTTTTTTTCCCACGGAATTTTGCCAGGGGCCCCTTGTGGCCCGGGGGTTTTTTTGCGTGCGCAAAAAAATTGATGTGTAACACACAGACCTGGTTTTAAAATCGTCTCATCCGAAAGACTAAAAACCCACCCCCACCACCTCAGGAACTAATGGAGGGGGAAAAATTTTTGGGGCCAAAAGGGGGTTTTAAAAACCAACCGCACACTCCAAAAGGGGAACTTTTCGCTTTCTAAGGGGGGCGCGTTACCTCAAAAACCACCGATCCACGAACCTATTTCCCCCTACACACATTCTAAAAACCCAATAAATCACTGTCCAAGATCGGAAAAGGGGGTTTGAAGAAATAAAATTTTTAATTATGAAACCCAAAAAGGGGTTAAAAGGAAAGGGGGTGTCCCAAAAACCTTTTTGGTCGGGGCGAGCAAGGCTTCAGAGACCTCTTTTTTTTTTTTTTTCCCCTAGGGGCCAGAAAAATTGGGGGGGGCGCCCTTTCCCTTCCCTTTACTGCTTTTCCCTTCCTGATGTGCACAACAGTCACCCCCCCAATTTGGGAAAACCGGGGTTTCGAACCTGCTTAACTTTGACGGGGGAAAAAGCAAGCGATCAAAACCACTAAGAAAACCCGCCCCCCCCCCCCCCCCCCACCCCCCCCCTTTTAAAATTTTATGTAGTTAAATTTTTGTATAAACCGGAGGGTTTTTATTGATCTAAGGGAACCCCGCACCCAGCCTAAAAAGCGAAAACCCCCTGGTTCGACCCCCTTTTTTGGGGCCAAAAATGTTTCCCCTGTTTCCCCAGATTGGTGAGTGGGGGCCCCGGGGCCTACCTTTTTTGGGGGTGAAAAAAAAGGCCCCTTTGTAAAAACGGGGTTTTACCGTTTTAAAAAAAAAAACCCACGGAACCCCAACAGTTCCCCCCGGGAAAATTTTCTAAAAGGGAAAAAAGCCGCCTGATTGGCAAACCCCAAAAACTTTGCACCCCAGGAAAAAAAAAGTTTTTGGGTGGCGCTCTCTCTGTAGCAATCCATCCCCCCCAAAAGGCCAGTCCAGTCTCTGTTTTTTGTCTTCCCCATTTTTTCCTCGGCCCCCTTTCGTCTCCGTCCCTTTGTTTTTGTTCCCTGGGGACACCTTTTGGCCCAAAACCAAAAGTTTTTCTGTGACGCCCCATACAGCACAGTGGGGCGGTCTGAAAAAAAAAAATATTAAAAACAACCTGATCGTTTAACGACCCTCCGTCAACCCAAAATGTAAAAACCCCTGTTGTGCTGTCAGTTTGAAGTTTTTTTTCCTAAAACCAGTGAATCCCCAACCTTTTTTAGTGGTGAACATGGTAACGTCCGCTGTTTTAAAATTGTCTTGTTTGTGTTGGTTGTGTTGAGGTGTTTTTGTATTGAGGGGGGTTTTTTTGTATTTATTTTTTCTATTTTTTAAAATTTTTTTTTATACCCGGGGTCATGTATTTTTTTTTACTGCCCCCCCCCCCCTGTGTATGCATTTTTTTTAAACCTTGGGGCCCTCGGGGCCCCCACCGGGACACAAAAGGCCATTATTTTTTGGGCCCCTTTTCCAGGGATTGTTTTTCAGGTCAAGTCAATTTTAAAATGATCTTTTTTGGGGGTAAAAAATTTAAATTTTGTATTTTTATTGTTTTTGTATTGTTTGGTTGTATTGTATTGTTTGGGGACTGTATTGTACTGTACTGAAAAGTATTGTGTTTTTTTATAGAAAAGTTTTTGTGTTGAAAATTTTGTCCGTTTTGTATTGTATTGTATTGTATTGGTATTGTATTTTTTAATTTTTTTTATTGTATTGTTTTTTAAAACCCCCTTTTAAATCACACCCGTTTTTTCTACGGAAATTTGGTCTTCCCCTTCCCCTTGGGGGGGAACGCGTCTTTTTTTTTTTTTTTCCCGTCCGCAACTATTTTTTTTTCCCCCAAAAAGAAAAATTTTATAAAACAAAAAATTGGGGCAAGATAACTCTCAAAATTCCGGGGGGTTTTAATGTTTTAAATTAATAATTATGTGTAACAAAAGGGCCCCTTTTCCCTTTTGGGGGCCCCCCCGAAAGACAAGCCCCCAAAGAAAAGGCTAATGGAGGGGGGGGGAAAAGGTTTTTGGGCCCAAACGGGAAAAACCAAAAGCACCCCTTCCAAAGGGGGACTTTTCGTTTTTTAAGGCAGGGCGTTACCCTCTAGACCCCCGATCCGGGGGATATACCCATTTTCCCCATTTTTTTTCCCCCCACTTACCATACCCCCTTTCCCCCCCCCCCCCCCCCCTCCCCCCCCCCCCCCCCTTCCCCCCCCCCCCCTCCCAAAATTTTGCTAAAATCCAGACACCAGAGCCCCAAAAAATGAGGAAAAAAAAGCACTGGCAAAAAAGACATTTTTTTCCCCAGTGGAGGGGGGGGGGGGGGGTAGGGGTTTGAGGAGGTGGGGTGGGGGGGGGGAAAGGGGCCACAGTGAGGGTGAGTGATAGGAAGGGTTAGTGTTTGTGTGGGGTTTCCTTTTCTGCTGGTCTGTCTGCCCTTTTTCTGTCTGTCTTTTCCCTTTCCGTTTTCTCTTTTCCCCTCCCCCTCTCTCTTTCTCCCTCTCTCTCTTTGTCCTCTCCCCTTCCCTTCTCTCCCCTCTCTTCTCCCCCCACCCCCCCCCCTCTCTTTTTTCCTTTTCCCCCTTTTTGTCTCTTTTCCCTTTTCTTTCCCCGTCCCCTTTTTCCCCCCCTCTTCTCCCCTTTCTCTCTCCCACCCCCCCCCCCTCTCTCTTTTTTTTTTTTGTTTTGTCTGTCTGTCCCTTTTTTCCCGTTTTTTCTCTCCCTTTTTTTCTCTTCTCCCTCTCCCCTTCTCTCCCCCCTCTCCTTTCTCCCCCCCCACACCCACACACACAAACACAAAACACACACAACACAAACCCAAAACACACAAAACACACACACCCACACAAAACAAAAACCCCACACACACACACACACACACACCCCACACACACAAAAAACACACCCCCCACCACACCACTCTCTCTCCTTCCTCTCCGGGGGTCCCTCTTTCCCCCCTCTCCCCTCTCTCCTCCCTCCTCTCCCCTTCCCCTTTTTCTTTCTCCAGTCACTTTTTTTCGGGGGTTCTTTTTGTCCTTTTTTGCCCCGGTGTTATCCCCCAACAACAGAACTATTGTTGCGGGGGATTTAAAAGGCTTGTGTGTGCGTGGGGGTGGGGGGGCTTTTGTGTGGGGGTGGGGGGGGGGGGGGGTTCAGGGGGTGGTGGGGCGGCTTTTGGGGGTGGTTTTTTGTTTTGTGGGGTGTGTGTGGTGTTTTTGTGTGGTGGTGGGTCCCCTGTGTGTGTTTGTGTGTGTTGTTTTGGGGGTATGTGTTTGGGGGGCGGCGTGTGTGTTTTTTTTGTTTTGTGTGTTTTTTGGGGGTGTGGTGTGTGTTTGCGTGGGGTGTACGGCGTGCTTTGTGTGCGTTTTGGGGGGTTTTATGTATGTTGTATGTATGAAAAGTATGTATGTATGTTGTATGTAGGGATGTATGTATGTAGTAGTATGTATGTAAATTTTTTTATGTAAGGGGGGTTTTGGGTTTGGGGATGTATGTATGTATTTTTTAAATTTTGAAAAGAAAAAATGTAGGGATGTATGTATGTATGGATGATTTATGTTTTTTTTTTTTTATGAAATTTTTGATTTATGTATTTATGTTTTTGGGTGTGTGGGGTTTTAAAAAATTCCCCCACCCACAGAGGGAGAAAATTTGCCTGGTGGCGGGGGCATTGGGGTTTTCAATCTGTTTTCCCAGGTTCAAATCGGTTTTTAATTCCCCAAGGTTTTTTTTTCCCCGGAAATTAAACATCAGTGCCATCTCCCCCCCAAAAAAATTTTTCAAAAGGGAAAAAAACCGGGGTCCCGTGTTTTGGGAAAGAAAAGCAGACACAACTTTTTTCATATTTTTTTGTTCTAATAAAACTTTTTTTTACCTATGAGTTTTAAAAGCCTGTAATAGCAAATACACATATACGCACAAGCAAAAATCACACACCGCGCCCCCCCCCCCAAAACCCCAAAAAAACAAACCCAAAACCCCCCCCCAAAACCCCCTTTTTTAAAAAACCCCAAATTTTTCCCACAACACCAAAACACACAACAACCCCACCCCCACCCAAACCAAAACAAAACAAACACACCCAAAAGGGCCCCATTTAAAAACCCCCCAAATAAAACCATTTCCCGGGGGGAAAAAAAAAAATTAAAAAATAAAATAAATAAAAAAAATTTTTTTAAAAAAACACAAAACACCCCCCCAAACCCCACCCCACCCCACAAAACACACACACACACACACCCCGTCCCACACACACACCACCCCACACCAACACACACACACACACACCCCACACACACACACCCCGGGGGGGCCTCTTTTTTCAAGTTTTTTTTTCCTGTCTGCAACTATATTTGTTTCCCTATCAGAGTGGCATTTTTCTACAGAATTTTGCCAGGGACAACCCTCTTGTTGCCGTGGGCTCTTTTACGTGCGCTAAATATTTAAGTTTAACACAAGGGACCTCGGTTTATCGTCTCATCCGAAAGACTTGCACCTAGACCACCACTCATGGTCTAATGGATGGGAGAAAAGTTTTAGGCCCTAACGAGATTCGAGCCACCGCACACTTCAACCCGGACTTTTCGCTTTCTAGACAGGCGCGTTACCTCTGGACCACCGATCCATCAGACAGACAGAAAGGCCCACAGACTGGACAGACTTGGCAGAGAAGAAAAATTGGCTGCACTAGAGGCAAGACCTGACATGGCACGGAGCGGGGGCGGAGCTACTAGACCACCAAGGGACTGCTACTGTGAGTGTATACAATTTGTTTTATACTGTCTGTCTACTTATTTCATCAATCTAAATTTTTTACTGTTAGTCTTCTTTTTTTTTTTTTCTTTTTTTTTTTTTTTCTTCTTCTTCTTCTTCTTCTTCTTCTTCTTCTTCTTCTTTCTTCTTCTTCTTCTTCTTCTCCTTCTGCTTCTTCTTCTTTCTTCTTTTTGGGGGCCGTCCTAAATTTACAAATTCTAACCACTATTCCATGCATATTTAAAACAAATGTTAAGACATTAACTTCAGATTTTGGATGTGTTGTTGCTTTTGTTTTGTTTTGTTTTGATTTTTTTTTTTTTTGGGGGGGGAGGGGGGGTACAAAAAGGCCTATCTACTGATCCTAGACATATGTCTTTTAAACCTTTATTTGTCATGCACATAAAGGTATAGTACAGTAAGTGATAAACTTCTGCAAATTTGGCGCCAAAATCGCCAAGTGTATTGAACGATGTTTGCCAAGAAAGTACGATTTCGCTGCTTTAAGAGCTGTTATGACAAATGTTGACCCTGTTTCATTATTTTCTTTAAACTGATCCATCTGTATAAACTTTTAAGTAATCAGCATACAGATTTTTGATATGTGACCAGACATCTGCAATTAATATATTTTGATTTTCGTTCTTTTTTCCATCAGTATATTCTGTCTGTCTGTCTGTCTGTCTGTCTGTCTGTCTGTCTGTCTCTGTCTGTGTGTTTGTGTGTGTGTGTGTGTGTCTGTGTCTGTGTGTCTGTGTGTGTGTGTGTCTGTGTCTGTGTGTGTCTGTGCGTGCGTGTCTGTGTGTGCGTGCGTGCGTGCGTGTGTGTGTACGTGTGTGTACGTGTGTGTGTCTGTGTGTGTCTGTGTGTCTGTGTGTGTAGACCTACATGTGTGTGAATTGATTTAATGCCATCAACTGATGACATAACTAGCGAGTCAAATCATGAAGAACTTATATAAACTTATCGCCGGCTCTAACCCACTCTCTGAGACTGATGCAAGCCACACAATCATTATTGAGGGGGGGAAAAAAAAATTCATGAGCTGATTGTCGTCACTGGTTTTGACATTCTGGCAACAATCACGTCAGAGGGGTATATGAAATTATCAACTTATCCACCATGACCTGCTGTGAGACTTGTGCAAGCCAGGTCAAATCTGGGAAAGTAGACAGGTCGCTGTGGCTGAGTGGTTAAGACCGTTTGACTTTCAATCCCATGGGTCCATGAAGTCGTGGGTTCGAATCTCGGGGGCGTCTGGTGAATTAAGGGTGGGGGAGGTTTTACGATATATGCCAGGTCAACTTCAAGTACAGATCTCTAAGTGCCTTAATTCCTTTTGTGTATATACACCTAACGAAGATCAAATATGCAAGTTAAAGATCTCGTAATTTGTGTCAGTGGTCGGTGGGTTGTGGAAACATGAACAAACTCAGCATACATTCCTGAAGTCGGATAGCGGGTACCTTCATGGGGTGCAAAATAACGGTTGCATTCGCAAAATATCACCAATGGTGAACCTCGGAGTTCTAGCCGAGGAACGAACACACACACACACACACACACACACACACACACACACACACACACACACACACACACACACACACACACTCACACACACACACACACACACACACACACACACACACACACACACACACACACACACACACACACATACACACACACACATACACACACCCATCCACCATCACACACACACACACACACACACACACACACACATACACACACACACATACACACACACACACACACACACACACACTCACACACACACACACACACACACTCACACACACACACACGTACACGTAACACACACACACACACACTCACACACACACACACACACACACACACACACACACACACACACACACACACACACACACACACACACACACACACACACACACACACACACACACACACACACACACACACAAACAAAAGAAATCAGAACATTTGACGTTTAGCCGAAATCAACGCTTGACATTAGAACAACTCCAGCCTAACGACTGCAATTATCTCCTGAAGTATATTAATTTTGTCGATGACAGAAAATGGCAAAGCATCCACTATAATTCAGATGATAATATATCATAAAGACTGTACATGTTGAGAGCCAGATTGATTTACCAAGTTTTCAATAATGTATGGAATGTATGGTATTCGTGGAAAGACTAAAGAAGTGAAATGTGAAGATGTAATAATGATGAAATGCTCCCCTGAAAACTTCAGAACAAAATGTCTCTCTGTTTTGTACTTATAATAATATATCATAAAGACTGCACATGTTTAGAGCCAGATTGATTTACCAGGTTTTCAATGATGTATGGACTGCGTGGTATTTGTGGAAAGACTAAAGAAGGGAGATGTGAAGATGTAATGATGATGAATTAGTGCTGGCCTGAAAACTTCAGAACAAAACGTCTCTTTGTTTTGCACTTAGTCCTTTTCTTTCTAATAGCTCATAAGATCAAAAGAAGAACGCATCACATCGCTCCAGTTTTCCTACCATATACACGCACGCGTGCACGCACGGTGGTATGTGTAACTGGGCCATGGTATCCATTAGAAGGGTGATGGTGGACCTATAAGAAATATCATTATAGTATTGTTATTATCATCATCATTAGCAGTGGCAGCGTTGTTGTTGTTGTTGGTAGTAGTAGTAGTAGTAGTAGTAGTAGTAGTAGTAGTAGTAGTAGTAGTAGTAGTAGTAGTAGTTAGTAGTCGTAGTAGTCGTAGTAGTCGTAGTAGTCGTAGTAGTCGTAGTAGTCGTAGTAGTAGTAGTAGTAGTAGTAGTAGTAGTAGTAGTAGTAGTAGTAGTAGTAGTAGTAGTAGTAGTAGTAGTAGTAGTAGTAGTAATAATAATAATATCGTCGTCGTTGTTATTGTTGTTATTACTATTGTTGTGTCATCATCATCAGCGTCATCATTATAAGTAGTATCATCATCACCATCACCATCATCATTATCATCATCAAAATTATCACATACCTGCCAATGCGTTAATCCCATCTTTCCTTCTGGTTTCGATTTTATTGTCTTATACTTGGATGGTAAACTTATATATGTATATATACATATATAAATATATATACACACATATACAAATATACACACACACTTACACACTTACACACACACACTCACACACACACACACACACACACACACACACACACACACACACACACACACACACACACACACACACACACACACACACACACACACACACGTTAAATCCTGTTCCGCTTTTCGTAAGAGTAGGCCATTGTGTGCCGGTGGGAACAGATGACATACAAAACTGCATACACACACACACACACACACACACACACACACACACACACACACACACACACACACACACACACACACACACACACACACACACACTGGATGTAAAAAAAAAAAAAAGCACAAGAGTGCTTATCCCATTATCTTCGATATAAAAGAATAAATCAAATCAAATCAAACACACACACACACACACACACACACACACACACACACACACACACACACATATATATATACACACACACACTCACACACACCTACATGGCTTTCCACCACCAAAGTCTTCATAATGGCTATGATACCACGAGGCCATTTCTGGCATACTACATAGCTACAGCCTTCCTTCTACGTCCACTATGACAATCCTTGAATCTCCCAGCAAAGCCATTTTATCCTGATTCCACTGCTCCCCAGTCGTTCCACAGAGGAGCGCAACGCCATAAAACAGAATCACCCATTCCTTCCTTCCCTCCTCACCCCTCCTCACCCCATCCCCTCCCCACCCCTCCCCTCCCCTCCCCACGCCTCCACTCCTCACCCCTCCCCTCCCCACCCTTCTTCCTGCATAGCCATTTGCCTCTTTAGAGAAGGGATTGCAGCAGAGAATTCTGTTAGGCAACTAGCTTAACGATACCATGCCTCGTTCTACCAATGCTGAATTTTGTCGTTTCATGCGAGAAAGACTAAGTCAGACACCTTAGACTACGGACTGTTTGGATGGGGGAAAGAAAATCTTTTTTTTTCTAGTTTTAAAAGAGGTTTGTTGTTGTTGTTGTTGTTTGTTTGTTTGTTTGTTGTTGTTGTTGTTGTTGATGTTGTTGTTTTTGTTGTTGTTGTTTTTGTTGTTGTTGTTATTGTTGTTGTTGTTGTTGTTTGTTCTTCTTGTTCTTCTTCTTGTTCTTCTTCTTCTTCTTCTTCTTCTTCTTCTTCTTCTTCTTCTTCTTCTTCTTCTTCTTCTTCTTCTTCTTCTTCTTCTTCTTCTTCTTCTTCTTCTTCTTCTCAATTCTTGCAATTCTTCGCAATTCTTCGCAGTTCTTCTTCGCAATTCTTCTTCGCATTTCTTCTTCTTCGCAATTCTTCTTTGCAATTCTTTTTCTTCTTACTTCTTCTTCTTCTTCTTTGTCGTTGTCGTCGTTGTCAAACGCTCAGACAGCAACTATTATTGTTTGTTATATGAGCGAAAATGCGTTGCGCTGCTGTTAAGCACCTGACAAGTCAGGCCCAGCGCATCCGACTTCGGCGTGGGAGAGAATATTGTTCTCATTAAGTCATTCTTTAAAAAAAAAATTTAAAGGTAGGAGAATGGACAAAGAAGGCAGAAAATAGACAAGAAAAAGGTGACAGGAAGAAAACGAACAAGGCAGAAACAAAGAGAAAGAAAGAAAAGAGGAAACTCCTAGAACAAAATTTTCAGAAGGGGGGGTACTATTCATATTGACGGGCCCCGGGCATCCCCAGGGAGGAGAGGGGAAGGCGGGGGGAGGTGGGGGGGGGGAGATTTGAAATGCATGATTTTCACTTTGTGGACTCGTACATTACATGTAAGACATCAAAACTGCTATTATATTTCAGAGACTTAATATGACGAAATGGTACGGGCATGTCACGAGATCCAAAGGACTTGCAAAAACAATTCTGCAAGGCACTGTCCAAGGAGGAAGAAAAAGAGGCAGACCAAAGAAGAGATGGGAGGACAACATCAGTGAATGGACAGGCCTTGAACGCAACAAAATTTTGAGAAAGGCAGAACAGAGAGAGGAATGGAGGGAACTGGTTGTCAAGTCTTCAAGGATGCCCCCACGGTCACCAGACTAAGGGATAGATAAATAGATAGACAGATAGACAGATAGACAGATAGATAGATAGATAGGTAGGTAGGTAGGTAGGTAGGTAGGTAGGAGGTAGGTAGGTAGGTAGGTAGGTAGGTAGATAGATAGATAGATAGATAGATAGATAGATAGATAGATAGATAGATAGATAGATAGATAGATAGATAGATAGATAGATAGATAGATAGATAGATAGATAGATAGATAGATAGATAGATAGATAGATAGATAGATAGACAGACAGACAGATAGATAGATAGATAGATAGATAGATAGATAGATAGATAGATAGATAGATAGATAGATAGATAGATAGATAGATAGATAGATAGATAGATAGATAGATAGATAGAATAGAGATTTTTCACCACTTCCTAGGTCAACTTACAGACCTTCTAGTACCCTAACTCCCTTCGTATGTGTACATACACATGCAGAAGATCAGCTATAGTGGATCGGTGGTCTAGTGGTAACGCGCCTGTCTACAAAGCGAAAAGTCCGGGTCGAAGTGTGCGGTATACGAATCCCGTTTGGGCCCAAAACTTACCCCCCATCCATTTGATCATGAGTGGTGGTCTGGGTGCTAGTCTTTCGGATGAGACGATAAACCATCCCGTGTGTTACACATCATTATTCAGCGCACGTAAAGGAAACCACGGAAACAAGAGGGTTGAGGGAATTAAGCTACCTCCATAACGGGGAGCCCCTCCCAAAACGACAACAACAACAACAAACAAACAAACA
Organism: Stramonita haemastoma; assembly: GCA_030674155.1. NCBI lineage: Eukaryota > Metazoa > Mollusca > Gastropoda > Neogastropoda > Muricidae > Stramonita > Stramonita haemastoma. The sequence goes on from CM060322.1 coordinate 30,340,987, forward strand.
AACAAAAAACGGTCGCGTACGCCAAAAAAATTTCATCATTGGTGAAACTCGTAGGAACAAGGATGGGGACAGGGGTGGGGACAGAAACTCGATAATTACCAAGAACCTCTGTATGACGATACGAGCTAGATCCCCCCCCCCCCCCCCACCTTATGACAGTTAAACCAGAAACCTTCCCCATAATATAGTAATATACAAAAAAGAGGCCTGATATTGACGCGTAGCCAGCACAGCACAGCACAGCACAGCACAGCACAGCACAGCACAGCACAGCACAGCACAGCACAACACAACACAGCACAGTACAATACATACAAGAAGGTAAAAGTCGACAGTAGCGAGGAGCGAGGAGAAAGAGGAGCAGGAGAAAACGATATCGTCATGGCATGGCTGACATTTTGGGACGACGGCGGCGACTGACGAACAAACCCCCGTATGGGTGGGTGACCCAGATCTACCAATTCTAGGCTAGTTTTGCAACATGCGATCGTTGTTTGGGCGTGGTAAAAGAAGAAAAGCACATATGTATTAAAATTTTCAAAATTTAAAAACACAACAAAAAAGACAAACAAAACCTATCAATCACTTAGCAACCTTAGGACTTAGGCAGACAAGTACAAAACAAGGCAAGACAAGACTTGACAAGACATGACAAGACAAGACAGGCAGACAGGGTGTCGATAATTGTATCTAATAAGAGGAGGTCAGGACACAGCAGCTGAAAAAAAATCAGGACTTTGGCCGATAGTTTTGTTGTTGTTGTTTATTGTGGGTTTTTTTGTGTCAGAGTAATGTAATACAATCCCTTGTAGGTTTTCTGAGCTTTTGAATGATGCTGGTGATGATTCGTCATTTAGTTATGAGATACGTTTTGTGTATTGATATTCTGTGTGTGTGTGTGTGTGTGTGTGTGTGTGTGTGTGTGTGTGTGTGTGGTGTGCGTGGCGTGCGTGCGTGCGTGCGTGCGTGCGTGCGTGCCTGTTCTGTCTGTCTATTTGTCTCTGTCTCTAATCTGTCTGTCTGTCTGTCTGTCTGTCTGTCTGTCTGTCTGTCTGTCTGTCTGTCTGTCTCTTCTGTCTCTCTCTCTCTCTCTCTCTCTCTCTCTCTCTCTCTCTCTCTCTCTCTCTCTCTCTCTCTCTCTCTCTCTCTCTCATGCGTGCGCGCGCATACGCGCTAACACGCACGCACGCACTCATTCACTGAAATAAAACTCTCTCTCCCTCCCTCCATTCCCCCCCTCTCTCTCTCCCTCTCTCTTTATCTCCTTCCCTCTTTATCTCTCTCTGTCTCCCTTCCTCCTTCTCTCTCTGTCTCTGTCTGTCTGTCTGTCTGTCTGTCTGTCTGTCTGTCTGTCTGTCTGTCTGTCTGTCTGT
>CM060322.1:30347359-30352359 GCA_030674155.1 Stramonita haemastoma
TGTGACACGCCCTTCTTGTGACACTTCTCTCGTGTGACACTCCCTGTGACACTATCTTGTGTGACACTCCCTTCCTGATGACACTTCTCTTGTGTGCACATTCCCTTCTGTGACACTTTCTTGTGTGACACTCCCTTCCTGTGACACTCCTCTTTTGTGACACTTCTCTCGTGTGACACTCCCTGTCACCTTTTTGTTGCCACTTCTCTGAGGACTACTTCTCTTGTGTGGACACTCCCTTCCTGTACACTTCTCTTGTGTGACACTTCTCTTGTGTGGACACTCCCTTCCTAGATCCTGTGTAGCACTTCCAGACATGGCAGTTTTTCCCCTGTGGGTACTCCCCTCTAGTGGTAGTGCCCTTGAGTGCTCTGTGGTACGTACTCCTTTCCTGTGGACACTACCGTTCGAGAGAGACTCCCTTCTTGTGCTGCTTTTCTAGCTTGTGCAGCAAATTGTTCTCCTTGAGCTGTAACACACAGTGTGTGTGTGTGTGTGTGTGAGTGTGTGTGTGTGTGTGTGTATGTGTGTGTGTGTGTGTGTGTACCATACCATACCACACCACACATACCACACCACACTACACCGCACCACACACACACCACACCATACCACAACCACTACACACACTCACCCACCCATACACACCACACATAACACATAACCATCATACAACCCACCCCACAAACAATTACACCATACATCAACCCTACCACACCACACCACACAACACACACCACACACATACCTCACCACACCCCACCCCAACACATAATCACCCCCACTACACCACACCACCACACCCATCACACACCACACACACACATACACACACACACCAACCCCACCACACCCACCTACACTACACCACAATCACACTACACTACACCCACACCACAACCCCTTTACACCCACTACACACCACACACTACCAACACCAACACCACAACCACCCACACATCACCACTCCTACATCACACCACCACACACCACACCACACTACACCACACCACACCACACTTCACCACACCTATACCACCACACTACACTACCACACACCCCACTACACTAAACACCACACTACAATACACCACACACATCCCCACACCACCCCTACACTACACTACACCACACACCACACCACATAACCACAACACAACACCACCCACACCACACAACACCAACTAAACCCACCACATCCACACCACCCCCACACCAACACACCACACCACACCACACCACACACACACCACACCACAACACACCATACTACACACACTACACTACACCACACCACACTCACTACACCACACTACAATACACCACACCACCACCACACCACACCACACCGCACCACACCACACTACACCACACACACCACACCACACCACACCACACCACACCACACCCCACCCACACCACACCACACCCACACCACCCCCACATACACTACACTGCACATCCTGTCGGCTTCGACGCTCGTTTAGATAACTTACTTTCCCTATGGGAATTTTATTCACAGCTACAAACCTATTATAACTTTTGTTGTTGGTTTTTTAGTTGGTTTTTTAGTTGTTTGTTGTTTGTTTTGTTTTCTATTCTATTTCTGCTTTTGTCCTTTTTCTCCTTTTTTTTTTTTTTTTTTACCTTTTTTATTCATGGAATTTTTCTTTTACTCAATGATTTGTTTTAAAGTGGTTGTTATTGTGAACAACTAACAAAAAACAAAACAACAAATCTAACTGACTTACATTTCTTTTTTTTTCTTTTTTTTTTACTGTTGTTGATGGTGCGTTGTAGAACGGAGCTAATTTGGAAGACAGAGAGAAGTGGAGAGTTAATAGTGGAGGAGGGAGATACAGACAAAGAGATGAGGTGATTTAAAAAAAAAAAAAAAAACAGGAAAGTGAGAGAGAAAGAGAGCGGAGAGAGTGGGAGGGAGAGAGAGAGAGAGGAAAGGATGGAAGAGAGAGAGAGGTTGAGAGAGAGGGGGGAGTGAGAGAGGGGGGAGAGAGAGAGGGGCGGGTGTGAACGAAGTGAGAGACAGAGGCATAGAAACAGACATAAAGATATAAAGACGGACAAAGACAAACAGACGGACAGACAAACAGACAAACAAACACACATACTCTCTCTCTCTCTCTCTCTCTCTCTCTCTCTCTCTCTCTCTCTCTCTCTCTCTTCTCCCCTCTCTCTCCTCTCTCCTATCACACACACACACACACACACACACACAAACACACACACACACACACACACACAACACACACACACATTCCAGCACACATTCCGACACACATTCCGACACACATTAAGAAGAGAAGAGACAAGTTGTGTGGAGGAGGAGGAGGAGGAGTTAGTAGGAGGAGGAGGGAGGAGAAGGAGAGGAGGAGGAGGAGGAGGAGAGAGGAGGAGGAGGAGGAGGAGGAGAGGCCCTAGGAGCAGTTTGACAGAAGAGCTGTGCGATGGTGGGCAGATAAAACTACACCACATCATGGTCGATATTCTGAAACACACACACCCACACATACACACACGCGCGCGCGGGCGCACACACGCACGCACGTACACACACATACATACACACGCACACACGCACGCACAAAACACACACAAACACACAAACTCACACACAGAAACTCACAAACAGCACACACACATCACACACAAACACAACGCACGCCACACACACACACACACAATACACACAACACACACAACACACACACACCACAACACACACACACACACACACACACACACACACACACCACATACACACACCGTCTAATATCACTTAGAGTGACAGACGTTAAATACAGACGAACGAACGAACGAACGACACGAACGAAACACACCACACACACACACAACAACACACACACACACACACACACACAACCACACACACACACACCACATACTACGCAAACGCACAGTGCACACACACCACACACACACCACACAATCACACACAACACACACCACCACACACACAAACACAAACGCAAAAACAACACAAATAACAACAACGACACACATATACACACAAGCATTCTGTCTCTCTGTCTCTGACTCTCTCTCCCCTCTGAATGTCTGTCTGTCTCTGTCTGTCTCTGTCTCTGTCTGTCTTGTTTCTCTGTCTCTCTGTCTCTCTGTCTCTCTGTCCATCTGTCCTCTCTCTGTCTCTCTCTCTCTGTCTCTTCTCTCTCTCTGTTCTCTCTTGTTGTCTCTCTCTCGTGTCTCTCTCTGTGTCTCTGTGTCTCTGTGTCTGTCTGTCTGTCTGTCTGTCTGTCTGTCTGTCTGTCTGTCTGTCTGTCTGTCTGTCTGTGTCTGTCTGTCTGTCTGTCTGTCTGTCTCTTCTCTCTCTCTCTCTCTCTCTCTCTCTCTCTCTCTCTCTCTCTCTCTCTCTCTCTCTCTCTCTCTCTCTCTCCTCTCTCTTCTCTCTCTCTCTCTCTCTCTCTCTCTCTCTCTCTCTCTCTCTCTCTCTCTCTCTCTCTCTCTCTGGTTTCACTTTAAATAGAAAGACGCAAAACAAGACGACTACTACTACTACTGCTACTCATTCTACACTACTGCTGCTGCTTTTGCTGCTGCTGCTGCTGCTGCTGCTGCTCTGCTGCTACTACTACTACTACTACTACTACTACTACTACTACTATACTACTATCTGCTGCTTGCTGCTACTACTACTCTGCTACTACTACTACTACTACTACTACTACCTGCTGCTGCTGCTACTACTGCTGCTTTGCTACAACTTACTACTAACTACTACTACTACTACTACTACTATCTACTATACTACTACTACTACTACTACTACTACTACTACTACTACTACTACTATTCTATCTAACTACACTCATTACTACTCTACTTTGCTGACTATCTGCTACTATACCGCTGCTGCTGCTGCGCTCTACACGCGCGCGCGCGCGCACACGACGCACACACATACACACACACACACACCACATAAACTGGCTAGCACTTTTGACAGGACAGATGAGAAGACAGACATGCAGATTGACAAACAGACAGACATCCAGGGGGGAAAATGGCTAGAGTTTTAAAATGCTTAAGGACAGAAAGACAGACGGACAAAGAAACCATGCGACAAGCATTTTATAAAAGCTTAAACAAAAGATACACAGATAGACAGATAGACAGACAAAGGGATCAGCAGTTTTGAAAGGCTCACTGACAAAGAGAAGATAAACAAACAGATAGACAGACAGACAAACAGACATTCAAACTGTTTTGAAAGGTTAGCACACACACAGAGAGAGAAGAAGAGAGAAGAGAGAGATGAGAGAAGAGACAGAGCAGAGAGAGAGGATGAAAGAGAGAAGAGAGAGAGAGGAGAGGAAGAAGACAGCAGAAGAGAAGAGAGATGAAGAGAGAGAGAGAGAAGGACGAAGAGAGAGAGAGAGCAGAGAGAGATAAAGAGGAAGATATAGCATTCTGAAATTCTGACAGTAAAACAGAAAGACAAACTGGCCTAACTGACAGACAGACAGACAGACAGACAGACAGACAGATGGCACAGACATGATACAGACACACAGAGACACAGACGAATTAAGCGTTGGCGAATTATCAAACATCTGCTAGGATTAATAACTTTGCTACCCGCCCACCCCCTAGAAATCGAATGTAAAATCAGATAGATCGCAAGTAAACAAATAAACTAAACGTAAAAGTGAGATGCCGAATTAGATAAATAATAATTAAATGAATAAATAAATGGAGAGGAATGAGAAAAAAAAAGCACACAGAAACACACGCACGCACGCACGCTCTGCTCTCTCTCTTCTGTCTGTCTCTGTCTGTGTCTTTCTATCTGTCTGTCTGTCTGTCTGTCTGTCTGTCTGTCTGTCTGTCTGTCTGTCTGTCTGTCTGTCTGTCTGTCTGTCTCTCTCTCTCTCTCTCTCTCTCTCTCTCTCTCTCTCTCTCTCTCTTCTCCTCTCTCTCTCTCTCTCTTCATACACACACAC
>CM060322.1:30357359-30364859 GCA_030674155.1 Stramonita haemastoma
TTCTTCGCTTTCTTCTTGCATTCTTCTTCGCATTCTTCTTTGCATTCTTCCATTCTCTTCTTCTTCTTCTTCGCAATTCTTCTTCTTTGCATTCTTCTTCTTTGCAATTCTTCTTCTTCTTCTTCTTTGCAATTCTTCTTCTTTGCAATTCTTCTTCTTCTTCTTCTTGCAATTCTTCTTCTTTGCAATTCTTCTTTCGCATTTCTTCTTGCATTCTTCTTCGCAATTCTTCTTCTTCTTCATTCTTCTTCGCATTCTTCTTGCATTCTTCGCATTCTTCTTTCTCCATTCTTCTTCTTCGCATTCTTCTTCTTCTTCGCATTCTTCTTTGCATTCTTCTTCGCATTCTTCTTCGCATTTCTTCGCAATTCTTCTTCTTCTTCTTCTTCTTCTTCTTCTTCCTTCTTCTTCTTCTTCTCTTCTTCTTCTTCTTTCTTCTTCTTCTTCTTTCCTTCTTCGCATTCTTCTTCCTTCGCATTCTTCTTCTTGCATTCTTCGCAATTCTTCTTCTCTTCTTCGCATTCTCTTCTTCTTCTTCTGCTTCTTCTTCTTTTGCATTTCTTCTTCGTTCATTTCTTCTTCTTCTTTTCTTCTTCTTTCTTCTTCCTTCTTCTTCTTCTTCTTCTTCTTCTTCTTCTTCTTCTTCTTCTTCTTTCTTCTTCTTCTTCTTCTTCTTCTTCTTGCATCTTCTTTCGCATTTCTTCTTCGATTCTTCTTCTTCTCTTCTTCTTCTTTCTTCTCTTCTTCTTCTTCTTTTCTTCCTTCTTCTTCTTCTTCTTTCTTCTTCTTCTTCTTCTTCTTCTTCTTCTTTTCTTCTTCTTCCTTCCTTCTTCGCATTCCTCTTCTTTGCATTTCTTCTTTGCATTCTTCTTCTTCGCATTCTTCTTCTTGCATTCTTCTTCTCATTCTTTCTTTGCAATTCTTCTTCTTCCTTTTCTTTCTTCTTCTTCGCATTCTTCTTCTTCGCATTCTTCTTCTTCTTCTTCTTCTTCTTCTTCTTCTTCTTCTTCTTCTTCTTCTTTTCTTCTTCTTCTTCTTCTTCTTCTTCTTCTTCTTCTTCTTCGCAATTCTTCTTCTTCTTCGCAATTCTTCTTCTTCTTCTTCTTCTCCGCAATTCTTCTTCTTCTTCTTCGCATTCTTCTTCTTCTTTCCTTCGCAATTATTCCCAATTGTTCTTCGTCATCGTCATCGTCGTCGTCTTCGTCGAATGCTCAGGCAGCAACTATTGTTATCTATCATATGATTTGGAAAATGCGTTCCGCTGCCGTTATTAAACGCCTGACTAATCGGGCCCAAGCACATCCGACTTCGGCATGTGAGAGAGAATTGTTATATTTGAAGACTTTCTGGAGAAGAAGAAAAGAAAAAGGCAGCAGGAGAATGGACCAAGAAAGCAGAACACAGACAAAGAAAGAGGTGGCAGGAAGAAAAAGGAACAAAGTAGAAAAAAGAGAGGGATAGAAAAGAGGGAATTCTTAGCATAATTTTCAGGAAGGTGGGGATGCTATGTATACTGACAGGCCCTTGGACATCCCGATGGGGTGACTCAAGGGGATGATTGAAGCATTTTGAAACCTTTTTTTTTTTAATGCCTTGGCTGGAGCTCCAAGGCTCCCCAATGGTGAGATTTTGTGTATGCGAACATTTTTACCTACCATGATAGTAGCCGCAGTCCGACTTCGGGGATGTATGCTGGATATGTTCGTGTTTCTGTAACTCACCGAATGCTGACATAAACTACAGGATCTTTAACGTGCGTATCTGATCTGTATATTCCTATACACGAAGGGAATAAAAGCATTGGCAGGTCTGCACTTGAAGTTGACCTGGGAGATCTAAAAAAAAAAATCTCTACTCTTAATTCACCAAACGCCGCCAAGATTTGAACCCACCATGGACCCTTGGGATTGAAGTCGAACGGTCTTAACCACTTGGCTATAGTAGTGTCCGTCGTTTGGAATGCTTGAACCCCCCCCCCCTCCCGGCCTTCTATGTGGTTACCCCCCCCCCTCCACACACACACACACACACACACACACACACACACACACACACACACACACACACACACACACACACACACACACACCACCCCTTGGTGATGCCATGTATAAATAATATATATATGTAAATAATGATGATAATACTATTAATGACAAAGTAGAAATAGTATGAATAGCATCCTCACATTCTGGAACTTCTGTGCTAGGCATTGTGCACCGCTTAAAAATAGTAAGAGAGAATTTGGGGGGGGGGGGTGAGAGGAGGAAGAAAGGAGAGTTGGGAAGAATGGAGGGGGGGGGGGGCAAGAGATAGAAGGTAGAGAAAGTCAGGGAAAGAAAAGGAGAGGAAGAAATGGGAAGAAGTGTGGAGGGGGAGGGGGGCAAGAGATAGAAACGGTAGGAAAGGTAGGGAAGAGAACAAAGAGAAGCAATACAAAAAAAGTTCACGCCAGAGGGCAGAGAGAAACGGAAGGGAGAGAGCACGAGACACAGACACAGACGACCGAGCACCATGCAGAGCAGAGAGCAGCACACACGACATGAGATGAGACGAAAACGATGAATGAGACCCAAAAAAGCATACAAAAACAGTTCAGAGAGAGAGAGAGAGATGAAGGAGAGAGAGAGGGGGGGGGATAGGGAGATGGAGAGAAAGGGGAAGGAGAGAGAGGGGGTGAGAGGAGGGACACAAAAAGGATAGCAAAGAATTGGAAGGACAAGATAGAACAAAAGCATAAAATTATTTTTAAACTAAACTAAAGAAAACGAAAAAAACCCAAGCCAATCTAAACAAAACAAGACAGCTCTAAACTAAACAAAACAATATAAAAAAATAATAAAAAAATAACAAAAAGCCAAGCTCACCCAATCAAAAACGAAATAACAGTCCAACACACAACAAAACAAAAGCAAGAACAAAAAAAGAAAACGAAACACAACAACAAAAACCAAACCAAACCAAACCAAACTAAAACAAAACAAAACAACAACAACAAAACAAAAAACAACCTTAAGCTTAGCACACCAAAACAAAGCAAGAAAAGGGGAAGAAAAAAAAAAGCGAAACAAAACAATGAAAAGCAAACAACTAAACCAAGCCCAAACTAAAAAAAAACAAAAACAAAACAACAACAACAACAACACAAAAACCAACAACCTAGTCTTAGCACATCAAAACAAAGCAAAAACAAAAACAAAACAAAAAAACTGGTACATACAGCACGCATTTGCACATCACACACCAAATGAAGAGGAGGAGGAGGAGGAGGAGGATTGCCAAATCAGAGAGGTTAAAAAAAATGAGGTCAGAAAGAAAAGCTTGACCAGACAAGACTTAACGCGGGATGATGATTAGCTAAACACCGCTGCGCAGAAAGCTAGGAGATTATAATCTCAGTCAGTAGGACATGAGTTGGCTAATCCATTACTTCACTGTCAGGACTAATACCCAAAACAAAACGTACACTCACACGACGCGCGCGCGCCGCACACGTAGCGCGCACGTACGCACACACACACACACACACACACACACACACACACCTAATATCACAACTTGGAAAAGCCGTAAACTTAATTTGAACACACACACACACACACACATACACACGCGCGTGCGTGCATGTGCTGTCTGTACGTGACACAAAAATCGCACACACACCTACGTGGTGCATATACGCACACACGCACAGAGAGAGAGAGAGAGAGAGGAAGAGAGAGAGAGAGAGAGAGAGAGAGAGAGAGAGAGAGAGAGAGAGAGAGAGAGAGAGAGAGAGAGAGAGAGAGAGAGAGAGAGAGAGAGAGAGAGAGAGAGAGAGAGAGAGAGAGAGAGAGAGAGAGAGAGGAGAGGAGGAATGCAGTTTTCGTTTATTAAATTGCTGCTTTTATGGTGAAATGGTTATGGATTTTTCAAAGTTAATGCTTTCTTTTACACACTTGATAATTTTATCATGTCTGCTCATAAACATTTATTCAGAATTTTATTATCTGTGTTCAAATTGCTTTAACGTCTTTTCACAAATTGTGATATTAGACGGGAATGAGAGACAGACAGACAGACAGAGACAGAGACAGAGAAAGACAGAGGGGGGAGGATGTGTGAATGTCAGGGGAGGAGGGTGTAGTTGGTAATGTATGGAAGATGGAATTTCAGGGGATCATAGGGCCTACATGTGGATTGTTGAAAAACCTTAACGTTACTTACCTACTAAACTACAATGAACAAAAAGGAAAATGCAGTTCTAACAATTCCTAACAAAAACAGTAATTCCAACGAAAAAAATGTAAAGTAATTTCACATGAGAAAAAAAATCGTAAGTAGCCTCGCCCCCCCCCCCCCCCCCCCCCCCAAAAAAAAAAAAAAAGAATCACCAACCAACAACAAAAACCCCAAATAATTTTTAAAGCTACCCCCCACCCCCAACAACAACAAAAAGTGTTTTTTTTTTAATCAAACATAAACAAAAGACCAACCAACCCCCCAAAACAAGAACGAGAACTCCCAACAACAGCAACGAAAAGCCAATTATGAACATAATCACCCCTTCCCCCCCCCCCCCTCCCTTCCCCAAGAAACAACTAAAATAAACAAAAGGTATAAAATAAAAATAAAAATCCTGTGAACAGAAGACCTAATAAAACCCATAAAAATATCAACAAGAAAGAAAAAAAACTGGTTTAGAGCGTCTCTAAAGTCCAAAGCAATCACAATAACAAACCAACTGGACTATGCATCAGCGATTTAAAAAAGAGTCATACATTTGTGGCAGACTATTATCTGTGTGTGTGTGTGTGTGTGTGTGTGTGTGTGTGTGTGTGTGTGTGTGTGTGTGTGTGTGTGTTGTGTTTTGTTGTTGTTGTTGTTGTTGTTGTTGTTTGCACAGAGAACGAAGCGCATTGATACTGTATTATGCTGTAAGCTCTGTGATGATACATTTGTCATTTATTCTTTTATCCTTTAACGTCTAATCCCTCACTCGTAGCCTACGTGAATTTCTCTGTTTTGAGACTTTTTTGTAAAAGTATTTAACATTTGCATTTCAACGCAGAAGAGTGATACAAGTATATGTGTCATCCTGTAGTGATTATCTTTATTTTGTTTTTGAAATGGACAAAGAAGGAACAGTTAAACATTTTTTTTAAAAGAACGCTTGTGATATTGATTAGGAGCTAATTGAGATGTTAATACATTGTTTATAAACCTTTTTAACAGAAAAAGAGAAAAAGCAATCACTTCTTTTTTAACATATTTTAAAATTGTTCTTAGGTTTCGTTTTCATTATGATGTCAAAGTAAAGTACAGGAGTTCCCATAACCTATGCGGTCGTTGGGGAGTCGGGTGTCAGAGGACTCGGTTTCTCTAAGTCAACATTTTTAAAAGCCGCGCCCATATCATTTTCCTCCCTGCTTTACCTTTCTTGTCCTCTAAAAGGGCAGGTACTCATTTACAGCTGGGCGAAATGGGGGACTGTGCTGAAGCCAAGGTGCGGAAAAAGTCACCCACCCAAGAGGTAACCCCGCTCAATGCTGCTTAACCTTAGCTTTGGGAGGGCGACTTCGTTTGCCTCTGAGCTATCCCATCCCCATTGAGTAACATTTCTTTTGATGTCTTTTAAAAAATCATTTTCAAGCCTTCCTGTGTACAGATGTACACAATGTACATATAAAGTAGTTTCTATTTGATGAGAAAAGAGGTAATTATAGAAAATGTCCTATTTTAAAGTGAAACTTTTAACGTCAAAGATGAATAGGGAGTCATGATCGGAAGTCTGATAGCTTTTTAAAAAATCAAACAGCCAGGTTGTGGGATTTTTTTCAGGCTTTAAGTTCTTTGATCATTGTTATTCAGTTCTTCTGTGCACTTGACCGTTTTTTTGTAGTCTTTCGAACAGAGAAACAGACAACCTTTAATTTTTTGTTTTGTTTTTTACTCTTTATTTCAAGATAATGCAATAAGTACTCATGCGCGGGTTTTTTTAATATCCAGCCCCCGTGTATATGTTGTTAACTACTGTATAGGTATTTCTCTTTCAGACATTTTCTGCATAATATTTTATTTAGTATAGTTGTCAATAACAAGTCTATGGACTGTGTGAAGGAAAACAACGTAATAGTCGAGGCAATTATCAGCTGGCTTGTAACAATATTCAATTGAAGAATATAACCGTGTTTTGCCAGCTGTGGTTAAAACCAGTTTGGTCATAAACAGTTGTGCAGTTTTCATAAATCTCAAAAAAGCGTTTGATCATAGCAACAGAACCATTCTTTGTCCAAGCTCATCCAATGGCATTAGAAGCAACCTGTATGAATAAAAGGAAATGTGTGTGTCCTTACTAAAACTACGGTTAGATGTCGTTTGAAGCTAGTAGACTATTTTACCTCAACAACTGGATTAAAGCAGGGTAATGTGCTAGGTCTAACGTTATTCACATCCACCCACACCCCTTAAATTGTTGGATCAATAGTGGATTTAATCAACATTTTTTTTAGCTGGGTGGGAGGGGGGGGGGGGGGTTGCAAACGAACAAATCTCACCATTGGTAAACTCGTAGCTCTAGCGGAAGAAAAAAGAAACAACACAACTTTTTATGAGATGTCTTTGATATTCTGTTCCGTTGTTGATGTGGTTTTTACTCGCTGAAACTTTAGTGGTTATGCAAGCACAGGGGAGTGATTTTGGAACAAACAGTTGCACAACTTCAGTTCAAAAGTGACAGACGTAAAAATGATTTATCATTGCATTTCCAAAGGCTGGTCACTGGAGTGTGAGAGGAGAATGGTGATGTGATGGCTCTACAGGGACTTGGTGTGTCTCTTTACCTCGAGGGGAGTCTTTGCAGTACTGCCTCCAGTTTTTTTAGGGAGTGTGTTTGAACCTGGCGGAGCCCATCCTTTTACTGGAAAGCAGGGAGTATTTTGTGTCATCCATACCACTGGCCATAGCTGGAATGCTCTTCTACGAAAGATGAATGGGGATAGTTTTCGTTTGTTTGGTTGGTTTTTGGTTTTTTCGTTCCTTAGCTAAAGCTCCGAGGTTTACTGACGGTGAGATTATTGGCGTATGCAACCGTTTTCTCCCCCACTATTAAGGTAGCCATATTTCGACTTCAGGAGTTGTATGGGACATGATCAGCAGCAATTCGTTAGGAGCTTATCTATAATACATTTGCTTTGAAGAGGATATCTTTTTAAAATAGGTTGTCAACCACCAGTGATCTTGTCTATGGTAAACCAAAACAGTATTTTAAAAAAAACCCCACAAATATCACACTGCCACTAAGCGCAGATAGTAGTGGATTTAGTTACTACCCGTGAATTTAAAAAAATCCAATTCTGTCAATCGGTTTCCAGGTGTCCTTCGATTCAGATGATGAAGAAAAACAACGCTAGGTTTCAATATTGATTCGGTTCATTTGGTGAACCCCCAGAGTTGATGAGAATATTGATTGCTTTTTTCAGGCATTTTGCCAACGCTTGATAAACCGCAGATGGCAGAATG
>CM060322.1:30369859-30376971 GCA_030674155.1 Stramonita haemastoma
AGAGAGAGAGAGAGAGAGAGAGGAGGAGAGAGAGAGAGAGAGAGAGAGAGAGAGAGAGAGAGAGAGAGAGGAAGGAAGGAAGGAAGGAAGGAAGGAAGGAAGGAAGGAAGGAAGGAAGGAAGGAAGGAGGGAGGGAGGGAGGGAGGGAGGAAGGAAGGAAGGAAGGAAGGAAGGAAGGAAGGAAGAAAGGGAAGGAAGGAAGGAAGGAAGGAAGGAAGAAGGAAGGAAGGAGGGAAGGAAGGAAGGAAGGGAAGAAAGACAGAAAGACAGAAAGATTCAATTCCAAAAAGCATTACCTACCTTTTAGCTTTCCTTGCTTGTGACTGGAACCGCTCGTAAAAAGAAAATGAGCCATGACGAAAGAAAGAAAGAAGGAAGGAAGGAAGGAAAGAAAGTAAAGAAAGAAAGAAAGAAGAAAGAAAGAAAGAAAGAGAAAAGAAAGAAAGAAAGAAGAAAGAAAGAAAGAAAATAAAAGAAAGAAAGAAAAAAGAAAGAAAGAAAGAAGGAAGAGGAAAGAAAGAGAAAAAGAAAGAAAGAAAGGAAAGAAAGAAAGAAAGAAGAAGAAAGAAAGAAGAAAGAAAAGAAGGAAAGAGAGAAAGAAAGAGAAGAAAGAAAGAAAGAAGAAAGAAAGAAAGAAAGAAAGAAAGAAAGAAAGAAAAAAAGAAAAAGAAAAGAAAAGAAAAGAAAAAAAATCAATTCCAAAAGACGTGACCTTCCTTTTAAGTTTTCCCTGCCTGTAACTGGAACCGCTCGTAAAAAGAGAATGAGCCATGAAGAATGCAGAAACACCCTGGTTTGGGGCCACCAGATGGAGATGAAGATGCATGTGCCAAAATCATAGCTACTACTAAACTTATACTACAAAATCTCTTAGCTTACCTGGTAAGGTAAAATTAATGGTACCCTGAAGACTCAAAAATAGATTGTCCTGCCACCCTGGTCATAACTTAAAATTCTGGGAATGTGAAACACTGTGTACTAAATGGCTTCTTCAATACTCCAACACTCTATATTTTTTTAAGAGGCTAGTAACAGAATAAAGTTGAAGTTTGTTAGGGACCAGTGCATGACAAGGAATAGATGACTTTTCCTGGTCAAATTTGTCACAAGACAGACAGGCTGGCACAACTTATCAGGACTTCTTCTTCCTCGAAAACTCAGACAGCAACTATTGTTGTCCTTCTAATGAGCCAAAAATGCGTTGTGCTGCCTTTTAATTAAGCGCCTGACAAGTCAGGTCTAGCGCATCCAACTTTGCTGTGGGAGAGAATTGCAATCTTCTAAGTTTTTTTTTCTGGAAAAAGTGCGAGAGAATGGACCAATATGGCAGAATAGCAATCTTTTCAGGGTTTTTTCATGAAAAAAGTGCGAGAGAATGGACCAATATGGCAGAATAGCAATCTTTTCAGGGTTTTTTTCATGAAAAAAGTGCAAGAGAATGGACCAATATGGCAGAATAGCAATCTTTTCAGGTTTTTTTCATGAAAAAAGTGCAAGAGAATGGACCAATATGGCAGAATAGCAATCTTTTCAGGAGGTTTTCATGAAAAAAGTGCAAGAGAATGGACCAATATGGCAGAATAGCAATCTTTTCAGGTTTTTTTTCATGAAAAAAGTGCAAGAGAATGGACCAATATGGCAGAATAGCAATCTTTTCAGGTTTTTTTTCATGAAAAAAGTGCAAGAGAATGGACCAAGAGGGCAAAAACTAGACAAGGAGGAGGTGACGGGAAGAAATGGAACAAGTCGGGATGCTATTTATTCTGTCAGGCCCCTGGCAAACCCACGGGGAGATTCAGGGTATCTGACTTTGCTTCTTTATTCTACAGACAGTCAGTTCTGCTGACAGTAGACATTGATATGCCTCTATCCCCGGACTAGTTGCTTTTAGCATATTCTAGAACAATCCAATCATAGCCTCCCCGACTACAAGGGCCACAGCATGGTGTCATCTACTGTCCTGAATAAAGTATTGATGACGCAATTTCATCAGCATCCCAAATGTTAACGTTGGGAAAAAAAATAAGCAACACCACAGCTTTGACTCAAACAGTTGTTTTTTTTTAGGACAGAGCAGATGGTACAAACGTGTACAAGAATGATGGTAGTATGCTAGAGGTGAAAATTAACATTATATATTTCTGATGGGAATTGGTAAAATGAAGGTAATAATTATGTTGTAGGTGAAATTAACATAACACGTTTCTGATTGAAATTGGTAAAACCAAGATGATATGTTGGAGGTTGAATTAACATTCTACGTTTCTTATGGAAATTAGTAAAATGAAGGTGACGTGATGCTGAAGAAATCAATAATTATATGTTTCTGACGGAAATTGGTAAAACTAGTGCGATATGCTATAGTGAAATTAACATTATGCGTTTCAGAGGAAAATTAGTAAAATGAGGGTTGAGAGGTGAAATATAGACATAAAATTTTTTTATGAAATATAGTATATATATATATATATAATATATATAATATATATAATATAATGAAGGTGACATGCTATAGGTGAAATTGACTTCATAATATTTTCCGATGGAAATTCATAAAATAAAGATGATATATTTTTGGTGGAATTGATATCATTCATTTTTTAATGGAAATTAGTAAAAAGGAAGGTGATATACCGTAGGTAAAATCAACATCAGATGTTTCTGATGGAAATTGCTAAAAATCCCTCAGAATATACGTAAAGTCTTTTTTAAAAGCATTACAATGAGCATTTCTATGAGGGTATGAGACAAAACACCGTGGTTTGTGGAAGAAATATTCATTCGTATTGCAAGGGAAAATCGTAGTTCTTTTCTCTTTAGTCTACTACTCAATAAACCACTCTAAAAACATGGCTAAACTGGTGGAAAACTAAATAGAACAAATTCATCACTGATTATAATCTGATGCTATAGTCACTATGTCAGTGTGTGGTTAAAAACAGAAATGCGAAGAGTATAGTATCGACAGTCTGCCACCCTAAAGAGAAACGCTGAGAACTTTATATCGTATTTGTTGATCTGCCAAAGACAACTGCTAGCAACTAAAGCAACACTAGCGACTAGAATGGCCGACACACCCTTTCACTTAGTTTGCCAGAAAAGTTCAGAGCTGTGATCACTTCAGTCCATGACAGAAGCAGGAGTCAGACTTCTGGCAGCGAGATGCACCAAATACATTCTCAATAACGATGGAATGCTTCCAGAATTAGTCCTACTCTCTGCCCTTTGCTTCATCCTGCTCGTAACTCTGGAACTAGAAGTCTTGGGAAACTTTCAGAAAGACGTCATCTCTTAGTTTTGCATCCAGATTCTCAACATTATTGTCGTTGCTCAGTGGTAAGCGCCCTGAGTTTTGGACTGGATGTCGTGGTTCGAATCCCATAAGTTAACGATTTTTTTTTTCGGATTCCAGCCGGTTTCTACCCAGAGTAAGTGTGCTATGGGGTCATTGGAAAGACTATGGCCATACAATCAAGCTTCATCCACTTAATGAGTTGTGATTTTGAGAGCGAGTTTGATAGAATTGCCCAAATTACCTAACCAACGCTGCAAGTGTCTGTATCTCTCAGGCCCGGTTGACTGCTGGGTATATTACGATAGGTAGTGTAGAGTACAGCCCTGTCACGTAGTCTCAAAGCACGTGTGCTTCCATAGCAGCAGCATGACATCATCCTCATCGTCATTGATCACCATGCAGTAAAAGAAAACTGGCTCTGATTCGATGACCCCAATGACTCTGGTCTCATGATAATCTCAAGTTTTGTTTCCCCATGCACTTCTGTGCCTGTGGTGAGTTTGTGTCAAAGCCTTTGAGGTTGGAGGTTCACAGAGAGAAGGTCGTTGGAAGGATGTTGTGATGGTCACCACCTCGCGACTGAGCTAATACTGTCGCCAGTAAGAAGGGCCTTGGTTGGTCATGTCCTGCGTATATTAACTCAAAAACGTACCGCTGAACACCACCAGAGTGACCCAGCAGCATTGCAGGGCCCCTCTGGCTAGTGGCCCCCACAGTGTGTGTGTGTGTGTGTGTGTGTGTGTGTGTGTGTGCGTGCGTGCGTGTGTGTGTGTGTGTGTGTGTGTGTGTGTGTGTGTGTGTGTGAAGTCAAGTCAAACTTTTATTTCCAGATGGTACATTGAGTAAGCAGTGCAATTGCTTTTGTATGTGTGTGTGTGCGTGCGTGTGTGTGTGTGTGTGTGTGTGTGTGTGTGTGCGTGCGTGCGTGCGTGCGTGCGTGTGTGTGTGTGGCATGCGCGAGTTCATGTACATGTAAACAAGAATAGGAGGCGGAGAATGAGAATGAGAAAGAGAGAGAAGACTGAATCCTTACCTACATGCTTGGGTATGTGTGCGTCTACGTACATGTTCGTGCCCACAAACAACTACAACAACTACAACTACAATAACAACAAAAAAGGTATAAACTGATCGATACCTACACTCTACTACTACACATCGAGTAGCACCACGCAATTGCCGAAGGCTGCCGAGTCAATAGGCTGGTATTTTAAGGCCAGGGCAAGTTGTAGGTGAACCCTTTAAACGCCCCGTCTCTCTTTGATCCTTGCCAGAGTGCTTGGCTATCATCAAGTAGGCGGCCCACGTTTCTCTCTGTGTTTACATCTTTTACGTCGGTGTAAAGCCTACATACATACATGTGTATGTTTGTTTTGTAAGTGTTTGTGTGTGTGTGTGTGTGTGTGTGTGTGTGTGTGTGTGTGTGTGTGTGTGTGTGTGTGTGTGTATTGGGGGGGGGGAGGGGGGTTGTAAGTGTGTGTGTTGTGTTTGTGTGTTTGTGTTGCGTGTTGTGTGTGTGTGTGGGGGGGGGGGGGGGTAAGTGTGTGTTGTGTTGTGTTGTGTTGTGTGTTGTGTGTCTGTGTGTGCTGTGTGTGGTGTGTGTGGGGGGGGGGGGGTAAGTGTGTGTTTGTGTTGTGTGTGTGTGTGTGTGTGTTGTGTGTGTGTTGTGTGTGTGTGTTGTGTGTGGTGTGTGGTCTGTGTGTGTGTGTGTGTGTGTGTTGTGTGTGTGTGTGGTGTGTTTGTGTGTGTGGTGTGTGTGTGTTGTTGTTGTTGTTGTTGTCATTTACTTGTCACATACAACGCTACAAATGTATATCTTTATATTTTTATTTTATGTTTCATTTTATTCCTTTATTTCGAAAATAATGGAATAAACACTCTTGTGTGGATTTTTTACATCCATTCCCCGTCTGTACATAGTTTTGTAAATGTTGTCATCCGTTCTCACCGGTCTACTCTTCCGAATAGCGGAACAGGTTTGAACGTGTGCGCAAGATATTCTGCGTGCGTTCGGATACGGGACCTCGGTTTATAGTCTCATCCGAAGAACTGTGTGTTCATGTTGTGTACAACAGACTGGCCTTACCATGTCAAAGTCTTAAGACTCGTGTGCATTTTTAAGGCAAGGAAGAAGCACATGAAAGTGTTACTACATTTTGCATACTACTGAACTAATGACCAGCTAGCCACACCAAGTGTGGTTCTGAAGTGTCCTGTACTCTTTTAAAAACGCTTCCTCCAGACCTGTCCAACACACCCAAAATCTGAGGTCCAGTATCTGGCCTACTGACCTGCCGATGAGGGACAAGCTTTTTGGACCCCTACAGCTTATTCTGTGAAAACGTTGTATTTAGCCAGTTAGAAATGTACATGAAAACCAAAGTCAGGTTATGTTCAGGACACATCTTCTTCATAAAACGCTCAGACAGCAACTCCACAGCCTCTGACAAAATGCTGCCGTGCGCTGAAGGGCCTTATTTTGTGAATGCAATGAAGCTGATATTCACGATGGATATGTTCACGTTCTCTAACTTGTGACACAAGCTTGAATCACATGTTAGAAGGATTTATCCATTTTAGATAATTATTAGCTTTATCGTATTGGTTTAAACAGAATTTTATTCGAAGAACACTTCGAACATATTTGTACCAGAGCAGCAACAAGCTTAAAGCTTGTGATGTGCTCAACAACAATAACAAATTTTGTTTTACTTTTATCAGCTCGTATTCACAAAAAATAAGTAATTACAAGTTATTCTTGGATAGCAGAATGAAGTTTCGTTCTCAGCTCTTCCCCTAGGGTAACAGACTGTCAGTGCTATATACACCACTTGCATTTTTTGTTTTATAACCACACACTGCAACGTGACTTAGAAACTATAACACCAATACAATCAATGATGATGACTTAGAAACTATGACATCAACATAAATCAGTGATGATGACTTAAAAACTATAACATCAATAATTATAATCAGTGATGATGACTTAGAAATTGTAACATCAATATAATCAGTGATGATGTCTTAGAAACTATTACATCATTATAATCAGTGATTGTGACGTAGAAACTATAACATCAGTCATTCTAATCATTGATGAATTTGTTGTGTTTATCTTTCCATAAGTTTTAGGTGTGTGAATATCAAATAGTTGCATGGGTGTGACTGATTTTGAATGCAAGCGCTTTGATTTGTTTGCATTACAAGATTTAGCGCTATATAAATTCCATGTATTATCATTATTATTATTTTAGGTATGATTCGATTGGTTCACTGACCAATAAACTTAAGACAAGAATTGTGATTTTTTTTGTCCACCAAGGAAACAAAGAGCCAAACAAACCAACAAACAAACAAAAGAAAAAAAATGGAGATAAATACGCATATATAAGGGCAGGCAATCAGAATGGGAATAGCTGGCTGTATTCTAAAGCTGATGAGGCCTAGTGATAAAATGTGTCCTGCTCTCGACAGCTTCTGTCAGTATTCTATTTTCACCCTTTTTATCACCGTGCTTATCTGTGAAACCCTCTCGCAGGGGATACCGGGAGGCCTGTCCGTATAAATAGCATCCCCAGCTTCTGGAAATGGTGTGCTAGGAATGGCCAGTTTTCTATCCCTTTTTTTTTTTTTTGTTTGTTTGTTTCGTTTCTGCCCTGTTCCTTTTCTTCCTGTCATCTCCTTCTTGTCTTCTTGTTGTTGTTTTGTTTGTTGTTTTTTGTTTGTTTGTTTTTTTTTGCCTTCTTAGTCTATTCCCATGCCTTCTTTCTAGAAAAAAAAACTTAAAAGATAACGGTTCTCTCCCATGCCGAAG
>CM060322.1:30377071-30379571 GCA_030674155.1 Stramonita haemastoma
AAAATTGAATTGACTTGAATTGAATTGAATAAATTTTATTTAAAGAGGGTAATGGCATAAGCAGAGAGAGAGAGAGACAGACAGACAGACAGACAGACAGACAGACACACAGACAGACAGACACACAGACAGACAGACAGACAGACAGACAGACAGACAGACAGAGATAGAGAGAGAGGGTGAAGGAAGAGGGTAGATAACGGGTGTGGGGGAGTTGTGGAGGTTGGGGTGGGGTGGGGGGTGACGTGGGGGGAGGGGGAGGTGGGGTGGGGGGTTTAGGGTATCACAACATATGAAATATCTGGCTGTCAGGAATGCCAAACTTGATTGTCAAGAGACGGTGTGTGTGTGTGTGTCAGCAAGACAGACTGGTGGTGACAACAAGACAGACTGGTGGTGACTGTTGGTGACAACAAGACAGACTGGTGGTGACAACAAGACAGACTGGTGGTGACAACAAGACAGACTGGTGGTGACAGCAAGACAGACTGGTGGTGACAGCAAGACAGACTGGTGGTGACAGCAAGACAGACTGGTGGTGACAGCAAGACAGACTGGTGGTGACAACAAGACAGACTGGTGGTGACAAGACAGACTGCTATTGACAACAATACAGACTTGTGGTGACTGTTGGTGACAACAAGACAGACTGCTATTGACAACAAGACAGACTTGTGGTGACTGGTGGTGACAACAAGACAGACTGCTGATGACAACAAGACAGACTGGTGGTGACAACAAGACAGACTGGTGGTGACAACAAGACAGATTGCTGGTGACAAGACGTACTGGTGGTGACAGCAAGACAGATTGCTGGTGACAAGACGTACTGGCGGTGACAACAAGACAGACTGTTGGTGACAACAAGACAGACTGCTGGTGACAACAAGACAGACTGCTGGTGACAACAAGACAGACTTTGTGACATCAAGACAGACTGCTGGTGACAAGACAGACCGGTGGTGACAAGACACAGACTGTTGGTGACAAGACACAGACTATTGACAACACAGCACGTGGTGAACGTGGAAAATGAAAGGGAGAAAGAGTGTCCCCCAACAGATGACTAAATGGATGACTAAATAAAGTATTTTCTCTCCGTTCCTCATCGCGGCTAGAGCTCCGAGGGTCACCAATGGTGAGACTTTGCGTAAGCGACCGATTTGGCCCCTACTATGAAGGTAGCTGCATTCCGACTTCGGGGATGTATACTGGGTATGTACGTATTTCCGTCACCCAGCGAACACTAACATGAATGACGAGATCTTCATCACGCATATTTGATCTTCTGCATGTGTGTATATACATGAAGGGAATGGAGGTATTGGCAGGTCTGCACTTGAAAGTTGACCTGGGTGATCGTGAAAGAACTCCACAGCCTGAATTCACCAGACGCCGCCACCGAGATTTGAACACGCGACTTTATGGACCCTTGGGATTGAAATTGAACGAGCTAGAGTGTCCGTCAAATGAATGAATGAATAGACAGACAGACAGACAGACAGACAGACAGACAGACAGATAGATAGATAGATAGATAGATAGACAGACAGACAGACAGACAGACAGACAGACAGACAGACAGACAGACAGATAGATAGATAGATAGATAGATAGATAGATAGATAGATAGATAGATAGATAGATAGATAGAGAGAGAGATAGAGAGATAGAGAGATAGATAGAGAGAGTGATAGAGAGAGTGATCGATAGATACATAGATAGATAGAGAGAGTGATCGATAGATAGATAGATAGATAGATAGATAGATAGATAGATAGATAGATAGATAGATAGATAGATAGATAGATAGATAGATAGATAGATAGATAGATAGATAGATAGATAGACGGACGGACGGACAGACAGACAGACAGATAGATAGATAGATAGATAGATAGATACATAGATAAAGAGATACAGAGATAGATACATAGATAGATACAGAGATACATAAACTATCTCCAATCCTTGTCCTATCCAGTTGGCTGGGACCCCAAACTGTCTTTGTGTCCAGTTCCAGTCACGGCTAGCCAGCTAGCAGGGCAGGGCAGGGTAGGGTAGGGCAGTCATTGATTCGGGGAGTTCCCCAGGGATGGGTTCTTGCCCCTGTTTTCTCTCTTCTCTCTCTCTCCTCTCTCTCTCTTCTCTCTCTCTCTCTCTCTCTCTCCTCTCTCTCTCTCTCTCTCTCTCTCTCTCTCTCTCTCTCTCTCTCTCTCTTCTTTGTCTTGTGTGCCCGGCATCTTTCAGCCACAGCCCTAGCCTTCATTCTGTCTCACATAGCGGCTTCTCTAGCTCCGATGGTAAACAGCTTTTTTTTATTTTTTTTTATTCAACTTTGCCTGTGTTTCTTCGTGTCGTGAGATTCTATTTATAATATATATTTATATGAAGATAAATATAGAGATCGTAGATATAGATATCGTGTTTTTATCATTATTTTACAGATATTTTTAGATAGATACGTTCGTTTTACAGATTGTAGATATCGTGTTTTTAT
>CM060322.1:30387071-30399571 GCA_030674155.1 Stramonita haemastoma
GTTGTGGTAAAAGAATTCCATAAAACCCAGGAAAACACATTTCCACTGAGTATGTTGGCGCACCCTTGAAGGTTATGGCATTTTACACAAGAACAACAACAAAACGTGATCAGACTGCTAAATGGGGCTATCTTGAGAACATTATAAGTTGTAAAAATTAGTATATATTTTTTATACTTCCATAGAGGGGACGGGGTAGCTCAGTGGTCAGAACACTGGCTTTCCCCCAAGCTAAGATTAAGCAGCGCTGAGCTGTGGTTACCAAGTGGATGGCGACCGTTTGTGTGTCTTGGCTTCGGTGCAGTCTTCCGGTTCACCCACCTGTAAATGGGTACCTGCCCTCTTTAAGGTCAGGAAAGGGGAAAGGCAGCATGCAAGGTAGAGAAGGTGGGCGCCGCCTTCGATATTGCTGTCCTCTGGAGAAGTTGAGGTCTCTGTCTCCACATCTCGGAAGAGATGATTGTATTCCAAACCATCCTATCTATTAAAAGGGGAAAAAATGAATGGATGTTTTGATAGAAGTGACATTGAAATCTGTTACAGATGGAATGATACAGAAACTAGGACAACAAACAACAAAAACTATGTCTTCCATGTTATTGAAAGAAACGTCTGCTCGTGGTTGTTCATCATACCAATGTGTGGTTACTCAGTATTTGAGTGAGGCTTGCTTATTGTCATTCATAGTAATGCATGGTTGCTCAGTATAAGATAGAAGTGAGGTCAAAATATCAAGGGGGGGGGGGGGATAACTGCACAAGAATAAAATTAAACGTGAAATTGGTTCTTGTTGAAAACAGTTTTTTTGGGGGGTGGAGGGAGGGGGAAACAAAATTTAATCTAGAAAATAATACATACATACGCATTTACAACAGATCAACAACAAGCTTATAGTGTGCTCAACAACAATGACATTTTTTTGTTACGATCTCCATGTCATCTTCTATTGCAAACCTGCTAGTTTCTTCATTCCTTTCGTGTATATACAAAAACAGAAAATTAAATATACGCGTTAAAGATCCCATCATTTATGTCAGTGTTCGGTGGGTTATATTACAGAAACACGAACATACCGAACATACATCCCCGAAATCGGAATGCGGCTACCTTCATGGTGGTGAGGCCAAAACGATCGCATACCCAAAAATCTCGTCCATTGGTGAACCTCGACACACTAGCTGAAGAACGAGAGAGACAAAATTAAAATAAAAAAAAATGAAATACTGTTCCTACTTTATGCCCTCTATCTGGCAGTGCAGGTGATGTTTTTCCCCGAACAGTGCTGAAACAGACAGGAGGAACAGGTCGCTGTCTGAGCAGATGTAGACTATGTAATGTTCGCTCCTGCGTTCAATATCAATACTTTAGAGGCTTTATGCGAGTTTAGTAGGAGCTGCAAGGAAGAAAAAAAAAGCACGTGGTTTTGACAATCTTGTTAGTGAATCAATGCATATAAAGCGAAGAATGGTGATGACCATAGTGATTCTTGTCATCGTCCACCATCATCATCAAGAGCATGACATTATTGTCGACGTCGTCGTCATTCTCATCACCATCAGCAGCGACAGCTTGATATCACCATCATCCACATCATCTTCACTCATCATCGTCATTCACCATCACCAACGTCAATACCGTCATCATCATCATCATCTTTCACCAGCATCATCATTTACGATCATTATCACCATCACCACCATTATTCACCATCATCAAAATCACCATTCGCCATCATCCACCGTCATCATCATCCCATTCACCATCACCCATCATCAACTGTCGGAGCTGTCAAAGCCGTAAATGTCAAAAGTAGCGAAATGTTTCAGTCATGTGAATGTAAAATATAAAATGTGAAACCCAATACATGATGCCTCCTCTGTTCTGCCTGCCTGCTGGCTGTCTTGCCTGTCTATCTGGCTATCTGTCTGTCTGTCTGGCTGACTGTTGGCTGGCTATGCTGTATGTCTGTCTGTCTGGCTCGCTGGCTGGCTGTATGTCTGTCTGGCTGACTGTCTGTCTGGCTAGCTGGCTGTATGTCTGTCTGGCTGTCTGTCTGTCTCCTGTCTGTCTGTCTCTGTATGGCGGTCTATCTGTCTCTGTCCGTCTGTCGGTCTGTCTGTGTTTGTCTGTGTCTATGTATGCCTGTAAAACTATGCCTGCCTGCCTGTCTGTGTCTGTCTTTGTCTGTCTGTTTGTCAGTCTGTATGTCTACCTACCTACCAACATCTGTCTAGAATAGCTGTCAAAATACCTCAGTCATTATTGGCTGCCAGGTGTTCTGAACATATTTTACCAGACTTTTGGCAGAAGGGAGGAAGGAAGGAAGAAAGGCAGGAAGAGTTGACAGGTTGCCGATGGAAAACATCTGTCCCATTATTATCATCGTCTTTGTTCACAGTGTTGTTGTTGTGGGTAATGGTGGGTTTAGTTTTTGGGGTTGTTGTTTGTTTTGTTTTTTTAATTTGTGTTGTATGAATTTTTTTTGTAACGTGTACTGTTTTTTGTATATGCTTATTGTGCAACTTGCATACAGCTGTGTGGGTTTTTTTTTTCTTTAGTGGAGAAAAGAACAGGAGGCGGTCGGGGGGTGGGGGGTGGGAGAGAGCTAAGACACTCTCTCTCTCTCACTGTTTCTCTTCCCCTGTCTGTCTGTCTGTCTGTCTGTCTGTCTCTCTCTCTCTCTCTCTCTCTCTCTTCTCTCTCTCTCTCTCTCTCTCTCTCTCTCTCTCTCTCTCTCTCTCTCTCTCTCTCTCTCTCTCTCTCTTCTCTCTCTCTCTCTCTCTCTCTCTTCTCTCACTCTTTATGTAGTCTTTCTGACATCTGTCTGTCTGTGTACCTACCTACCTACCTACCTACCAACCTACCTACCTGTACCTGGCTGTCTGTCTGTCTGTCTGTCTGTCTGTCTGTCTGTCTGTCTCTATCTATCTGCCTCTCTATATGATTTTCTTTCTGTTACAACAGTGTAGTGCGTGAAATGAACGTGGGATGCTTAACGCGCAGCATGAAGTACTGTGACATTTCACTAACGTCTGTTGGAGACGCTAATCTCTGCCTACTGAAGCTTAATAATGTCACAGATCGAATTATGTAGGCCTATATACATATATATATATATATATATATATATATATATATATATATATGTATATATATATATGTATATATATATATATATGTATATGTATACGTATATATGTATATACATATATCTTGTGTGTGTGTTTGTGTGTGTGTGTTTGTGTGTGTGTTTTGTCTTGTTGTTGTGTGTAGTGTTGTATGTGCTGTGTGTGTTGTGTGCGTGTGTACGTGTGTGCGTGTGCGTGTGCGTGTGTGTGTGTGCGTGTGTATGTGTGTGTGTGCGTGTGCGTGTGCGTGTGTGTGTGTGTGTGTGTGTGTGGTGTGTAAAAAAAAAAGAACAGAACAGAACATCGTTTATTGCGATGGAAGCATAAAAGACTTATAGACACAAGTAGACAAATTATGTGTTGTGTGTGCGTGTGTTGTGTGTCTGTGTGTGCGCCCGTCGTGTGTGTGTGTATGTGTTTGTGTGGCTGGCTGGCTGGCTGGATGTATGTTTTCTTGTAAGTTCTCATGATTTTTTATGTATAATATTCGTGTTTGCGTTTGGGGATGGTTTTATTGGTTTATTGAGATTGGGCTTTCTTTATCTTCTCCCTTCTTTTCTTTTCTTATCTTTTTTTCCTTTTTTCTTTTTTCCTTTTTTTTCTTTTCTTTTTTTCCTTTCTTTTCTTATTTTTCTTTTTCATCCGTTTTTTTTCTTTTCCTTTCTTTTCTTTAAGACAATGGAAATTGGCAGTGTTGACAGTGTCATGTGTCACTGGGGCTGACATGGAGACTCGAGTGACAGACATAACGATCCATGGACGTCCTGTCTTTCTGTCTGTCTGTCTGTCTGTCTGTCGTCTGTCTGTCTGTCTGTCTGTCTGTCACTGCCACACACACACGCATGAGGGGTGGGTGGGATTGGTGGAATGGGGTGGGGACAGGGGATGGACGGAAGGGGGGGGGGGGTGAACAGATCTAGACAGGTGGAGGGTGGAGGTGGGGGGGGTAGGGTGGTTGAGGCCGAGGGGTACAGTATCATTATGTCGTCAGCGATGAGGAAAGAGAAGAAGATGTGAAGGTTCTCCTCCACCCCCACCCCCCCCTTCCCCATCTTTTTCTCTTCTCTATACACACACACACACTATGTGTGCGCACGCGTGCGTTGCATGCACATACACACACACACAACGCACGCGTGCGCACGCACATACACATACACACTTGCGCGCCCACACACATACGTGCACACACACATACACATACACACACACAACGTGTGTGCATGCACATACACATACACACTTGAGCATGCACACACACAACACACACACACACACACAATCACACACACATCACACACACGCACACAACACACACACACACACACACACACACACACCACACACACACACACACACACACACACACACACACACACACACACACACACACAAACACGACAGAATCGTTATAAACTCTGGTCTTACAATGAGGGGGGGGTGATACGTGACTCTACAGTCCTATAGTAGGCACGAACCATGACACTCTGGTTCTGTATTGGGTATGATGACGTGACACTCTAGTCTTATAGTAGGAACGGTACGTGACATTCCGGTTCTATAATGGGTATGATACGTAACACTCTGGTCATACAGTGTATGTGATACGTGACACTCTTGTCATGTAGTGAGTGTGATACGTGACACTCTAGTCCGACAATGGGCATGATACATGATACTATTGTTATACAGTTGGTGTGGTACGTGGCACTCTAGTCCTACAGTGGGTGAGACACGTAACAATCTTATGTCATGTAGTGGGTGTGATACGCGACTTGTTATGTTGTAGGTATGCTTTGCTTTTCTGGTCTTGTAACAGGCATGCTTCAGAACCCTCTGGTCCTATAGTGGTTTGACTGGTGTCCCTTTGTGGCATTACAAACGGTCTTTATATCGTGACATTCTGCGTGACTTCTTTGAGGAGTGTTTGGGGGGAAGTGCCCTGAAGTTTTCAGGCAGTGTGTATGTGGCCGGCAAATTGAACCTGGAGGGGCCCTTCCTTCTTTAAGTAAGTACACACTGGCTGTGCCTAGTTTATATACAGGTGTGCTGGAAATCTGAGTGCGAAAATGTCTTAGGTTTGGTCAGGTAAGTCTCCCCCCCCCCCATGGGGATGCCAGGGGCCTGTCAGTATCAATAGCATCCCCCACCTTCTGGAAAATTCTGTGCTAGAAATTCCCTCTTTTCTATCCCTTTCTTTTTTTTTCTTTGCCTTTTTCCTTTCTCTTCTCCCTGTCATTTTCTTCTAGACTATCATCTGCCCTCTTGGTCCATTCTCGTGCCGCTCCCCCCCTCCCCCCCCCCCCCATGCTCCCCCGAATAACTTAAAAGATAATCTTTCCTCCTTAGCCGACGTCGGATGCGCTGGGCCGGCCTGATTTATCAGGCACTAATCCACAGCGCAACGCATTTTTTGCTCATATGACAGATAATAGAAATTGCTGTCTTGAGGGCTCGACTACTATGGAGAAGAAGATAAGGTAAGTAAGGTATCGGTAGCACTAGGATGAATGAAAACTGACTGTATTCATGATGAAAACTTCACTTGCTCTGACGTCTCTCATTGTTGTTTTTTTGTTTATTTGCAGGTAATCGCCCGAGGAAGCAGACTGTGACGCCATCATCATGAGTCTTCTACCGCCGTTCCTCACCCTTCGAGTCCTCTCCCTCCCCTTCTTCCTCTTCTTCCTCCTTCATCCCTCTCTCTCCCGTTCTGGTCAGTCCTCTTTTGGTCTCTTGTCTCCTGGGTCACTTGAATCTGTCTTGTGTTTGTCTTCGTCTGTCTGTCTGTCAGCCTTACATGTGTCTGTCGCTTGATGTGTATGTGTTGTCTGTGTGTCTATGTGTCTGTCTGTCTTGTCTGCTTTGTTTTTCAGTGTGCCTGTCCACCTGCCTGGCTGGCTACTTGCCTGTTTCTCTGTCTGTCTGTCTGTCTGTCTGTCTGTCCTGTCTGTTTGCCTGTATCTGTGTGTCTTTCACAGTGGGTGTGTATGTGTGCGTGTCTGTGTGTGTGTGTGTTGTGTGTGTGTGTGTATCTCTCTCTCTCTCTCTCTCTCTCTCTCTCTCTCTCTCTCTCTCTCTCTCTCTCTCTCTCTCCTCTCTCTCTCTCTCTCTCTCTCTCTCTCTCTCTGTCTCTGTGTGTTTGTGTGTGCGTGCGTGCGTGCATCCACGCTTGCACGCGAGTGTGTAAATTTTCTTTTTTTAGAATTAAACTCAGTTCCTCAGAAAAGAGAGGTTGTCTGATAATTAGGATTTTTTTTAAAATCTTGATTTGCCATCACGTAAGTGGTGTGGTGGATTTGTTTTTCTTAGAATTTGATTTGACATTACATATTCATTATTAATTACTTTAATGTCATCCTTTTTTTAGATCGCCCCGAAACCATGAACAAAACGTCATGATTCGAATCTCGTTCAAGAGGATTTTTCCTCTGGAGTAAACATCAGTGCCGACTCCACTTACCCCCAAAAGTTCTTCGGATAAGACTATTATAAACCGAGGTTCCGTGTGAGAACTCACGCAGAACATCTTGCACACAGGTTAAACCCGTTCCGCTTTTGGGAAGAGAAGGCCATTTTGTGCCGGTGGGAACGGATGACAACGTTTATAAAACTGCATACACACGGGTACTGGATGTAAAAAAAACACATATAGTGCTTATTTCATTTCCTCGAAATAAAAGGATAAGATAAAAAAAAAAATTAAAATAGAATGATACTTGTCGCAGGTACTGGGTACAAGTGTACATACCTACGTCGATCATTTGCATAAGAACTTAGTGACGTCAGATAGCTCTTACACAACATGACAGCTCTGATGTCACGTGTAAGTTTCCATGGTCCTAGAGGAAACAGTAAGACAAGCAAGAACAAAAATCCTATATGGGGATGGTACAAAAATAACACTTGAGGAGAGAGAGAGAGAGAGAGAGAGAGAGAGAGAAGAGAGAGAGAGAGAGAGAGAGAGAGAGAGAGAGAGAGAGGAGAGAGAGAGAGAGAGAGAGAGAGAGAGAGAGAGAGAAGAGGAATCAACAATCAATGGCTAGCAGCTTGTTTAGGTTCTCACTGTGCATTGAATTCAATTTTTTTTTGGTTTTTTTTGAAAAGTCAAGAAGAAATGTTACCATATTTGTCTATAGTTTGAATATCACTAGGACACCAGGGAGAGGGAAAAGAAGACGAACACACACGCACACACACACACAACACACACACACACACACACACACACACACACACACACACACCACACACACACACACACACACACACACACACACACACACACACACACACACACAGAAGGCGAAAAAGGAATCCATATCATTTTTCTTCGCCTTTTGCAAGTTAGACATCTCTCTCCCAGGAGTGTGCAGTCATTTTATTGAACGGGACCAACACTGTATGTAGCGAGCTGTTGTTGCTATATTTTGCGGTGTGGATATTATTAATATTCACACGGCATTATTGTTGGGTCTGCTGATATGACGAAATGCATACCAGCTCCAATGATCGTAGACGGGTGTTTATATGTCTGTGTTGAACAGATTTGGTTCATGTTTTGTTGCCAGTTTTTTGTGTTTTTTTAAAAGAGGGGGGGGGGGTTAGGTGGATAGGTGGAGGAAGGGGTCGTGAAAAAAGTTAAGAACACAGCAGCAACAACAACAACAGCAGTATCAAACAGCCACACACACCTACGCGCGCGCGTGCACGCATGCACGCACACACGTACACACATAGAGAGATAGATAGATAGATAGAGAGATAGAGAGAGAGAGAGAGAGATATAGATAGATAGATAGATAGATAGATAGATAGATAGATAGATAGATAGATAGATAGATAGATAGATAGATAGATAGATAGATAGATAGATAGATAGATAGATAGATAGATAGATAGAAGATAGATAGATAGATATGAACAGACAGACAGACACACAGGCAGACACACAGATTGGCTAATTTGTATTATCAGAGCTGAGTGACACGCAACAGATCTGTCTTTATCGTTGTATCTTATCTTTCTATTAGTTTATTGAACTTCATTTTATTCTGTGTGATAGCATTTTGTTCTATTTCATTTCACCTTGTCTTATATCTTATCCAATCTTGTTGCATTCCGTTTCATCTCCTTCGAAGTTTCTTTTTATTGTGTTTTTGTAGGGGGGCGTGGGTTGGTCATGAACGTTTTTGTTAGCAATCAGAATCAGGATTTTGCGATTGTCAACAGAAATCAGATAACGAAGAGAGAAATCAGATAACTGACGAGGAAATGAGAACCATATTTTTTTAAAAACGCCATTGTTGCCATATAAAAAAGAGCTCCTGACTTCTTCAGTGAAAAAAAAAACCCGCAAACTGAAGTGATACAAGCACGTCACACGAACATCTAGACTCACTAAGACTGTTCTGCAGGGAACAGTACAAGGAGGGAGATGAAGAGACATACAGAAAAAACGACGGGAAGACAACATCAGAGAGTGAACTGACTTGCTTAAAGAAAGCTCAAAACTGCGAGGAGTGGAGGAAGCTGGTTACAAAAAAAATTAAATGGTGCCCCCACAGTCTAGTAGACTATGGGAAAGGTGAAAGTGAAGTGTTAAAGCAAAACTGATACTACCGCATTTTTATCAGTACACCGTTCCTAAAACTGATTAGCCCAACCAACAAACCGTAGGCTTGCTTACTCAAGATGATCTCAAGACGCAGATTTCGAGTAAGTAAGAATATATACATGATATTCCTGATCTTCTTCTCTACCGTGTTCTAGACACACCCCTTGCCGCTGAAGTGGACATGTTTATGGCACCCATCTACCAGACCCAAATCCTCCCGTTAATGCTCTCTTTCCCCGTTATGGACCGACAGCTACACCGCTCTAGCATTTGCCCAAAACACCAGTTCCGCACCCTCCTAGCAAACCGTCCCTAAAGAGACCTAGCTTATTTACATTATTGATTTTTTTTCTCGCGTGTTCGTTCAGTTCTTCAGACTGTTCTATGTTTCTCTATGAATTCTGAATAAGATGATGCTGAATGAAGGAACGAACTTAATGTGTCCGCGTGTGTTGTGTGTGTGTGTGTGTGTGTGTGTGTGTGTGTGTGTGTGTGTGTGTGTGTGTGTGTGTGTGTGTGTGTGGTGTGTGTGTGTGTGTGTTGTGTGTGTGTGTGTGTGGTGTGTGTGTGTGTGACAGAGACAAAGACAGAGAGTGAGAGAGAGATGAAAACATTGGTGATATGCATGCGTAGGTGTCTACATGTTGAATAACCGTTTTACATTTTTCTTGGCATACTATGCTATATGTATATTTTATCCGATATTTTGTGTGGAGTACATTGAAGTTGGTCTGATGATGAAATGTTGGTGAAGATGTTGACATAAACGATGACAATGATGACGACGACGATGATGATGATCATGACGATGATAATGACGATGACGATGACGAGGTGATGATTAATGACGACATGATGATAATGATAAGATGATAGCGATGACAATTAACATCAACAACGCAATGAGGAGGAGGAGGAGGAGAGGAGGAGGAGGAGGAGGAGGAGGAGAGAAATACTTTGCTGAGGATGATTATGACAATTATGATGACAACGAAGACGAAGACTATTATAGTTATAACTTGGAGGAGAGAGGATGTGATGATGATACACGACGACGACGACGATGACGA
This sequence comes from Stramonita haemastoma, assembly GCA_030674155.1. Lineage (NCBI taxonomy): Eukaryota > Metazoa > Mollusca > Gastropoda > Neogastropoda > Muricidae > Stramonita > Stramonita haemastoma. The sequence continues at coordinate 30,396,887 of CM060322.1, forward strand.
CGACGGCGATGATGATGATGATGATGATGATGATGATGATGATGATGATGATGATGAATGATGATGATGATGATGATGATGACGACGACGACACACAACAACAACACCAACAAAAACACCAACAACAACGACAAAACAACAACAACGACTTTATAATAACAACCATAATAAATCAACAACGCACACTGTATGTATTACCACGGTGAGGGGGGGAGTGATGTTGACCCACCTCTCCTTACTTACTTACTCACTACAGACTCGGCCCCTAAGATCACCCAACACCCGCGCGACCAGAAAGTGACGGATCTGGGTACGGTCAGCTTCGTCTGCCGGGCCAGAGGCGACCCCGCTCCCTCCTTCCACTGGGAGCGTAACGGCAAGCGTCTCCGGAACCACCGTAACCGCTACAGTGTCGCGGAGGCCCCTCACGTGTCCGTGCTACGCATCAAGCCGTGCGCGTGAAGCGAGACCAGCAGGTGGTGGTGACCTGTGTGGCCGAAAACGCGGCCGGTGAGGCCAGGGCCAAGGCCAGACTGCAGGTGTACAGCAAGGAGAAGGACGGCCAAGGTAAAGGGTAGATAGACAGGAGGAGGAGGAGGGTGGTGGAAAAGTCTTTTGTATTTTGTATTTTGTACCGCTTTAATGTCACAGCTGATTTCTCTGCGTGAAATTCGGTGCGTCGTTTCGAAAGAGCGTAGAGGAGCGCGTCGCCACACAAGTGCAGCGCCTACCTTTTTTTTTCTTTTTCCTGTATGCAAATGTATTTTGTTTACCTATCAGAGTGGCTTTTTTCTACAGAATTTTGCTAGGATCAACCCCCTTGTTGCTGTGGGTTCTTTTACGTGCGCTAAATAATGATGTTTAACACACGGACCTCGGTTTATCGTCTCATCGAAAGACTAGCGCCTAGACCACCACTCAGGGTCAATGGATGGGGGGAAAGTTTTGGCCCAAAACGGGGTACGAACCACCGCACACTCCGACCCGGACTTTTTGCTTTCTAGGCAAGGGCCGTTACCACCTAGGCCACCGATCCGCCAAAAGGGTGAGTTTAACGTCCTCGTGGTAATATCATAGACTTTAGGGACAAGCTGGTGTGGGTGCCAGCACCCCGGAAAAGTCGGTTTTGTTGTTCTTCACGGGTGTTTCTTATCAGCTTGATTTGGGGGGGTGGTGGGCCAGTCTTTCTTGTTATATCCCCTTTTTTAGGGCTACAACACTCCTTGGTTGTTTTTTTTATTTTGCTACTTTCTTGCTGTTTTGTTGTTGTTGTTTCTTATATAATTTTTAATTCGTACCGCACGTACTAAGGTATCACACAGAAATATAAAGCCCTTTTTTCTCTGTGAAAGACTAGTCTGTGACTCAAATCTCATGTGATTTTACACAAATTTGATAGGTTTGAATAGGGTTTTTTTTTCATTAATTTTTCAGCAAACACTGTTCCTCCTCAGTCCTTTGTCGTTTGCTAGCTTTCTAACCAAATATGCATGCGCGGGGTCAACACTGTAGGAACACAAGCAATCCTTGTTCGATGATCATTTCCAACTTTATCGTGGCTACCTGCTATTGCTCTATGTCCTCAATCCCCCAAAACAAGTACACGGTGCATTTTTCATACATTGAAAAATCTGTGAAAATCGCCAGAAATTTTTCCGACTTTTACTCCTATGTAAGATACTACATGACCCGCAAGTTAATACAGGAGTGTAACCTGTATTTTCTGGGGGGGGTTGGGTCATTCTGGTGGTCCCCCCTCCCTGTATGCACTGAGCCCCTAAATCTACACAACCTGCATGGTACTACTACATGTCTCTTAATTGCGTCAGTTCTTCCTTCTTATAGTTTAACTTTGTTCGCCTGGTTGTTTTTTCACCTGTTGTCTATAAAACTTTATATGCCTTACTGTAGTTCTTGTCTCTGAATTGTGCCTACCTGATTACCCTGATCTCTGAAATTGTGCCTATACCCTTTTGAATGTCCTACCTGATCCCTACCGAAATTGCACCTCATTCTTTTTCCACCATCACTGAATTGCACCTCATTGTTCCCCATCACCCCTGACCTACACCTGTCTGTCTACTTCATGCGATCACTCCAGTACAAAAACCTTCAACTGTTAAATGTTTAGATATTCCAAAAGCATTTGATTGCATTTCATAAAACAAATTACTCAAGCTAAAAACTATAAAAAATAAAAAAAAATAATCTACCGGTGAATGCTGAAACCATGTGCAAGATCAAGACGTAGCAGGTTATGCGCAAGGAATTAAAGTCAGTCCAAGCTTTTTTTCTTTAACTTGATGATTTTGTGGTATATTGCAAGGCAGTGTTGACAGCCTCTTCCTTTTTTCGCTACTTTTAACATTACAGTTTTTTTAAATAGATACAAATATTTGAAGAATTGTGTCTAATGGTACAACTTTATTGGCCAAACTTTAACTACATTTGGTGTGCGCTGGAAATATTAAAACAGAATTCTTGACCATTACATTTTAATGTCTGCTGATGTATGTGGTTTAAAGAAAAATGACTGTAACTTTGAAAATTGATTCACGTTTCAGATTGCAGTCTGGCTGTCATCAAAATGATAACCAAAAGAGACAAAAATGAATTTGTGTATTTTGTTTTGTTGTTGTTGTTTTTTTCTCACTAATGCAGCTGTAAATAAGCCATGAAAAAAGT
>CM060322.1:30404571-30409571 GCA_030674155.1 Stramonita haemastoma
TTTTTTTTTTGGGGGGGGGAATATTCGATCCTCGGGTAGACAGCTCTAGGTTCATCAATGGTAGAATTTTTGCGTATGCGACCAGAATTTTTTTGTTTGGTTTCTTTTTTTTTGGGGGGGGGTGGGGGGGCAGGGAGGGGGGGAGAGGGGGGGGGGCTTAACAAAAGGTGGCCGCTTTACAACTTCCGGCCGGGGTGGTGTATGCTGGGAATGTTCCTGTTTCTGTTACCCACGCACCCACCGAATGCTGATCAATACAAATGACGGGATCTTTAACGTGCATAGATAGATAAGATAGATAGATAAATAGATAGATAGATAGATAGATAGATAGATAGATAGATAGATAGATAGATAGATAGATAGATAGATAGATAGATAGGGAATGAAGGAACTGGCAGGTCTGCACTTGAAGTTGACATGAGATGTATCTCTCCTCCTCCTCCTCTTCTTCTTCTTCTCTCTTCCTCATCCTTCTTCTTCTTCTTCTTCTTCTTCTTCTTCTTCTCTTCTTCTTCTTCTTCTTTTTCTTCTTCTTCTTCTTCCTTCTTCTTCTTCTTCTTCTTTCGCATTCTTCTTTTTCTTCGCAATTCTTCGCATTCTTCTTCTTCGCAATTCTTCTTCTTCTTCTTCTTCGCAATTCTTTCTTCTCTTCTTCTTCTTCTTGCATTCTCTTGCAATTCTTCTTCTTCTTCTTCTTCTTCTCTTCGCAATTCTTTCTTCTTCTCTTCTTCTTCTTCTTCTTCTTCTTCTTGCATTCTTCTTCTTCTTCGCAATTCTTCTTCTTCGCAATTCTTCTTCTTCTTCTTCTTTCGCATTCTTCTTCTTCGCAATTTCTTCTTCTCTTCTCAATTCTCTTCTCTTCTTCTTTCCGCAATTCTTCTTCTTCTTCATTCTTCTTCTTCTCGCAATTCTTCTTCTTCTTCGAATCTTTTTCTTCTTCGCATTCTTCTTCTTCGCTTCTTCTTCTCTTCGCATTCTTCTTTCTATCTTCTTTTCTTCTTCTTCTTCTTCTATCTTCTTCTCTTTCTTTCTCTTTCTTATCTTTTTCTTTCTTTCCCTTTTCCCTTATGTCTTTCTACGTCTTCTCTGTTTAACTGTACAGAGCCATCATGCATCTCACTAATATCTGGATTCTCTCTATCTTTATCAAATCTATCGCTATCTATCTATCTATCTACTATCTATCTATCTATCTATCTATCTATCTATCTATCAAATCTCTCTATCTATCTATCTATCTATCTATTTTCTTTCTTTTCTTTCTTTCTATCTCTCTAAGGGCCCGATGAAACAATGTACCCTTGAAAAATAAGGATTACTTATTATTCATTATATGCTCTCTCTCAGTCTCTCTGTCTCTTTCTGCCTCTCTGTTTCTGTCTCTCCCCCCACTGTGTGTATGTGTGTGCTGTGTGTGTGTGTGTTTGTGTGTGTGTGTGTGTGTGTGTGTGTGTGTGTGTGTGTGTGTGTGTGTGTGTGTGTGTGTGTTGTGGTGTGTGTGTGTGTTGTACAGTGGTGAGATGCCTCTATTTGAACATTTCAGAGACTTTTTGTCATTTTGTTCTCATAGATAATGCATGATGCCCTAACCAGTTGTAAAGACCAGAAGTTCACAACCTTTGGGGTGTGGTGTGTGTGTGTGTGTGTGTGTTTTGTGTGTGTTGTGTGGTGTGTGGTGTGTTGTGTGTGTGTGTGTGTGTGTGTGTAGTGTGTTGTGTGTGTTGTGTGTGTGTGTGTGTTGTGAGTGTGTGTTGTGTTGTGTTGTGTGTGTGTGTGTTGTGTGTGTTGTGTGTGATGTGTGTGGTGTTTGTCTGTGTGTGTTCTGCTTGCTCGTTTCTCTCTCTCTCTCTCTCTCTCTCTCTCTCTCTCTCTCTCTCTCCTCCTCTCTCTTCTCTCTCTCTCTCTCTCTCTCTCTCTCTCTCTCTCTCTCTCCTCTCTCTCTCTCTCTCTCTCTCTCCTCTCTCTCTCTCTCATTACTAATATACTATCTATCTATCTACATTATATATATATATATATACATATTTATATATAAATATATTTGTGTGTGTGTGCTGTGTACGTGCCTGCTGCTCGGGGCTGAACTGTGTATATAATTGTGTGTGCCTTGCATGCTCTGTGTTGTGATAAGCTTATTTATATGTGATATTCATATTATGTGTTGTATTATGTGCGTATGACTACATGTGTGTGTGGTGTGTGTGTGGTGTGTTGTTGTGTGTGTGTGTGTTGTGTGTGTGTGGTGTTGTGTTTGTGTGTGTTGTCGTTGCCTGTGTTGTGTTGTTAGTGCTGTGTCTTGCTGTGTGTTGTGTTGTGGTGATACGCGGTATATATGTATATTCATATATAGTGTGTGTGTTCGCGCGCGCGCGTGTGTGTGTGCATGTGTGCATGTGTGCGTGTGTGTGTGCAGCCTACCCCCGTGGGTACCCTCTGATCACGGTGCACCCCAAGCTGAAGTCTGTGGAGAAAGGCCTGAGCACTCTACTGCAGTGCGAGACCTCGGGCAACCCTGGACCCACCGTCACCTGGTATAAGGACATGCTGCCCCTAGACTTCTCCGATCCTCGCATCACCCTGCTGCATAACGGTACTGTGTCTGTGTCTGTGGGGTGTGTGTGGGTGGGTGGGGTGGGTGGGTGGGTGTGGGGTGTGGGGGGTGGGTGGGGGTGTCCGTGTGGGTGTGTTTGTCTGTCTGTCTGTCTGTCTGTCTGTCTGTCTGTCTGTCTGTCTGTCTGTCTGTCTCCACCCCTCCCCTCCTCCTTTTTTATCATCCTATTGTGTAAAGGTAAAAAAAAAAGATAAAGGTGTCCCATAACCTTTGTCTTCATAGGGGAGAGAGGCATCAGAGACCTCAGCTTCTCTAGGGCCCAGCTATATTGAGGGCGGCGCCCATCTCCTCTCCCTCGCTGCTTTACCTTCCCTGACCCTAAAGAGGGCAGGTACCCATTTACAGTTGGGTGAACTTGGTGGCCGGCTGGACTACAAACATGAAATGAAAGGAAATGACCTACCATTACCCTAGTGTATTATAAAGGTAACATATCCCCACCCCCACCCCACCCTTATCACTCTTCCTCGTACCAGTACTATAGCTATCCTAGTTTTCTGCTTTTTATTGTGCGACAGGGGACGGGATAGCTCAGTGGTCGGAGCACTCGCTTTTTCTCCAAACTAAGGTTAAGCAGCAATGAGCTTGGTTACCAATTGGATGGGTGACCGTTTGTGCACCTTGGATTCAGTACAGTTCCCCCAGTTCACCCAGCTGTCATTGGGTGCTTGCCCTCTTTAAGGTCAGGGAAGGTAAAGCAGCTAGGGAGAGGAGATGGGCGCCGCCCTCAATATGCTGGCCCCTAGAGAAGCCGAGGTCTCTAATGCCTCGCTCCCCTGCGACCACATAGGTTCTGGGACACCTTCAGTTATACTTTTACTATTGTGCCTGTTCCCACCAACTATCAGCTCCATTTCAAGTGCAGCGTTTGTTGTTGTTGTCGTTGTTGTTGTTTCAGCCGCCTTGTAGAAAGGAGAGAAAACAAAGGAGCTGTTTGGAATCTTTCTTTTTTTTGGTTTTCGTTTTTTCTTTTGTTGTTGTTGTTTGTTTGCAGAGATTGGGGGAAAACCAGTAATAAAGTCACATGATTTTAAAGTCTACCACACAGATTCACCACAAGACACAAGACCTGTGCTACAGACAGACAGACGGACGATCAGACAAACACACAGACTGACTGACCAACTGACGAAAACATAGCCGAACAGACAGACAGACAGACAGACAGACAGACAGACAGACAGACAGACAGACAGGCAAAAAGAGAAAGGCACAAGGTGATGACATGAAATGACCAATGTTACAGGCTATCTTCAGATTCAGAACAGCCAGGAATCGGATGAAGCCACTTACGAGTGTGTCGCCGAGAACAATCTGGGCGTTGCCTATTCCTACCCCCGCCATGATGTATGTCAAAGGTCAGTGTCCCATCCTCCTGTGTGTCAAAAGGTCAGCGTATGTGTGTCACAGGTCGGTGTATGTGTGTCAAAGGTCAGCGTATGTGTGTTAAAGGTCAGTGTCCTATATCGTGTCTCAAAGGTTAGTGTCCCGTGATGTATGTCAAAGGATGAACACTTAGAGCTTGTTTCAGTTAGATATACATATTTTAACCTGAAACACTTTGAGCCTGTTTCAGTTAAATGTACAGACTTTAAGCTGAAACCTGTTTTCAGTTTAGATGTACAGACTTTAAGCTGAAACATTTGGAGCCTATTCAATTTGGTGTGCTGAAAACACATTTTCCCTGTTCCAGCTGAAAAAACTTCCCTGTTCAGATAAAAACTACGACTTTCCTGTTTCAGCTGAAAAACACAACTTTCCTGTTTCAGCTGAAAAGACTTCCCTGTTTCAGCTGAAAACTCTTCCCTGTTTCAGCTGAAAAACCCACAACTTCCCCTATTTCAGCTGAAAAAACTACAACATCACGTTTCAGTGGAAAAAAACAACAACTTCCCTGTTTCACTTGAAAACACCTCCCTGTTTCAGCTGAAAACTCTTCCCTGTTTCAGCTGAAAAAATTACAACGTCCTGTTTCAGCTGAAAGCACCTCCCTATTTCAGCTGAAAATCATAACTTCCTGTTTCAGCTGAAACTACAACTTCCCTTTTCGCTAAAAGAAATATTTCAAAAGCTACAACATCCCTGTTTCAGCTGAAAAAAAACTGTTTCAGCTGAAAACACTTCCCTGTTTCAACTGAAAAAACAACAACACAACTTCCCCTATTTCAGCTGAAAATACTTCCCTGTTTCAGTGCGAAGAGTGCCGCCCCGCTTCATCAAGGAGATGCCCGCTCAGGTGACGGCCATGCCCGGATCTGACGTCAACCTGACGTGTGTGGCGGTAGGGTCACCCATGCCTTTCGTCAGGTGGCGTAAGGGAGGGTACGACCTGACAGAGGGGGAGGTACCCGTGGGACGCAACGTGCTGCAGCTGAAGGGGGTGCAG
>CM060322.1:30412071-30427071 GCA_030674155.1 Stramonita haemastoma
TTCTCTTATTGCTTGTTGTTTTCATCAGTGCAATCCTTGTACAATTAATCAGGGAAGCAGACAATAGTTATCTTTGAACAGGACTGCATCAACATCAGCTGCAGTCCACAGAAAAGGACATATACGTGTGTGGTGTGTGTGTGTGTGTGTGTGTGACGTGTGGTGTGCGTGTGTGTGTGTGTGCGTGGCGTGGTGTGTGTGTGCGTGCGTGCGTGCGTGCGTGTGTGTGTGTGTGTGTGTGTGTGTGTGTGTGTGTGTGTGTGTGGTGTGCGTGCGTGTGTGTGTGTGTGTGTGTGTGTGTGTGTGTGTGTGTGTGTGTGTGTGTGTGTGTGCGTGCGTGTGTGTGTTTGTGTGTTTGTGTGTTGGTGTTGGTGTCTGTGTGTCTGTCTGTGTCTGTGTCTGTGTTTGTGGTTGTGTGTGTGTGTGTGTGTGTGTGTGTGTGTGTGTGTGTGTGTGTGTGTGTGTGTGTGTGTTTCTGTGTGTTTCTGTGTGTGTGTGTTTGTATCTGTATAATATGTGCGTGCGTACGTACATGCGTGCGTGCGTGTGCGAGTAGTCTTCGATTTTTTTACATCCTTCCACATACAGTGATACCGGGTGTGTGTGTGTGTGTGTGTGTGTGTGTGTGTGTGTGTGTGTGTGTGTGTGTGTGTGTGTGTGTGTGTGTGTGTGTCGCGCGCGTGCGTGCTTGCGTGCACGTGCATGCGTGCGTGTGTGCTTGTACGTGTGTATTATACAGGGATATCGCGTATACTACACCCTCAAGCAGGACTCGCCAGTGTTTCTGTGGGAGCAGGAGGAGGTGGGGGCGGTTCTGGAGAAGACCACCCTGACCGGGCTGGTGCCCAACGCCACCTACACCATCGCGGTCCTGGCCTACTCCCCCCAGGGCCAGGGCCCCTTGAGTCACCCCGTGCAGGTGCTCACCAAGAGAGGAGGTCAGTGTTGGGGTTTTGTTGGTGGTGGGAGTGGGGCTGGGGGGTGTTTTTTTGTGAGAGGGGGGGTGTGGTTGGTTGGGGGGAGGTTGTTTTTTTTTTGTTTTTTTTTCCTTTACCTGGACTGTCTAAATTTATCCCTGGCATCTGGACTGTCTAAAACCATCCCTTGCATCTGAACTGTCTAAATCCATCACTGGCATCTGCTGAACTGTCTAAATCCATCCCTGGCATCTCAACTGTCTAAATCCATCCCTGGCATCTGCTGAACTGTCTAAATCCATCCCTGGCATCTGAACTGTCTAAATCCATCCCTGGCATCTCAACTGTCTAAATCCATCCCTGGTATCTGAACTGTCTAAATCCAACCCTGGCTTCTTTATTACTTTACTGTGCCTTTTCCCCTCCTCCTCTCCTCCTCCTTTCTTCCTCCATCCCTCCTCCCTCCCACTTGTTCAGAATTGTCTCTTTCCTTTTGTAAGTATGTTCTCACCAAATGGAGGGTGATAAGTTCTTCACCTGTAACTGCTATCCATCTTTGGCGTATTTCTTTCTTCACCTGTGGCCCCCTTCTTCGTCTCCTCCTTCATCTCCTCCTCCCTCCCTTTCCTCCTTCCCTCCCTCCCTCCTCCCTTCCGTCTCATTCAGTATTCTCTCCTCTTTCCTTTTGTTGTAAGTTCTCACCAAAAGGGGGAGATTAGCTCTTCACCTGTAACTGTTATCCGTCCTTGGCATCTTTCTTTCTGTCTTTCTTCATCTGTGCCCCCTCCTCCTCCTTCTCCTCCTCTCTTCCCTCCACCACAACCCCCACGTACCCATTGGCTCAATCAGTATTTTCTTCTATTCCCCCCCTACCCTCCCCCGTGTAAGTAGGTATTCATCAAGATGGAAGGTCAGTTTTTTTTCCTTTCATCTCTACTACCAATCTATCCTGGCATCTATCATCACTTGTGCCCCCTCCTCCTTCCTCTCCTCCTCCTCCTCTCCTTCCTCTCCTCCTCCTCCTCCTTCTCATTCTTCCACCTCCTTCTCCTTCCTCCTCCTCCTCCTTCTCCTTCCACCTCCTCCTCCTTCCTCTCCTCCTCCTTCTCCTTCCTCCTCCTCCTTCTCTTCCTCCCTCTCCTCCTCCTTCTCCTTCCTCCTCCTCCTCTTCTCCCCATCTACCCACTCAATCAATATTTTGTTCTCCTTTGATCCACCCCTGTGGAGGTAGGTTCTTACCAAGAGGGGAGGTATGGTCTTCTCTTGTTCTGTCTTTCTGTTTTTTTTGTTATTTCCATCCCCCATTATATCTATCTATCCATTGTTTTCCTTTTAAACTCCTGTTTGAAGATGGAGAGGACGTAAGATTGAAAAGAGAGAGAGAGAGAGAGTTAGTGAGTGAGTGTGTGTGTGTGTGTGTGTGTGTGTGTGTGTGTGTGTGTGTGTGTGTGTGTGTGTGTGTGTAGTGAGTGAGTGGTGAGTGAGAGTGAGTGAGTGAGTGAGTGAGTGAGTGAGTGAGTGAGTGAGTGAGAGACAGACAGACAGACAGACAGACAGACAGACAGACAGACACAGAGACAGACACATAGACAGACAAACAGACGAAAGAAGCAGACAAAAAACAAGACAGAGACAGACAGACAGACAGACAGACAGACAGACAGCTAGATAGACAAGACAAAAACAGACTGACACAATTCTGATGAAAATATCAAAATGGATTTTGTTGTACCCATGATATTTTTTGGTCTTGTCAATGTTCACCTGTTACTGTTACCACCAAGTCTGTCCAGTAAGTTCTTTGTCCGCAAGCATGACAGTGTTATTTCCATCACGATCCCCTTTGTCAACTACCTCCTCCCTCTCCTTCTCACACCTTCCCCCACCCCCTATCCTTCCTCATCTTGTGGAAAGTCTTGAAGCCCCCAAGACTGCAACAAACTGTTGTAGTGTGCATGTGTTATGTCGAATTGTGAATGACCATGCCATCACATAGTTGTGTGAAAGTTGTCCGGTTGTGTGAAAGTTGTCTGGTTGTCTGAAAGTTGTCCGATTGTGGGGAAAGTTGTCCGATAGTGTGAAAGTTGTCCGAGTGTGTGTGTGTGTGTGTGTGTGTGTGTGTGTGTGTGTGTGTGTGTGTGTGTGTGTGTGTGTGTGTGTGTGTGTGTGTGTGTGTTCCATGAAGTCAGCTTGACTGGTGTGCATGATTGAAAGATATGCAGTAGTGATGGTGGTGGTTGAGGAGGACGGAGTAGAATATTTCTAAAATCTTGGTATTTTAGTATGGACTGTCTGTTTAAATCTTGTCTTTTAATGTGTCTGTGAACAAACTAAATACACTTTTGTTGATGAAAGGTCTATATTTTATACCATATATGCATTTCACTAGAACGTTGGAGTGTGCATCCTTGATAATTTTTTGTGTGTGATTTTTTAAGCCGCACGTTTGGAACATGCTTGTCATCTATTAGCTAACAAGCATGTTTGAGACATTTTGTGTGTCGTCTGTTCTCCACTTAACTTTCACATAACTGTGCGTGACTGTGCGATCACTATAATTATATGGCATTAACGGTTGATGCTGTTATTTTCATATACATTCTGCATGGCATGCACGAGTTGATTCATCTTGTCTCGTTCATATCGCGGTATATTATACTGTATTATGCGCTGCTTTTACACTGTTCGTTATTTTGTATTGTTGATTCATTGTTGTGGTATTTTTTTTACACTGTGGGTGTATCTGCGTGCATGGGGCGTCATATCATGGTGTGGAAATCACTGTGGGAATTTTGTGGGTGTATTTTAAACTACAAGCGTGTGTGGCATCCCTGTCTGGTCCAGCATTTGCAGCAGGAGCAGCAGCAGCATTTTTACACTTGTGCGTGTGGATCTGTTTTCTATGTGCGGTGTTGATATGTCTTTTTTTTTCAACCGTTTGTATTCTAATTGTCCAGATGAGACAGACTGACAACACAGACAGACAGACAGACAGACAGGCAGACACAGACAGGGACAAACGAGTCAGACAAAACAGACCTACAGACAAGACAGATTCCTGAATTTCTCTAGTATGTTACCGAAAATGGTGAGGCAAAGAGGGCATGCCTAGCTTAGATGCTGTCAATTCTATGGGCGAATGCTCTCCTACTTTTTTTATCTGTTCACAATGGTTATTATCCTTTTTAGTCCCTTTCTGCTGTAGGAACTGTACAACATGATCTGTGCTGTGCATGCATGCTCCCTTGTGCGAAATCTAGCGTGGAAAACTATCCTTTTGCATGTTGCATGCTATTTTACGCATGTTTCTTTTTTCTCTGGCGTAGTACTTCTCTCCCCTTGATCAACGTCTACGTCATCTTTTTTCTGCTTGATCTGTAGCGTCATACTTTATGTGACGTCACTATTCTTGCCTTGACCACTAAAAAAAAAAAAAAAGAAAGAAAAATCGTAGCTGCCTCTCTCCTTCCAGCGTCTTGCATTCTGCTGTAGTTGGTAGACTAATGCCTCTCTTCCTCACAGAAGTCCATTTAACTCTCCACCAGCCCACCCCCCATTCCCTACCAACTGGCCGCAAATACTGCCCACTAACCCGCGCCCCAAACCAGCTTGCTACCACAGGTCAACATGCTGGATGCAGGTCAAACTCATCAAATCAACTACCTGCCTTCAGATCAACATCATCAAATCAACTTGCTGGCTGCAGATCAACATCATCAAATCAACTACCTGACTGCAGATCAACATCATCGAATCAACTACCTGGCTGCAGATCAAATCAAACTTGCTGCTTCAGATCAAATCATTCCTTCCTGGAGATCAAATCAACTTGCTGGCTTCAAATCAGATCAACTTGCTGCATCAGATCAAATCAACTTGCTGGCTTCAGATCAGATCAACTTGGCTGGCTTCAATCAGATCAACTTGCTGGCTTCAGATCGAATCAACTTGCTGGAAGTTGAGTTGTGCTTGGGGACCACTGTCTTCCAATCTGTTGGGCCTGAGGTGAGCCTTGCATGGTTCAGTTCAGTTGGGACATTCTTGTGGAGATTTCTTGTGGGCTTTATTATTTATCTCTTATTTTCTTGACTGATGTTTTGGCAGTTTTGATATGTCTGTTTCCTGATTTGCATTTCGTATTTTGATCAAGTTTGTCAGTTTTTCTTCAGTGAACATTTCGTTTGAAAATCTGTTGCCAAAAACAATTTCCATTTTGGGGATGCCTGGTTGATTTCTTCACAGGAAAGCTTTTAAGTTTTGAACGTGTGAGTGACTCGGTTTTCTTTTTTTTTGTCTTTTTTTTGTTGGTTTTTCGAGTCTGTTCACGTGAATGTTATTTAGTTGATTTCGGTTTTGAATTATCAATTTCAGTTTTGTTATTCCGTTCAGTTCAGTAATCTTCAATTTAGTTCAATTCAGTTCAGTTTCTGTTAAATGGTATTGGCAGACTTAGATTCCAGAGATGGGTCTTGTTGGCTAGAAAATGGACAAAGAGTACTTTTTCGTTTATTGTTCCATGTTCTTGAGTTACTGTTCTTTGCGTAATGACGTCACGACAACATCACATTATTTTTTTGTGATGATGTCAGTGATGAGTCACTGACTTTGGTGAAATGTTAATTACGTCACTACGGTCACTTTGTCTAATACGTCATCCGTTAATGAGAACATACGCGTAATGAATATCTGTTGTTGTTGTAGCATTTGTGTGCGCGCGCGCGCGTGCGTGCGATATAGACTTTACTTACTGCGTTGTCCAATTGTTTGTTTTTTTTATAATTTTTAAAAGCATAAGCGAAAGAATAAGGAACATGCGCCATCATGCTTAGTGTCCTCACCTATCTGGGTATTCAGGCTTCATAGTGGATAAACTAGTGCAAAGCTTCAGGGCAAAACTTAATGCGTGTGATAATAGCGCTGCGGCTTATGGGAGGCTATGATGCTTTACTGCGTATTAATTTGTCCAGACGAGTGGCACCAACATTATTGCGCGGTTACACACAAGGCACGCACCGACATAATATGTACACTTCTTCTTCTTCTTCTTCTTCTTCTTCTTCTTCTTCTCATCATCCTCCTTTTTCTTTTCTTTTCCTCCTCCTCCTCCTCCTCCTCCTCCTCCTCCTCCTTTTTCATCTCCTCTTCTTCTTCTTCTTCTTCTTCTTCTTCTTCTTCTACTCTACTACTACTACTACTACTACTACTACTACTACTACTACTACTACTACTACTACTACTTCTTCTTCTTCTTCTTCTTCTTCTTCTTCTTCTTCTTCTTCTTCAAATGCTCAGATATCAACTATTGTTGTCTGTCATATAAAATGCGTTGCGCTGTCGCTAAGTGCCTGACAAGTCAGGCCCGGCGCATCCCATCCCATTAAATTTCGGCGCGGAAGAGAATTATCTTTGAAGTCTTTGTGTTCTAAAAACAAAACTTAATTAATTAATTAACTAATTAACTAAATAAAGTTATAAAAAGAGGGGGCAGGAGAATGGACAAAGAAGGGAAAAGATAAACAGACCTGGTGACACGAAAAAAAACAGGAACAAGGCAGAAACAATTTGAGAAAAATAGAAAAGAGAGAATTTCTTGCACAGAGTTTCCTGAAAGTGGGAATGCTACTTCTTCTGACAGCCTCCCCCCCCCCTCTCATCCCCATAGGGGAGTACAGTAACATAATGGTTATAATCATGTATAATCACCAATTATGGGGCTGTATGTATAATGACCCATCATAATGTAAGTGTACGTATTTTAATAGTTGCTATAGCAGTTATGTGTGTCATTATGAATGGTTGGAATATAATATTTTTGACTGGTTGATTGTGTATGAACAAGTTGAATGTAAAAGCGTTTGATTAATTTTGTTCTCACAAGATATAATGCAATGTAAATTCCATCTGTAATCATTGTTGTTTTTGGGTATAATTTTTTAGGATCGTATTATCATCATCATAATCATTGTGACTATTGTTGTTGTTGTTGTTGTTGTTGTTGTTGTTGTTTATTATTATTATTATTATTATTATTATTATTATTATTATTATTATTATTATTATCATTGTTGTTCTTATTGTTGTCATCATCATCATCATTATTATTATAATTATTATTACCACAACTTATTATGTCAGTGTACCTTTAATATTGATAATGCGAGTAGACCTATAAAAAAAGCATGTGTCATTACCGAGAATATGTGTGTGATTGTATAAATCACCATTAGTAAACTAACTTTGTGTTAGCAATAAAGTATGTGATGTATATATATATATATATACTTGTCACCAACATTTATCACGTGAGTGTTTTGTATCCGGCACTAAAAAAAACACCAATAATTACGGGAATGTATGAATCACTGCCAATAGATACAGGAGTGTACATGCTGGCACAATGCATCAAATAATGATGTGGTGTGTGTGTGTGTGTGTGTGTGTGTGTGTGTGTGTGTGTGTGTGTGTGTGTGTATGTGTGTGTGTGTTTGTGTGTGGTCACCAACAATGTATATGTAAGTGTAAATGTAAGTGTATTCATCATCACCACAGTGCTACAATAGAAGAGATGTCCATATGATATGATACTGACGTGCTATTGAATGTCCTGATTATTTCTCGGCTGCAACGTTTACCAAAGGTGACATTTTTTGCCTCTGCGACCGTTTTTTTGCTGGGAGGGGGGGGGGGGGCACCATCAAGGTAGCCGCATACCAGCTTCTGGGATAATAATTATCTAAACACGACACCGCTTGAACTTGGAGTTTGTACTGAAGCCAAGGCGTGCACGCAGTCACCCATCCAGTTTGGTAACCACGTTCAGCGCTGCTTGACCTCAGCATAGGGACAGCAAGCGTTCTGACCGTTGAGTTTACTCCGTGCCCCATAGATAGGTAGACTATAAATATATAATATATATATATATATATATATATATATATATATATATATATATATATATATATATATATATATATATATATATATATATATATATATATATATATATGGGACCGGATAGCTCAGTGGTCAGAGCGCTCGCTTTCCCCCAGCCAATGTTAAGCAGTGTCGAGCGTGGTTACCAGATCGATGGGTGACCGCTTGCACGACTTTGCTTCTGTACAGTTCCCCAGTTCCCCCAGCTGTAAATGGGTACCTGCCCTCTTTAGGGCCAGGGAAGGTTATTAAGCAGCGAGGGAGAGGAGATGGGCGCCACTGCCCTCAACATGCTGGCCCTAGAGAAGCTGAGGTCTCTGACGCCTCGCTTCCCTAGGACTATATAGGTTATGAGACACCTTATATATATATATATATATATATATATATATGTATATATATATATATATATATATATATATATATATATATATATATATATATATATATATATATATATATATATATATATATATATATATATATATAAAATTCCAAACCAAATCCACTATAATGTAAATTATATATATCAAGATTCCTAAGCCTAAAATAAAAAATCAACGCCTTAAACAATCTCCAAACCCCACCCCACAACACTAACACTCCAAAACACACCCACACCCACACGCGCTTTGCCAATATTCCAGTGCCGTTCCAACCCCTCTCCTTACGCGCCGATCCTCTCTCACCCAACGAACTGAGGGTGTCGTGGGCAGCCCCCCATCAGGCGGAGACCCTGACCAGCTACGAACTGTACTACAACGACAGCCACAGCCGCCAGAACGTGCGCCTGAGCATACAGCCTCCGGTCAACACTTACCGCCTGGCGGATCTGACCCCGGACACTGTGTACCGTCTCCAGGTGGCTGCACGGTCTGCCCGCGGGGAAGGGCCTCGCACCCCGGCCATCCAGGCCAAGACGTTGCCCTTTGGTCAGTGTTTTCTTCTGCTACTGTTGATGTTTTTTTGGTTGGGGGGGGGGGGTGTTGGGGGGTGTTGGGGGTGGTTGAGGTGTGTTGAGAGAGGGAGAGAGCGTGAGAGATAGGTAGATGGACACAGAGAGAGAGTGAGAGAGAGTGAGAGGGGGGAGATTGAAAGAGAGATTGAAAGAGAGAGAGAGAGAGAGAGTGTGTGTGTGTGTGTGTGTGTGTGTGTGTGTGTGTGTGTGTGTGTGTGTGTGTGTGTGTGTGTGTGTGTGTGTGTGTGTGTGTGAGTGAGAGAGAGAGTGAGTGAGTGAGAGAGAGAGGGGAGGGAGAGAGAGAGAGAGTGAGAGATTTCAAGGATAATGGAATAAGCACTTGTGTGCTTTGTTACACGTCGAATCCCTGTCTGTATACCGATACGGTTTCTTTTTCGATTTTGTCATCCGTTCTCACCGGCTTACAATAATAGCCTACTCTTCCGAAACGTATGCGCAAGATGGTCTGCATGCATTTGCATACAGGCGCCTCGGTTTATAGTCTCATCATCCAAAGGACTTATGACTTTCAGTTCGATTTTCCTCCCGTCAAACATGGAAAGAAAGAAAAGGGCAAGGCTGGGAATCGAACCTAAGAACCTTCACGCTTTACTTTGCTTGAACGTCTAACCGGTCGTACCACCACCACACCTCCACCATTCCACCACAACCACCACCCATCCCCCCCACCACCACCACCACCATTGTTAGCCAGTGGGAACAGATGACATTTACAAAACTGCATATACACGGGGACTGGATTTTAAAAAAAGCACATGAGTGCTTATTTCACCATCTCCAATATATATATATTATATATATATAATATATATATATATATATATATATATATATTATATATATATATATATATATATATACAGAGAGAGAGAGAGAAGAGAGAGAGAGAGAGAGAGAGAGAGGAAGAGAGAGAGAGAGAGAGAGAGAGAGAGAGAGAGAGAGAGAGAGAGAGAGAGAGAACAGAAAAGAAAAGAAAACCCCTCCACACCCTTCCACCTTTTCTAACCATCTCTCTGCTTGATTTTTTTTTTAATTTTCTTTTTTTTTCTTTTCGATACTCCTTCAGCACCTAGCGAACCCAGAAGACTGAGAGTGGAAGCCATCAACTCCACGGGGCTGTTCGCGGAGTGGGAGAGGCCCAAAGACAGCGTGGCGGGAATCATCCGCGGGTACCGCCTCTACTACATCATCCTCAACGTCACCACCGAACTTCCGCTTCCGGGGCAAGAGGAGCATAGCCATGACACCGGCACTGGAGAAGTGGAGGAAGCTGTGCTCACAGGGCTCCTGGCAGACACCTGGTACAAACTGCAGGTGTCTGCCTACACGCGGAAAGGGGAAGGGCCTAGGAGCAAGCCTCGCGTCATCAACACCAAAGGGGCAGGTGTGTGTAGTTTGTGGGTGTGGGGGGGGGGGGGGTTGGATGGATGTGTGTGTGAGAGAGGGGGTAGGGTTGGTGATGGTGGTGTAGGGTAGGGGTGGTGGGGGTAGAGGTGGTGTGATGTGAGGTAGGGGTGAAGGGTGGAGGGAGGGAGGTAGGGTGTGGTAAGGTGTGGGGTAGGGGTGTGGTGGGTGAGGGATGGGGAGGGGGTTAGGGACGGGAGGGGGGTGGTAGGTGGTGGGAGGTTGGTGGTGTTGGGGGGTGTGTGGTTGGTGTGGTGCGGTGTGGTGGGTAGGGGTGGTGGGGTGTGGTAAGGTGTGGGGTGTGGTAAGGTTGGTGTGGGGTGGGGGGAGGTTGGTGGGGGGAGGTGGCGGTGGTGTGGTGAGGTGGAGGAAGTTGGTGGTGGGTGGTGGTGGTGGTGGTTATGTAAGGTGTGGTGTGATTTAGTGTTGTATGGTGTGCAGTGGTGTGGCTGTTGTCTCCTATCCTGCCCATATTACTCTCTGGATTGTGCCGTGGTGTCCTGTCCTATATTGTATCATGTGGTGTGGTGTGGTGTATATGGTGTGGTGTGGTGTGGTGTGGTGTGATGTAGTGTGGTGTGTGTGGTGAGTGTGGTTTGGTTTGGTGTCCGTCCTATGTTGTGTGATGTGTTATCTACTGTCCTGTATGTCATGTACTGTGTGGCGTGGTGCAGTGCCCCCTCCCTCAGTATGAACGTTAAGTTGCAGTCAGGGAGGGGGGCCTCGATATGAACATTATGCTGCAGTGCCCACCCCTTAGTATGAACATTATGCGTTTGCAGTGCGCGCACCCCTGTATATATGTAACATTATTGTAGTGCAGCGCCACCCCCTTAATATGAATATTATGCTGCAGTGCCACCCCTTTAGTATGAACATTATGTGGCAGTCCCACCCCTTAGTATGAACATTATGCTG
Source organism: Stramonita haemastoma (assembly GCA_030674155.1). Taxonomy (NCBI): domain Eukaryota; kingdom Metazoa; phylum Mollusca; class Gastropoda; order Neogastropoda; family Muricidae; genus Stramonita; species Stramonita haemastoma. The sequence goes on from CM060322.1 coordinate 30,423,223, forward strand.
CAGTACCCCCACTTACTATGAACATTATGTAGCAGCGCCCACCCCTTAGTATGACATTATGCTGCAGTGCCCACCCCCTTAGTATGAACATTATGCTGCAGTACCCACCCACTTACTATGAACATTATGTAGCAGCGCCCACCCCCTTAGTATGAACATTATGCTGCAGGCCCACCCCCTTAGTATGAACATTATGCTGCAGTACCCACCCACTTACTATGAACATTATGTAGCAGCGCCCACCCCTTAGTATGAACATTATGCTGCAGCGTCAGCCCACCCCCTTAGTATGAACATTATGCTGCAGTACCCACCCCTTACTATGAACATTATGTAGCAGCGCCCACCCCCTTAGTATGAATTATGCTGCAGTGCCCACCCCCTTAGTATGAACATTATGCTGCAGTACCCACCCACTTACTATGAACATTATGTTGCAGCGCCCACCCCCTTAGTATGAACATTATGCTGCAGGCACCAACACCATCCCTAATACGAAACATATGCTACAGTGACCACCACCCACCCCTCAATACGAAACGTTATGTTGCAGTGACCATCCCCCAATATAAACGTTATGCCACAGTGCCCACCTCCTCAATTATAAAGATTATGTTGCAGTGCCCACTCCCCCTCAACTACGAACCTTATGTTGCAGTGCCCACTCCCCTTCAATACGAACCTTATGTTGCAGTGCCCACTCCCCCTCAATACGAACTTATGTTGCAGTGCCACCCCCCTCAATATGAAACTTATGTTGCAGTGCCCACCCCCCTCAATACGAACCTTATGTTGCAGTGACCCACCCCCCTCAATACAAACGCTTATGTTGCAGTGCCCATCCCCCTCAATACAAACCTTATGTTGCAGTGCCCACTCCCTCAATACAAACCTTATGTTGCAGTGCCCACTTCCCCTCAATACAAACCTTATGTTGCAGTGCCCACTTCCCCTCAATACAAACCTTATGTTGCAGTGCCCACTTCCCCTCAATACAAACCTTATGTTGCAGTGCCACTTCCCCTCAATACAAAACCTTATGTTGCAGTGCCCACTTCCCCTCAATACGAACCTTATGTTGCAGTGCCCACTCCCCCTCAATACAAACCTTATGTGCAGTGCCCACTCCCCTCAATACAAACTTATGTTGCAGTGCCCACTCCCCCAATACAAACCTTGTGTGCAGTGCCCACTTCCCCTCAATACAAACCTTATGTTGCGTGCCACTCCCCTTAATACAAACCTTATGTTGCAGTGCCCACTTCCCCTCAACACGAACCTTATGTTGCAGTGCCCACTTCCCCTCTAATACGAACCTTATGTTGCAGTGCCCACTTCCCCTTAATACGAACCTTATGTTGCAGTGCCCACTCCCCCTCGCAACCTGCACGTGCACCTGGTGAGTGAGGAGCCCCCCAGGGTCAAGATGACCTGGCAGCGGCCTCGGAAGACAGTGGGTGCGCTGGAGAACTACAAGATCATCTGGGGTCCTCAGGCAGGGGCGCTATGAGGAGAAGATCGTCTCCCCCACACCTACTCCTTCCTCACCTATACGCTGGGTAGGTGCCGGCCAGGGGCCTCTTGGCTGCTGATAACACTCCTCCCCATCCACTCCCCCACCCCCTGGTGGTCACACCATGTTTTGGGGGTTTGGGGAGAGGGTGATGATGAAGTTGATGTCTTTGCCATGTTTGCATTTAACGTGTTAAAGGAAGGGTTTGAGAGATGGGAAGATAGTATTTGGGCTACCACGATGGGGGGGGGGGGGGGGGGGCGAGGGGGGATGGGGGGCTGTCAGTATAAGCAGCATCCCCCACCTTCTGGAAATTCGGTGCCAGGAATTACTCCTTTTCTATCCCTCTCTTTTGTTTCTGCTTTTTTTTTAATCTTCCTGTCACCCCCTCCTTGTTTTTTGTTGGGGGGGGGGCGGTTTCTGCCTTCTTGATTCATCCATTTCTTCTGCCTTTTTTTTCCCTGGAAAGACTTGAAAGATAACAATTCTCTCCCACGCCGAAGTCGGATGGGTTGGGCCTGACTTGTCAGGTGTTTAATGGCAGCGCGTGCAATGCAATTTTGCTTATATGACGAGACAATAATAGTGGATGTCTGAGCGTTCCACGAAGACAAAGAAGAGGAAGAAGAAGTGTCTAAGCTAATCCTTAAGCCATACATGTCCATTACTAGCAGCGGAATGACTGGGATTTTAGAAGGCAGGATAATGTCAAATCTCTTTTCTACCCATGTGCATGAGTTGTAACTAAAGGACTTGGGGTGTGGTAGGTCGTTTTCGATTAAGGTTGGGGGTTTTCAGCAGAGGCATATTGGTAAGGCATCATTGCTGACTCCACTCTCACGAAAGTCCTTCGGATGAGACTATAAACCTAGGTTCTGTATGCAAACGCACGGAGAACTTCTTGCGCTAAAGTTAAAACCCGTTCTGTTTTTCGCAAGAGTAGGTCATGGCGTAACAGTAAGATGGGTGACATTGAAATAATAAAAATAAAAAAAACCTGCATGCACACTGGTATTGTGTAGACATCTTCTCCAAAGTCGGAATGTGGCTACCTTCGTGGTGGGCCAAAACGGTCGCAAAGGCAAAATCTCACCATTGGTGAACCTTGAATTCTAGTCGAGGGGGAAAAAGTGTGCTTAAATCAAGTTCTTTTATACAATATATATTTGTGCAACCCATTGCAATCCGTATTGTGTCGTAAGCACATAATGCTTTTACACACCCAAACTCATATTTGTGTTGTCATTTCTTTACCAATCGCTGACATTGGATATGACTCCGAACATCAGATTATTATCATAGCCCGCTAATACCAGACAAAAAATGTGTTTATCGAATATTCCAGTTCTGTGCGTTACACAAATCCACACGCACGCACGCACGCACGCGCACGCACACACGCACAGACATACACACACACATACACAACACACACACACACACACACATAACACACACACACCACGCACACACGCACGCACGCACGCACCACACACACACACCACCACGCACACACACTCCGGAGTGTACTGCGAGAAAGAAGGAGTGATATTTTGATACAAAAACTCGTATGTATGCTCGTAGGCGAATTCCTAATGTATTTGACACGTAATGCCTACAGTGGTGTGGGCTACATCTTTTTTGTAGGCTTTTTTTTTTTTTTTTTGGGGGGGGGGTGCTTTTTTGGAGGGTGGTGTCGTGGGTTTGTTGTTGTTGGGGTTTTGTTGTTGTTGTTGTTGTTTTGTTGGAAGTGCTGAAAAAGGTCATGATAAAAAGCAAGGGAGGTCATTGGTGAATCATCAGTGCTTGTTAACATCGGTATCGCTAACAACAATGTTTTTTTATTTTGGTTTGGTTGGGTTGTTTTTTTTCATTTCAGCATTGGTGTACTCTGTAACAAAAATATAATGTTTCGTTCATACATTTTAACCCGTCAAAATGTAGGCTACACAAATAACACAATCATTATGATCCAGGCATTTAAAAAAGTTGATATTCTCAAAATATAACAAAATTAATCCGTTTACTCTGGAAAAGAAAAAGCAAACTGGGATCGTCCTGTTAAAAAAAAAATTATCCATTAGAGAATTTCCTTCTTTCTTCTTCGTCGAACTCTGAGACAACAAACTGTTGTCATATGAGCGAAGATGCCTTGCGTTGCCGTTAAGCGCCGGACGAGTCAGGTTGGCCCAGTGCATCCGACTTCTGGCGTGGAAGAGAATTTATTGTTATCTTTCGAAGTCTTTCTGGATAAAATAGATAATAATAAATAAATAAATAAATAATAAAGGCAGGAGAATGGATGAACCAAGAGGGAGAAATCAGGTAAAAAGGAG
>CM060322.1:30432071-30467071 GCA_030674155.1 Stramonita haemastoma
GCAGAGAGGGGGAGGAGACAGTGAGGGAGATAGAAAGGAGAAAAGAGAGAGACGAAGACAGGAGAGATAGAGAAGGAGGGTGATAAAGAGAGGTAGGGGGAGAGAGAGGTAGGGAGAGAGAGATGTGAGAGGGAGATGAGAGAGAGGGTGGAGAGAGAAGACTAGAAGAGGAGTAAACACGGGAAGAGAGACACAGAGAAGATCGGGAGACGAGAGAGAGAGACGACGGAAAGAGAGAGGAGAGAGAGAGAGATGAGAGGAGAGAGAGAAAGGGTGAAGAGACAATGATGGAGAGAGAGAGAGAGAGAAGAGAGAGAGAGAAGAGGAGAGAGAGGGAGAGAGAGAGGGAGAGCAGAGAGAGAGGTGGAGACAAAGACAGAACACACAGAGAGACGTGGGGGGAAAGTAGAAACACAAAGACAAACGTAGAGAAACACAGATAGGCAGACAGACATAGATGTTAAGAGGAGCGTTAAGTTAAGGCAGACATTCATTTGAACCAAAGCCCTTACCTAATCTCTCACTTGGCCTTGTGCCTACCGTACCTACCCTGCCCTACCTCACCCTACCCTGCCCTACCCTTTCCTACCATGCCTACCCTTCCTTACCTGTCCCTACCCAACCTTACCCTATCCTACTCTACCCTACCCTTCCCTACTCTACCCTTCCCTCCCTACCCTATCCTACCCTATCCTACCCTATTGTGCCCTACCCGAACCTACCTCCCTACCTTACCCTACCCTGCCCTCTCCTACTACCTTATCTTACTTTACCCTTACCTTCCCTACCTTCCCTACCCTGCCCTACCCTACCTATCCTCCCACTTACCTTTCCTATCTTACCCACCCACCCTACCCTACCCTAACCCAACCCTACCCTTACCCTACCCTACCCTACCTACCCTAACCCTACCCTACCCTATCCGCCCTCACCTACCCTATATTCCCCTACCCAACCTTACCCTACCACCCTATCCCACCCTACCTAGCTATCCCCCTACCCAACCTTACCCTACCCTACCCTCCACCCTACCCTACCACTCTCCCTACCACCTTACCCTACCCTACCCTATCCACCTACCCACCAGCCTCTATCCCCTGGTGTGGTACACACACACACACCACACACAACACACACACACACACACACACACACACACACACACAAACACGCACACACCACACACACACACACACACACACACAACACACACACACACACTACACACACACACACACACACACACACACACACACACACACACACACACACACACACACACACACACACACACACACACACACACCCACACACACAGAGTACTACCTCAACAAATGTACCCTCTTTTGAAATAATAATTTAATTTTGGACTCCGATACACTACTCCCACGCACAGCTGCGGTACAGTGGACTGAAGACGTACCGCGAAGGGAAGCAAGTCAAGGCGGAGATACATGAGCCGGAGGAGGTTCGAATCCCGGGACAGAAGAGCAGCTGGACAGTGAAGAAGCTGCAGCCCAAGATGAGGCTGGAGTTCAACATCACCGCTTACTTCTCCGGCACTGACACAGTGGGCCCCATCGCCCGCCTGGTCACCGAAACCCTCATAGATGGTCAGTGGTTGGCTGTGTGTGTGGGGGTGGTGTGGGGGGGGGGGGGGCTTGACCTTTTTTTTTTTTTTTATTTTGGTATTCTTTAATATCGAGGAATAATGGAATAAAGCACTTCGTGTGCTTTTGTTTAGAATTTCATCCAGTCCCTGGTGTATGCAGTTTTGTCAATAATTATTGTCATCTGTTCCCACCCGGTACACGATGGCCTACTCTTACGAAAAGCGGAACAGGGTTTAACGTGTGTGAAGCAAGATGTTCTTGCGTGCGTTGCTCCACACGGGGCCTCGGTTTATAGTCTCATCCGAATGACTTTCTTTGCCATTCAGTTCGAGTTTTTCTCGTCAAACTGGGAAGAAAGGGCGAGGCTGGGTACGAACCCAGAAACTCACGGTTTACTTGTTGGCAGGTGAACGTCTTAACCATCCTGCCACCTTCCTTCCTTGCCTTGCCTGGCTACCTAATTGTCTGTTTGTATGTCTGTTTGGTTGGGTGGGTGGGTGGGTGAGTTGTTTGGGTGGGTGTGGGGGGATGGGTGGGGAGGATGGTTGGTTGGTTGGTGGGTGGGTGGGTGGGTGGTTGGTGTGTGGTGGGTGGGTGGTGGTGGGGTTGGTTGGTTTGGTTGGTTGGTTGGTTGGTTGGTTGGCTGTGTGTTTTTTTGAGCTTGGGTGTGAGGTTGTTTTGTCGGTAGTTGGCTGGCTGTCTGTGGGATTTATTGGCTACCCGATCACTGCAACATGCTTTTTTTTCGTTCCTCAACTAGAGATCCGAGGTCCACCAATGGTTAGATTTTGCTTATGCGACCGTTTTGGGCCACCATGAAGGTTCCGATTTCGGGGATGCATGCTGGTATGTTCGTGTTTCCGTAACCCAAGAACGCTGACATGATTGACGGGATCTTTAACGTGTATATTTAATCTTCTGCACGTGTATATATATATATACACGGAGGGAATAAAAGCACTGGCAAGTCTGCTCTTGAAGTTGACTTGGAAAATAATTTTTAAAATCCTCACTCTTAATTCACCAGACGCGGCCATGATTGAACCCACGGCTTAGGACTCATGGGATAGAAGCCGAACGGATCTTAACCACTGGGCTATGGCGTCCGTCAAAACAAATGCATAGCAGGCGAGGCTTGCATTATCACTGATTTGGGAAAATGCAGGCTTTCAACAATGTTTATTTTGCTGTTGCTTTTATGTATGTATGTATGTATGTATGTATGTATGTATGTATGTATGTATGTATGTATGTATGTATGTATGTATGTATGTATGTATGTATATTGTATTATGTATGTATTATTATGTATATAAAATAAATATTATATTATATATATATTATTATGGTGTTTTTCGTATCATAAAAGTAAAAAAACTCCATAAACATGGTTTCTCTGTCACAAAGCAAATAAAACGATGACGTTGTGTGTCAACAGCGCCCCCTAGTGTGGAAGCCCCGGCAGTGGCAGTATTGAAAGGGGGAGCAATCCAGCTGGGTTTGACAGCGGCGTCCGAGAAGAACGGTCCGCTGAGTCACTACCATCTGGTGGTGGTACCCAACTCCCCCCGCCCCTACGGCAAATGCCCCTGACTTCACAGTGGATGAGGTGAGGGTCTGTTTCTGTGTGTGTGTTGTGTGTGTGTGTGTGTGTGTGTGTGTGTGTGTGTGTGTGTTTTGTGTGTGTGTGTCTTTGTTTGTCTGTTTCTGTCTGTCTGTGTGTCTTGATGTCTTTGTCTGTTTCTGTCTGTCTGTCTATGTGTGTTTGACTGTCTACTTGTCTGTCTTCTGTCTATGTCTGTCTGGAATTGTCATTATTTTTGATGATGGTTCCTGGTAGAACCCAGACCTTATAGCAAAAGTGCCTATTCTTCTGGCTTTGTTGTACATGAAGTAACTATGCCTATCTTCTCTCTCTGTATCTTATCTCTGTATTTGTCTCTGTCTGTCTGTCTGTCTGTTTTGTCTCTGTCTCTGTCTGTCTGTCTCTCTGTCTTTTCTCTGTCTCTGTCTCTGTCTCTCTCTCTCTCTCTCTTCTTCTCTCTCTCTCTCTCTCTCTCTCTCTCTCTCTTCCTGATAACGATATATAAATTGTCCTGCACTTACAGTTTATAACATCCTATGCTTACATCTGATCAGTTGCTGACAGCTCCATGTGCTTACAACCGATGACATCATCAGAATAGAATAACCTATGCTTACGGCTGATGACATCATCATAATGACCTATTCTTGCAGTTGATGACAATGACCTATGCTTACGGCTGATGACATCATCATAATGACCTATTCTTGCAGTTGATGACAATGACCTATGCTTACAGCTGATGACATCATCATAATGACCTATTCTTGCAGTTGATGACAATGACCTATGCTTACAGCTGATGACATCATCATAATGACCTATTCTTGCAGTTGATGACAATGACCTATGCTTACAGCTGATGACATCATCATAATGACCTATTCTTGCAGTTGATGACATCATCATAATGACCCATGCTTACAGCTGATATCATCATCACACTATTCTATGCTTACAGCTGATAACATTTTATCAAAATCACACTACTCTATGCTGACAGCTGATAACGTTTTATCAAAATCACACTACTCTATGCTGACAGCTGATAACGTTTTATTCAAAATCACACTACTCTATGCTTACAGCTGATAACGTTTTATCAAATCACACTACTCTATGCTGACAGCTGATAACGTTTTATCAAAATCACACTACTCTATGCTTACAGCTGATAACATTTTATCAAAATCACACTACTCTATGCTGACAGCTGATAACGTTTTATCAAATACACTACTCTATCTGAAGCTATAACGTTTTATCAAAATCACACTACTCTATGCTGACAGCTGATAACGTTTTATTAAAATCACACTACTCTATGCTTACAGCTGATAACGTTTTATTAAAGTCACACTACTCTATGCTGACAGCTGATAACGTTTTATTAAAATAACAATACTCTATGCTTACAGCTAATAACATTTTATTAAAATTATACCACTCTATGCTTACAGCTGATAACATTTTATTAAAATCACACTACTCTATGCTTACAGCTGATAACGTTTTATTAAAATCACACTACTCTATGCTTACAGCTGATAACGTTTTATTAAAATCACACTACTCTATGCTTACAGCTAATAACATTTTATTAAAATCACACTACTCTATGCTTACAGCTGATAACATTTTATTAAAATCACACTACTCTATGCTCACAGCTGATAACGTTTTATTAAAATCACACTACTCTATGCTGACAGCTGATGAACGAAGCCACAGGCCCGGACCAGCCCTACATCGCTGCTCGTTTCGAGGCTCATCTGCTGCCGGGGGACTTCCTGATGGGGACGGGCAGGAGTATGGCGCCTTCCTCAACCGTCCGCTGCTGCCAGGCCGACCCTACAATGTCTTCCTCCGGGCCTACTCCGTGGACCCGGTATGTAGTGTAGTGTAGTGTGGTGTAGTGTAGTGTAGTGTAGTGTAGTGTAGCGTAGCGTAGCGTAGCGTAGCGTAGCGTAGCGTAGCGTAGCGTAGCGTAGTGCAGTGCAGTGCAGTGCAGTGCAGTGCAGTGCAGTGCAGTGCAGTATAGTGTAGTGTAGTGTAGTGTAGTGTAGTGTAGTGTAGTGTAGTGTAGTGTAGTGTAGTGTAGTGTAGTGCAGGTGTGTAGTGTAGTGTAGTGTAGTGTAGTGTAGTGTAGTGTAGTGTAGTGTAGTGTAGTGTAGTGTAGTCTGCCTTGCTGTTTGTCTGGCACCTCCCCCTCTCCCCCCTGTGGGGATGGTGGGGGTGGGGAGGGGGGGGTGCTGTCAGTATAACTAGCATCCTCACCTTTATGACAATATGTGCTCGGAATTCCTTATTTCTCTATCCTCTGTTTCTGCCTTGTTCCTTTTCTTCCTGTCACCTCCTTCTCTTCCCCTCCTCCCCCAGGGATGCTGGAGGCCTGTCAGTATAAATAGTATCCCAATTTTCTGGAAATTCTGCGGTAGGAATTCTTTTTTATTTTATTTTATCCTCTCTCTCTTTGTTTCTGCTTTGTTTTCTTTTTTTTTAATCCCTGTGGCCACACTCCTTCTTATCTGTTTTCTGCCTTTTTGGTCTATTCTTCTGCCCTTTTTTATCCAAAAGAAAGGACAAGGCTAGGAATCGAACCGTAAACCTTACGGTTCATTTAATTTTTAGGCAGATAAACATCTTAACTGTCCACTCACCTTCCCTTTCTTGTCCGTTAATTTTTTCTTAATTCACAAGCAAAAAAGGGGACGGGATAGCTCAGTGGTCAGAGCACTTGCTTTCCCCAACCTAAGGTTAAGGAGCATCAAGCGTGGTTACCATGTGGATGGGTGACCGTTTGCGCGCCTTGGCTACAGTACAGTTCCCCCAGCTGTAAATGGGTACCTGCCCTCTTTAGGGTCAGGGAAGGTAAAGCAGCGAGGGAGAGGAGATAGGCGCCACCCTCTAATATGCTGGCTCTTAGAGAAGCTGAGGTCTCTGAAGCCTCGCTCCCCTAGCTAGGACCACATAAGTTATGGAACACCTTTACTTTTACCTTTTTTACCTAATCCCCAGGTATCTATAGCTCACACAGTCAGTCAAATCTCTTTGTTTTCTTTGTCCTTCACAGCGGCTCTACACTTCCAGCCTGTACTCTGACGACATCATCGTCTCTTCCTCATCCTCATCCGCCTCATCTTCCTCCTCTTCCTCCATCCCTTATCCTCCAGGTAGACCCGGCTCCCACCACCCCCTTCCCCCCGGGAGAGGAGGAGAAGGAGGAGGAGGAAGGGGGAGAGGGAGGGGGAAAGGAGGGCGAGGGGGGGAGGGGGGGAGTGGCGGCGCGCCGGGCAACATGCGACAGGCGCCTTCACCGGGACCTCTGGAGGACAGCAACATGCTGCTGACCATCGTGGCTCCCTCCTGCAGCCTGGCCCTTCTCTTGCTGTGCGGCGCCGCGCTGGCCATTTACTGCCGCATGCGGCGGGCCCGCCACAGCAAGAGCCTGCTGCTGGAGGAGGAGAGGAGGGGGGTGGTGATGGAGATACCCCCCTGCGTGGTGGATCCTGTGCAGATGCGGCGTCAGCACTACCAGACTGCAGGTAAGGTCACTGGTGTTAGTGTTAGGGGGGTGGGGTGTGGTTTGAGTTTATAGTGTGTGTGGTGTGTGGGTTGGGTTGGTTTGGTTTTGTTGGGTGGGGGGATGGGTGGTGGGTGGGTGTGTGGGGGGAGGGGGTTGAGTGTGGGTGTGTGTGGGGGGTTGGGTGTGTGGGGGTGGGGGGAGGTTGTGGGGGTGTGGGTGGGTGGGTGTGTTGTGTGTGCGTGTGTGTGTGTGTGGGGGGTGGATTATATATATATATGTATATGTTTATATATGTGTGTATGTATATATATATAGAAATATATAGAAATATATATATATATGTTTACATGATTGGTTTGTGTGTATATAATTTGGTTTGGTAGGTTTCGATGGCTTTGTGTGTATGTGTGTGTGTGTGTGTGTGTGTGTGTGTGTGTGTTGTGTGTGTGTGTGTGTGTGTGTGTGTGGTGCGTGTGTGTGTGTGTGTGGCTGGCAGGCTGGCTGGCTGGCTGGCTGGCTGGCTGGCTGGCTGGCAATTACAATACTGAAAGGTATATTGATACAAATCATAATCTCAAAGACACAAGAAAGCTACATTTCATATTAGTTTAAGCATTCCAAGAAAACTTCAAAATGAGTGTGTGTGTGTGTGTATATGTACGTGTATGTGTGCGTGGTTGTGTGTGTGATGTGTTGTGCTGTGCATGTCAGTGTGTGTGTACATGTGTGTGACATATGCGTGTACATGTGTGTGTACATATGCATGTGTTTGCGTGTGCAGCCATGATGAGTCACCCCCTGTGCCAGTAGAGAGGCTAGGAGAGCACATCAACCTGCTGAAGGCAGCAGACAACCTGCGATTTTCCCAGGAGTACGAGTCCATAGACCCGGGACAGCAGTTCACCTGGGAGAGTTCCAGTATGGAGGTAAGGGCGTCTGTGTTCTCTTGCATCCACCCCCACCCCCTCCCACCTTTCCTCTTCCCCTCCCCTCTTCCCCTCTTCCCGTTTGCCTGGGGTTAGTTTTATTCTGGAAGAATGTGCCTTTTCTGTTCTCAGTAATAACTCCCTCCCTTCTTCCCTCCATTTTTGTAGGTAGAGTTCAAGTCGTCTTTTTTCGTCTTTTTCTTCTTACTTGTTCTTTCTTCTTCTTCTTCTTCTTCTTCTTCTTCTTCTTCTTCTTCTTCTTCTTCTTCTTCTTCTTCTTCTTCTTCTTCTTTGCATTCTTCGTAAGTGGTATATAACACTTTTTATGCTGGCCCCTACAGAAGCTGAGGCCTCTAACACCTCGCTCCCTAGTGACCACATAGGATATGGGAACACCTTTACCTGTATCTCTTTTTTGTATTTATTCTCCTGTTGAATGTGTTTGTAATCCTCCATACCCTAAATGGGCTGTTCACGGAAAATGGTGTGTGTATGTGTGTGTGTGTGTGTGTGTGTGTGTGTGTGTTGTGTGTGTGTGTGTGTGTTGTGTGTGTCTGTGTCTGTGTCTGTGTCTGTGTCTGTGTGTATGTGTGTGTGCTGTGTGTTACAGGTAAACAAAACGAAGAACCGGTACGCCAATGTCATAGCCTACGATCACTCGCGGGTGGTCATTCAGGAGATGAAAGGCGTGTGTGGCAGTGACTACATCAACGCCAACTACAACGACGGCTACCGACAGCAGAACGCCTACATTGCCACCCAGGTCCATTACCATTGCCTGTCTGTTTTGTTGCTTGTTTGTTTGTCTGTCTGTCTGTCTATCTGTATGTACGGCAGAACGCCTATATTGCCACCCAGGTCATTGTCAGTCTCTCTCTCTCTTTCTGCCTGTCTCTGTCTCTGTCTGTCTCTCTCTATGCCTGTCTGTCTCCCTGTCTGTCTGCCTGCCTGTCTGCCTGCCTGTCTGCCTGCCTGTCTGTCTGTCTGTCTATCTGTCTGTCTGTCTGTCTCTGTCTCTGTCTCTGTCTCTCTGTCTCTCTCTCTCTCTCTCTCTCTCTCTCTCTCTCTCTCTCTCTCTCTCTCTCTCTCTCTCTCTCTCTCTCTCTCTCTCTCTCTCTCTGTGATACAGACAACAGAACACCTATATTGCCACCCATGTCACTGCCTGTCTGTTCGTCTGCAGGTATCTGTCTGTCTGTTTGCCTGTAGGTGTATGTCTATGTCTGTTTGTCTGCCAGCCTGTCTTTCTGTAAAGGCGTATACTAAGGTATTCTCTAAACAAACAAAAAATTCATAAAAAACATGACACATGGAAACAATAGGGGTGGTGGGGGTAGGAGAAAAAACAAACACGTACAGACCTGTATGGAATAGGTTGGAGCTATTTTTCTTTTGACGTCACTTATTTATGCGTATCCAGGGCCCCCTGCCGGAAACTTTTGGCGACTTCTGGCGAATGATCTGGGAACAAAGGTCGACAACTGTGGTGATGATGACGCGACTTCAGGAGCGCTCACGGGTAAGACCGATCAGTAGCTGTGTGTGTGGTGGGGGGGGGGGGGGGGGCTATTTTTGTCGTGTTTTTTTCTGAGTCACAGAGTATTTGTAGATGCTGTGAGGGTTGCTTCGATCTTACTGTCCTATAACACATAGATGACAATACACTTTGATCAATCTGGCACAAAAATATATATATTCATAACTTAGAAACTACCCCCCCCCCCCCCCCCACTTCCTGCCAGTTAGTATTGAAAGCATCCCCACATTCTGGAAACTCTGTGCTAGGAATTCACTCTTGTCTATCCTTCTGTTTGTTTGTGCCTTGCTTCTTTTCTTTCGTGCCTATTTTTATGCTTTCTTTGGTCCATTCTCCTGCCTTTTTTCCAGAAAGACTTCAAAGATAACAGTTCTTTCCCTTGCCAGAGCAGGATCAACATTGATATTTGTTTTTGTCTCTGTGTGTGTGCTTTTTTCGGTAATTTTGTTATTTTTTCCTGTTTTTGTTTCTTGTTTTTGTTTGTTTGTTGTTCTTTTTTTTTTATTTGTTATCTTATAAGTTTAGTTTGATTTTAGTTGGTGTTTTTTCATCAAGATGTTTACCCTGATCAGAGCGGATACTCGACTAAAACAAACACACACACACACACACACACACACACACACACACACACACACACACACACACACACACACACACACACACACACACACACACACACAAACAAACAAACAAACAAACAAACAAACAAACACGAGTGTTTATTCATTATCATCGAACTAAAAGAATTTGTTTTGATTTGACGTGATTTGATGTGATTTGATGTGATATGATGTGATGTGATGTGATGTGATGTGATGTGACGTGTGTACTGTGCTGTGATGTACTGTGCTGTGCTGTGCTGTGCTGTGATGTGATGTGATGTGATGTGTGTGATGTGATGTGATGTGTGTGATTTGATTTAATGTGATGTGATGTGCTGTACCTGCATGGACAGATCAAGTGTGACCAGTACTGGCCATCCCGGGGCGCGGAGACCTATGGCGTGATGCACGTGCAGCTGATGGAGGGTGACAGAGCTGGCCATCTACACTGTCCGCCTCTTCAGCTGTCCAGGGTAAGTGGACACTCACACCTCACACTGTAGCTGTTTTTATCAGCTGTGGAGGGTAGATACACAATTACCTTTGGTTTAAGGTAGAGGTTAACAAAAATGTAAAGGTGTCCTATAACCTAGGCGGTCGTAGTGGAGAAGAAGAAGCAGAAGAAGTCGTAGTGGAGAAGAAGAAGAAGAAGAAGAAGAAGAAGAAGAAGAAGAAGAAAACGAAGACGACGATGATAGTGACGATGATGATAACGATGTTAACGACGATGATGACGACGACGAAGACGACGATGATGACGACGAAGACGACGATGACGACGACGATGATGACAGTGATGATAACGATGATGATGAATGATGATGAATGTTGACAGCTGGGCAGTGCGGAGAAGCGCGAGGTGCGACAGTTCCAGTTCACAGCTTGGCCTGACCACGGAGTGCCCGAACACCCCACCCCCCTCCTCCTCTTCCAGCGTCGGGTCAAGGCCTCTCTCCTCCCGGAGACTGGACCCCTGGTGGTCCACTGCAGGTCTGTGGGGCGGGGAGAGGGTGTGTGGGGGCTGGGGGTGGGGGGTTGTGGGGAGTGGTGTGTGGGTGGTGTGGTGTGTGGGGTGGATGTGATGTGTGGTGTGTGTGGGGGGTGGGTTATGGGTGTGTGTGTGTGTGTGTGTGTTTTGGGTGTGTGTGTTGTGTGGTTGTGTCTGTTGGTTGTGTGTGTTTGTGTGTGTAGTGCTGTGTCGTCATGCGTATGTGTGTTGTTCATGTGCTGTCTCTGTTGTATGATGTGTGTGTGTCGTATGTTGCGTGTGTCTTGTTGTGGTCTCTGCTGCTGCTGTGTGTGCTGTCTGCTGTCTGTCTCTGTCGTCTGTCTGTCTGTCTGTCTGTCTGTCTGTCTTCTCTTCTGTCTCTCTCTCTCTCTTCTCTCTGTCTCTTCTCTTCTCTCTGTCTCTCTCTTCTCTCTCTCTCTCTCTCTCTCTCTCTCTCTCTCTCTCTCTCTCTCTCTCTCTTTTTCTCTCTCTCTATATATATACATACCTATATAATACAATATAATTATAGCATCATATTATATCATATAGTATAATATAGTATGATATACATACTATATGTATATAGAATGTCTCCACAATCTGTCTATGAACCAAAAAAACCAAACAGCGCCGGGGTGGGCCGCACGGGAGCTTACATCGTCATCGACGCCATGTTGGACCGCCTGAAGCACGAGAAAACCGTGGACATCTACGGTCACGTGACCTGCCTGCGCGCGCAGCGCAACTACATGGTGCAGACGGAGGAGCAGTACATCTTCATCCACGACGCCATCATGGAGGCCGTGCAGTGCGGGGTCACAGAGATCCCCGCCAGGCTGCTGGTCAACTCACGTGCAGAGTCTCTCCCAGGCCCTCCCCGGACACACCCTCACCCCATGGAGATAGAGTTCCAGGTGAGACACCCCTGACGTGACCCTTGTAAGGATAGAGTTTTTAGGTGAGACGCTCTGACGGGAATGATGGAGATAGAGTTCCAGGTAGACACCCCTGACGTGACCCTTGTAAGGATAGACTTTTAGGTAGACACTCTGACCTGACCCCTGTAGGGATAGATTTCCAGGTGAGACAGACACTTTTTGGATTTCCATGTGAGACACTTTGGGAGTTCTAGATTGGCTATTCTGACACTATGGAGAATAGAGTTCCAGGTGATACACTCTTAGATTTCCAGGTGAGACATTGTGGGATTTCCAGGTGAGACACCCTAGAGTTCCAGGTGAGACATCCTAGCTAGAGTTCCAGGTGAGACACCTCTAGAGTTCCAGGTGAGACACCTCTAGAGTTCCAGGTGAGACACCTCTAGAGTTCCAGGTGAGACACCTCTAGAGTTCCAGGTGAGACACCCTAGCTAGAGTTCCAGGTGAGACATCCTAGCTAGAGTTCCAGGTGAGACACCCTAGAGTTCCAGGTGAGACACCCTAGAGTTCCAGGTGAGACATCCCTAGAGTTCCAAGTGAGACACCCTAGAGTTCCAGGTGAGACACCCTAGAGTTCCAGGTGAGACACCCTAGATAGAGTTCCAAGTGAGACGCCCTAGCTAGAGTTCCAGGTGAGACACCCTAGAGTTCCAGGTGAGACACCCTAGCCAGAGTTCCAGGTGAGACACCCTAGGTTAGACACCCTAGAGTTCCAGGTGAGACACCCTAGCTAGAGTTCCAGGTGAGACACCCTGACGTGACCCTTGTAAGGATAGAGTTTTTAGGTGAGACACCCTGACGTGACCCTGTAGGGATAGAGTTTTTAGGTGAAACACTCTGACGTTACCCCTGTAGGGATAGAGTTTTTAGGTGAAACACTCTGATGTTACCCCTGTAGGGATAGAGTTTTTAGGTGAGACACTCTGACGTTACCCCTGTAGGGATAGAGTTTTTAGGTGAGACACCTGACGTGACCCCTGTAGGGATAGAGTTTTTAGGTGAAACACTCTGACGTTACCCCTGTAGGGATAGTTTTTAGGTGAGACACTCTGACGTTACCCCTGTAGGGATAGAGTTTTTAGGTGAGACACTCTGACGTTACCCCTGTAGGGATAGAATTCCAGTTGAGACACTCTGGGAGTTCTAGGTAAGCTATTCTGACCCTATCGAATAGAACTCCAGATGAGACAATCTGACCCTTTAGGAATAGAATTCTAGGCGAGACAGTCTGACCTTATATAGATAGAATTTCGGGTCAGACATTCTGACTTTTTAAGAATAACATTCTAGGTGAGACACTCTGACTCTTTGTGGATAGAATTGTAGATAAGACACCCTGACTCAATAGGGATAGAATTGTAGAGTGAGACACCCTGATTCTATGAAGATAGTATTGTAGGTAACACACCCTGACTGTATGGGGATGCAATTGTAGGTGAGACACCCTGACTGTATGTAAATAGAATTGTAGGTGAGACACCCTGACTCTATGGGGATAAACTGTTTTGAGACACCCTGACTCTATGGGGATAGATTGTAGGTGAGACACCCTGACTCTATGGGATAGCATGTAGGTGAGACACCCTGACTGTATGTAATAGAATTGTAGGTGGATACCCTGACTCTGGGGATAGAATTGTAGAGGGGACACCCTGACTCTATAGGGAAGAATTGTAGAAGAGACACCCTGACTCTATGGGATAGAATTGTAGGTGAGACACCTGACTTTTATGGGGATAGATTTGTAGGTGAGACACCTGACTTATGGGATAGAATTGTAGGTGAGACACCCTGACTTATGGGGATAAAATTGTAGGTCAGAAACCATGACTCTATGGTATAGAATTGTAGATAAGACACACTGACTTATAGGGATACAATTGTAGGTGAGACAACGGCGCTATGGGAAAGAATGGTAGGTGAAGACACCCTGACTTGTGGCATACAATTGTAGTTAAGACATCATGACTATGGGCATAGAATTGTAGGTAGACACCCTGACCATGGGCATAGAATGAGGTGAAACACCCAACTATGAGCGTAGATATGTGGTGAGACACCCTGACTATGGCATAGAATTATAGGTGAAACACCAAGCTATTGGGCATTGAATTGTAGTGAGACACCTATTATGAGCATAGAATTGTAGGTGAGACACCGGATTATGGGCATAGAAGTGTAGGTGAGACACCCTTACTTTTGGCATGGAATTGTAGGTGAGGCACCCTGACTTGGGATAGAATTGTAGGTGAGACACCCTGACTATGGGCATAGAAGTGAAGGTGAGACACCCTGACTATGGGCATAGAAGTGAAGGTGAGACACCCTGACTATGGGCATAGAATTGTAGGTGAGACAACCCTGACTATGGGCATAGAATTTGGTAGGTGAGACACTATTACTGTTGGTATAGAATTGTAGGTGAGACAACCCTGACTATGGGATAGAATTGTAGGTGAGACACCCTGACTATGAGCATAGAATGTAGGTGAGACACCTGACTATTGGATAGAATTGTAGGTGAGACACCTTACTATGGTATAGAATTGTAGGTGAGACACCCTGACTATGGGCAGAGAATTGTAGGTGAGACACACCCGACTATGGCATAGAATTGTAGGTGAAACACCATTACTATTGGATAGAAGTGTAGTGAGGACACCATTGACTATGGGCATAGAAGTGTAGGTGAGACACCATTCTATTGGTATAGAATTGTAGGTGAGACACCTGACCATGGGCATAGAATTGTAGGTGAGACACCCTGACTATGGTATAGAAATGTAGGTGAGACACCCTGACTATGGGCATAGAATGTAGGTGAGACACCTGACTATGAGCATAGAAAAGTAGGTGAGACATCCTTATTGGATAGAATTGTAGCTGAGACACACTATGGGCATAGAAGTGTAAGTGAGACACCTCACACTTGGCATAGACTTGTAGGTGAGACACCTGACTTGGGTAGAATTGTAGGTGAGACACCCTGATTATGGGATAGAATGTAGTGAGACACCCTGATTATGGAATAGAATTGTAGGTGACACTGACTATGGGCATAGAATTGTAGGTGAGACACCTGACTATGGGATAGAATTGTAGGTAGACACACCTGACTATGGGCATAGAATGTAAGGTGAGAACCCTGACTATGGATGAATTGTAGGTGAGACACCTTACTTTGGGATAGAATTGTAGGTGAGACACCTGACTATGGGATAGAATTGTAGGTGAGACACCACTGACTATGGTATAGAATTGTAGGTGAGACACCCTGACTATGGGCATAGAATTGTAGGTGAGACACCCTGACTATGGCATAGAATTGTAGGTGAGACACCCTGACTATAGGGCATAGAATTGTAGGTGAGACACCTGACTATTGGTATAGAATTGTAGGTGAGACACCCTGACTATGGGATAGAATTGTAGGTGAGACACCCTGACTATGGGCATAGAATTGTAGGTGAGACACCCTGACTATGGGGATAATTGTAGGTGAGCACACCCTGACTTATGGGATAGAATTGTAGGTGAGACACCCTGATCTATGGGCATAGAATTGTAGGTGAGACACCCTGACTATGGGCATAGAATGTAGGTGAGACACCTGACTATGGGCATAGAATTGTAGGTGAGACACCCTGACTATGGGCATAGAATTGTAGGTGAGACACCCTGATATGGGCATAGAATTGTAGGTGAACACCCGACTATGGCATAGATTGTAGGTGAGACACCCTGACTATGGGCATAGAATTGTAGTGGACACACTGACTATGGGCATAGAAGTGTAGGTGAGACACCCTGACTATGGGCATAGAAGTGTAGGTGAGACACCCTGACTATGGCATTAGAATTGTAGGTGAGACACCATTACTATGGAGTATAGAATTGTTGAAGTGAGACACCTGACTATGGACATAGAATTGTAGGGAGACACCCTGACATGAGCATGAATTGTAGGTGAGACTCCTATATGGGCATCAGATGTAGGAAGACACTGATTGGGAGATGAAACACCCTGACTATGGGCATAGAAGTGTAGGTGAGACACCATACATGTGGGCTAAACTTGTAGGTGAGGCACCCTGACTGTGGATAGAATTGTAGGTGAGACACCTGACTATGGGCATAGAATTGTAGTGAGACACCTGACTATGGTATAGAATTGTAGGTGAGACACCCTGACTATGGGCAGAGAATTGTAGGTGAGACACCCTGACTATGGGCATAGAAGTGTAGGTCAGACACCCTGACTATGAGCATAGAATTGTAGGTGTAACACCCTGATTATGGGAATAGAAGTGTAGGTGAGACACCCCGACTATGGGCATAGAAGTGTAGGTGAGACACCATGACTATTGGTATAGAATTGTAGGTGAGACACCATTACTATTGGTATAGAATTGTAGGTGAGACACCCTGACTAGGGGCATAGAATTGTAGGTGAGACACCCTGACTATGGGCAGAGAATTGTAGATGAGACACCATTACTATGGGCATAGAAATGTAGGTGAGACACTCTCACACTGTGGGCATAGACGTGTAGGTGAGGCACACTGACTGTGGGTATAGAATTGTAGATGAGACACCCTGACTATGGGTATAGAATTGTAGGAGAGACACCCTGACTGTAGGCATAGAAGTGTAAGTGAGACACCCTCACACTGTGGGCATACAAGTGTAGGTGAGACACCCTGACTATGGACATAGAAGTGTAGGACTAAGGGCATAGAATTGTAGATTAGGCACCCTGACTATAGACATAGAACTGTATTTGAGACACCCTGTCTATGGGCATAAAATTGACGGTGAAACACCCTGACTATAGGCATAGAAGTGTAGGTGAGACACCCTGACTATGAGCAGAGAATTGTAGGTGAGACACCCTGACTATGAGCATAGAATTGTACGTGAGATACCTTGACTATAGCATATAATTGTAGATGAGACACCCTGACGCTGTGGGATAGAATTGTAGGTGAGACACCCCGACTATGGGTATACTCCACCCCCTTACCTCCATTCAGTTGCACTGGGGATACATCAATAGCTGTGAAAATCGGTTTGATTTTGATATGAATTGTTGGCCTTTTTGAAATATCAGCATATTGATTTCTGTCTGGAACTGCTTGCTTTTATTAAAAAAATAACTGGGGTCGTATACAAGATTGGGGCTGCTGCAAAATAAAATGGTACTTGAATTGATGTTGGTATTGATGTTGGTATTGATGCTGATATTGATGTTGGTATTGATGCTGCTATTGATGTTGATATTGATGCTGATATTGATGTTGATATTGTTGTTTCAGCGCCTGTCTAACATGAAGGCCAGTCCCAACCGCTTTGTCAGTGCCAACCTGCCAGTCAACAAGTTCAAGAATCGTCTGGTCAACATTTTGCCTTGTAAGACCTTTTCCACACGCACACACATACGCACTCATGCACGCACACACACACCCACACACACCCCCTCTTGTTATCATCTGTTTGTGTGTGTATTGTGTGTGTGCGCGCGCATGTGCGCGCGTGTATGTGTGTGTGTGCGTGCATGTGTGTATATGTACTATATGTGTGAGTTTGCACGTACGTGCGCGCGCCCTCAGTTACTTACTCAGAATCTGACCACTTTAACACTCAGGCAGATCTGAGAGACAAAAGAATAAATGAGTAGACGGAGAGACGACCAAAGAAATATCTGAGTGGACAGAAAGATGTACAGAGATACGGGGGAGGGGTGGGTAAGTTGGCAAAAAGAGGGATTGACGAGTGAGAGAGAGGGAAGGGGGGTGATTTACAAGTAGAAAGGGCGACATGAAAAGATGAATAGTTGGATTAAAAGACTAACAGACAAACGAAGAGGGGAAAATCTCTGACGTGCGAAAATGATTGAAAAGCAAAAGCATTTACAGATAAAAACAAAAAAGAGGACAGATGAAGTGATAAGCAGATTAAAAGAAAAACCGACAGAGGCTATAGCCGAGATGCTAAGACTGCGACTTCAATCCCGTGGGCCCATGAAGTCGAGGGCTTGAATCCCGGCGGTGTTTGGTGAATTCAGGGTGGGGATCTTGACGGTTTCCCCAGGTCAACATCCAAGTGCAGACCTGCCAGTGCCTTAATTCCCTTCATGTATATACACATCTAGAAGATGAAATATGCACGTGAAAGATTCCTGTCATTCAGATCAGCGTTAGGTGGGTTACAGAGACACGAACATACCCAGTACTCTTCTCCGAAGTCGGAATACAGCTACTGTCATGGTGAGCCAAAACGGCTGCGTCCGCAAAAATCTCACCATTGGTGAACCTCGGAGCTGTAACCGAGAAACAACAAACGAAAAAAGAAAAGAAAAAACAAAGACCCAGAGATGAGAGGAATACACATATGGATGGAAAGACTGAAGGACTGACGAAAAGAAAAAAACAACAACCAAAAACAGAATAAATAAAAAGGCGATGAACTAACATATACGTTAATGAATGGATGGATAGAGAAAGAGCAAGAGACAGATTGATGAATAAACTGATGATGGCTGTGTGTGTGTGTGTGTGTGTGTGTGTGTGTGTGTGTGTGTGTGTGTGTGTGTGTGTGTGTGTGTGTGTGTGTGTGTGTGTGTGTGTTGTGTGCAGATGAATCTACCCGGGTGTGCCTGCATCCTATCCGGGGTGTGGAGGGTTCCGATTACATCAACGCCAGCTTCATTGATGTGAGTACATGAATGAAGGAACGAACAAACGAATGAATGAATGAATGAATGAATGAATGAATGAATGAATTAATGAATGAATGAATGAATGAATGAATGAATGAATGAATGATTTAATTAATTAATACTCTGATGAAAGGCCATGGTTACATTTTTTATACCACTTTATGTGGTATAGAAAGGTTCAAAACAAGAGAATAAAGGATAGGAGAAAATGGAAGAAGGAAGGAAGGAATGTAAATCTTGTGACGCTAAACATATCTAGAGTGATGCCACCTTGATATTACAAAAAGGAGGAACAGATACAGGAAGGGGAGAGTAGCGGGGGGAAAAGACAGGAGGGATGAAAGGGAGGGAGGGAGGGAAAGATGGAGAGAAAGGGATACTATCAGACAGGCAAACAAACATACAGACAGACAGACAGACAGACGGGCAGACGAGCAGACAAGCAGGCGTGCATCAACAATTGAAACACAAACACATTGATCATATTCTACATACTTTGAAAATACGATCACGAAAACGTAAACTTTAGATGGTGAGTAAAAGCAACAAACTTCTTCATAAAATTATGACAATGACCAATATGTGTGTGTGTGTGTGTGTTGTGTGTGTGTGTGTATTTGTGTGTATGTGTGTGTGTGTGTATGTATGTGTGTGTGTGCGTGCGTGCGTGTATACGTGTGTGTGTGTGCGTGCGTGTGTGCGCGCGCGTGTGTGTGTGTGTATGTGTGTGTGTGTGTGTGTGTGTGTGTACACAGGGCTATCGGTACAAGAAAGCCTACATCGCCACTCAGGGCCCCCTGATGGAAACACGAGAGGACCTGTGGCGGATGCTGTGGGAACAGAACTCCTGCATCATCGTCATGCTCACCAAGCTCCGGGAGATGGGCAGGGTAGGTCCCTGGTCCACACCACAGGCCTTGGCTAACCCTGGTCCGAAAAGCCTGTTTTCATTAACCCTTACCCAGCTCTTAAAGTCTTTGTTATAATCCTAAACTTTATCCTAAAGCCTTTAGTATGTTCCTAATCCTGGTACTAAAGTCTTTACTACCCTAATCTTAAAACCGTTGCCATAATCCAAACCCTGGTTCTAAAGCCTTTGCTATAATCATAACTTTTGTCCTAAAGCCTTTGCCATAATCCTAACCTTGATCCTAAAGGCTTGGCTATAATCCTAACCGTGGTCCTAAAGCCTTGGCTATAATTAACCTTGGTCCTAAAGCCTTTGCTATAATTAACCTTGGTCCTAAAGCCTTTGCTATTATCTTAACCTTGGTCCTAAAGCCTTTGCCATAATCCTAACCTTGATCCTAAAGGCTTGGCTATAATCCTAACCTTGGTCCTAAAGCCTTGGCTATAATTAACCTTGGTCCTAAAGCCTTTGCTATAATTAACCTTGGTCCTAAAGCCTTTGCTATTATCTTAACCTTGGTCCTAAAGCCTTTGCTATAATCCTTACCTTGGTCCTAAAGCCTTTGCTATAATCCTAAACTTGATCCTGAAACCTTTGCTGCTATAATCCTAACCTTGGCCCTAAAGCCTTTGCTATAATCCTAATCCTGGTCCTAAAGCCTTTCCTATATAATCCTAACCCTAATTCTAAAGCCTATAATCCTAACCCTGATTCTAAAGCCTATAATCCTAACCCTGGCCCTAAAGCATTTGATATTCTGGCCTAAAACTTTAGCCATCATTAAAATCCTGGTCCTAAATCATAGTAGTAATCCAAATAAACTTAATGTCCTAAAGCCTTTAGTACCTTGGTCCTAAAAGCCTTTGCTATAACCCCATCCCTGTCACTTTAGCTCCAGCCCCCAGTTTGAACCTTTGAGGTAACACTTGTAATCCTCTATCCAGCTTTAAAACCTGGTGAGCAGATGCTGTGTATCTGTGAGAAGGAGGGGCGGATCGTGTATTTCTTTTTGCTAATCCAGGCCTAAAATTCTAGCCTCTGTGTGTGTGTATTTATTTTATTCTATTTTATATTTATTCTTTTATATCGAGGATAATGGAATAAGCACTCTTGTGCTTTTTTTTTACATCCAGTCCTCGTGTGTATACAATTTTGTAAATCTTGTCATCTGTTCCCACCGGCACATAATAGCCTACTCTTACGAAATGTGGAACAGGATTTAACGTGTGCGCAAGATGTTCTGCATGAGTGGGTGTGTGTGTGTGTGTGTGTGTGTGTGTGTGTGTGTGTGTGTGTGTGTGTGTGTGTGTGTGTGTTCTGTATGTGTGTGTGTGTGTGTGTTATTTATTTTATTTATTTTATTTTATTCTTTTATATCGAGGATAACAGAATAAGCAATCATGTGCTTTTTTTCATCCGGTCCCCGTGTGTATGCAGTTTTGTAAATATTGTCATCTGTTCCACACAGGCACACGATGGCCTACTCTTACGAAAAGCGGAACAGGATTTAACGTGTGCGCAAGATGTTCTGCGTGCGTTCGCACACGGGGCCTCGGTTTAAAGTCTCATCCGAAGGACTGTTGGGGAGAGTGGAGTCAGCACTGATGTTAACTCCAGGAGAAAAATCTCCTCGACCGGACTCGAACTGGGGTCGTCAAATTGCCAGCGCAATGTTCTGACCACTAGGCTATCCGTCCCCCCACTAGGCTATCCGTGTGTGTGTGTGTGTGTGTGTGTGTGTGTGTGTGTGTGTGTGTGTGTGTGTGTGTGTGTGTGTGTGTGTGCTTGTGTGTGTGTGTGTGAGAGAGAGAGAGAGACAGAGAGAGACAGAGAGAGAGAGATAGAGTGGAGTTGATGATGATGTGGTGGTGGTTGTTGGTGTGTTTCAGGAGATGTGTCAGCAGTACTGGCCCACAGAGCGGTCAGCCCGCTACCAGTACTTTGTGGTGGACCCCATGACTGAGTACAACATGCCACACTACATCCTCAGAGAGTTCAAGGTCACCGATGCCAGGGTCAGTCATTCTTCTGTCTTTGTGTGTGTATATGGGGGGAGTGGGTGTGGTGTGTGGAGGGGGAGTGGCGCACGCATGTGTGTGCGTATCAAAGTGAAAGTCAAACTTTTAGTCTCATAATTATGGTACATTGAATAAGCAGTGCAGCTGTTTGTTTTTTTTAATCAAGCCAGCCATCTAAGGTGTGTGTGTGTGTGTGTGTGTGTGTGTGTGTGTGTGTGTGTGTGTGTGTGTGTGTGTGTGTGTGTGTGTGTGTGTGTGTCACGGGAACAAGGCAAAAATTAAAATGAGGGTTAGAAAATAGGGAATTCCTTGTACAGAATTTTTGAAGGCGGGAATGCTGTTTGTACTGACCATGCACAGTTTTAAACTCTGTAAATGAAAAATATGGTATAGAAATTCGGGAAAACGAATCTGTTAGTATGGTTCTATGTAAACCAGAGGTAACTGGCATAGTAAGGGTTATTTCTCGATCTCCTGTTAATGACATTGTAATCACTCTTCTTTCTCCTGTGTATGCTCTCTCTCTCTCTCTCTCTCTCTCTCTCTCTCTCTCCTCTCTCTCTCTCTCTCTCTCTCTCTCTCTCTCTCTCTCTCTCTCCTCTCTCTCTCTCTCTCTCTCTCTCTCTCTCTCTCTCTCTCACTTTCATTCCCCCTCTCTTTTTCACTTTCACTCCCCTTCTGTCTTCCCCCCTCTCTCGCTCGCTCTCTCTCTCTCTCACTCTCTCTCTCTCTCTCTCCTCTCTCTCTCTCTCTCCTCTCTCTCTCTCTCTCTCTCTCTCTCTACCCCCTAGCTTCAGTCTAACATCACTAAAATTAATATAAACAGACTTTAAAACATACAACAAGACTCCCTTCCTCCCTCCCCCCCACCCCCACCCCTGGGTATCCCCACAAACAAGGAGAAAGGGTAAAAGAGAAGAATGAAGACTGTTTGACACCCCTCCTCACCCTGATGTAGTGGTAATGGTGATGGTGATGATGGTGGTGTCTATTTCAGGACGGGCAGTCGCGCACCATCCGGCAGTTCCACTTCACGGACTGGCCAGAGCAAGGGGTGCCCAAGTCAGGGGAGGCTTTCATCGACTTCATCGGACAGGTGCACAAGACCAAGGAGCAGTTCGGGCAGGAGGGGCCTATCACCGTGCACTGCAGGTCGGTACAAAGCTGTCTCTCTGTGTTCCACTGTGTGTCTGTGTGTCTGTCTGTCTGTCTGTCTGTCTGTCTGTCAACCTTGTTTCTTCTTCTTTTTGTCTGTGTGTGGTTGGCTGGTTGGTTATGATGTGTGTGTGTGTGTGGGTTGTTGGCTGTGTGGTTTGTTTGTGTGGTTGTCTGTGTGTGTGTGTGTGTGTGTGTGTGTGTGTGTGTGTGTGTGTGTGTGTGTGTGTGTGTGTGTGTGTGTGTGTGTGTACGTGTATGTGTATGTGTATGTGTGTGTTGTTGTTGTGTTGTCCTTTTTGTTGTTTTTCGTCTCCCCTGATAAAATCTGTACAGTAATATACAACAACAAAGCAATGTGCTGACAGAACACACATTAACACACACACAAACACACACAAAACGCACGCACGCACGCACACACACACACACACACACACACACACACACACACACACACACACACACACACACACACACACACACACACACACATACACACAGTACATAGGCGTTTCGTGAAATGCATACAGCACGCAAAAAAATGTAATAGGGATAACTAGTGACTTGACAAGCCCTGACAAGATTTTTTTCACTACCTGATAAGTCCACATCATAGCAGCAGCACCAGGGCTTTATCACAGTTCTTGATTAAACTATTGACGCTGGGGGCAACAGCAAAGTGAGAGGCTGTATGACCAGTGGCTTTCCCACTCATGGAATTCCACTTTACAGTTTAGTCCAGTGATCGACTATGACTCTCTGACTAGATGGCTTGACTTGCACAGTCCTTATGTGCTGCAGCCCTGGGGACTAGTTGGCCTTTAGAGAATATCTCCAACGCTGACTGTCCTTATGTCCTCTTGGCTGAGAGAATGGGGTGTACTGAAGGCAAAGCACCTCCACTATAATCAAATTTCTGCCCAGTTTCCGAAACAGCAGCTGCCTCCTCTGCTGTTTTACAGATCATCGTCGAACACGACAGACAACTCACAACGACAAGACTGAGCTTCTGGACTGAGATTCTGGTATCACTTAAAGTGGAAAGACGTTAAAATTGAAGACTGACTTACTTACAAGACTGAGCAATGTGTATGTGTGGGTGGGTGTGTGACTGATTGACTGGTGTTTAACGCTAGTGTGCATACTGTGTGTGTGTGTTGCAGTGCGGGGGTGGGGAGGACGGGGGTGTTCATCGCTCTGTCCATCGTGCTGGAGAGGATGAGGGCGGAGGGGGTGGTGGATGTGGTGCACACGGTCAAGATGCTCCGGACACAGAGGCCCGCCATGGTCCACACACAGGTCAGCTTCTCCTGCCTGCCTCCTGCCTGCCTCTTGCTGGCTGGATTGGTGGTGGTGTGGTGGTGGTGGTGAGGATGGTGGTGGGGGTGGTGATGGGGGTGGGTGGTGGTGGTGGTGGTGGTGGTGGTGGTGGTGGTGGTGGTGGTCCACACACAGGTCAGATCCCTCCCGGCCTCTGCTGGCTGGATTGGTGATGGTGATGGTGGTGATGATGGTGGTGGGGGGGGGGTAGGAGGAGGAGGATGGTGGCGATTGTGGTGGTGGTGGTGGTGGTGATGGTGGTGGTTGGTGGTGGTTGTGATTGTGGTGGTGGTGTGGTGGTGGTGGTAATAGGTTGATGATGATAATCGTAATGATAACAACGATAATAGTAATTGTGATGATGATGATGATGATGATGATGATGATGATGATGATGATGATGATGATGATGATGATGATGATGATGATGATGATGACGACGACGACGACTGTGGTGGTGTGTGGTGGTGGTGGTGGTGGGTGTGGTGATAGTGTGGTGTGATGGTGATGGTGGTGGTGGTGGTGATGGTGGTGGTGATTGGTGGTGGTGGGTGTGGTGATTGGTGGTGGTGGTGGTGGTGGGTGGTGGTGATGGTAATTGGTGGTGGTGGTGGGTGGTGGTGGTGGTGGTGATTGGTGGTGGTGGTGGTTGGTGGTGATTGGTGATGGTGGTTGGTGGGTGGTGGTGGTGGTGGTGGTGGTGATTGGTGTGTGGTGGTGGTGGTGGTTGGTGGTGTTGGTGGTGGTGATGTGGGGTGATGGTGTGGTGGTTGGTGATGGTGGTTGGTGGTGGTGGTGGTGGTGGTGGTGATGGTGATGGTGGTGGTGGTGGTGGTGGGTTGGTGATGGTGGTTGGTGGTGGTGGTGGTGGTGGGGTGATGATGGTGATGGTGGTGGTGGTGGGGTATGAGGATGATGGTAGTGATGATGATGGTGTGTGGTGGTGGGGATGATGATGATAGTGATGATGTGTGGTGTGGGTTGGTGGGTGGTGGTGTGTGTGGTGAGTGAGTGATGATGGTGGTGGTGGGTGATGTGGTGGTGGTGGTGGATGTGATGTGATGTGATGTGATGGTGTGTGGTGATGATGTGATGATGATGGATGTGATGATGTGTGGTGGATGGTGTGATGTGATGATGATGGTGATGTGTGTGGTGGTGGTGGTGTGTGATGATGATGATGATGTGATGATGATGATGATGATGATGATGATAATGATATGATGATGTGATGATAGATCATAATATGATATGATGATGACAGTATGATGATAGTATATATTATAATAATGATCATGACATAACTGATGATGATAATTAACAATGTGCTGTGTGCTGCTGCGTTGCGCTGCTGCTGCTGCTGCTGCTGCTGCTGCTGGCTGCTGCTTTTATGTAATCATCAGAACTGTTTTCAGCTGTTGCGGTTGTTTCAGAACCCTTTTTCAGTTATTTTTTTCTTGTGTGTGTGTGTTCCAGGACCAGTTTCAGTTCTGTTACCGAGCGGCCCTGGAGTACTTGGGTTCCTTTGACCACTACGCCCACTGACCGCTGGTCACCCCCACCATGCCGGACCCTGCCTGTACTTGACCCTATCACGCCAGCATCCTCCCCCCTCCCTCCCTCCCCTCCTCCCCCTGTCCCCCCCCACCCCTGAAGTTGTCCTCTTCCCCGTCGCCTGTCACTTGATGACACCCGAACCTCCCTTTTCTCGTGCACTGATCTTTTTTGCGGTACTTGTGTACTGACGCAGTGCATGTGTACGTTAAATTTTGTTTATGTCACTGCAGTACACAACAGTAATATTGTGTACAGTGAGTTGTTCTTTAACTGATGTGGTGGGGGTGGGTGGAGGTGGGGGGAGGCGATTTCGTCTGTAATCTTGTGGAGATGGGTCCTGTATTTAGGTCAGTTTTATGACTGTGTACATGGGGACCAGGACCAGGCTAATGATGGTCAGGTGTTGTCATGACTACTTACGCGAACGCTTGGTGGTCAGCTATCCACACAACAGGTGTATAGTTTTCATCAGGTGTACAGGTGCTTCGTGGTGACGTGGTCGAACTGTATGATGAATATGTGATGGTCATTGTATGACTGCGCGTGTGTTAAGTATGACTATATAATAATGATGACAGTATATTATCACACGATGACCAGGTGTGCATCAGCTGGACAATAGGTGTGGGTGTGGTGTGTGGTCAGGTGTATTACTGTGCAAACGTGATAAAACAATGTGTCAGTGGTATGACCACCTTGTCTTCACTCGCCTGACCACAGACAGTGGTCACTTCATACGTCCTGACCCTTGACCAGAGAAAGAACCATGACTGTCACGGAAATCCTGGTGGACTGAGCACAGCATTCAGTATGTACATAAACGCCTTTTCTTTTCTTTTTTCTTCTTTTTTTTTTGGGGGGGGGGGTGGCAAACCTTTGTCTGTTCAGATGCCATCAAAGTAAGTGTTCAGAACAACTACAGTGCTCATTCACAAAGACCCACGAAACAGAAATGATGCAGAGTGCAGGAGAATTGGGGCTAGAAAATTGGGGGGAGGGGGGATGATGTGGTGGAGGGCTGTGTTGTTATGGACTGCGCACATCCGTATTTGCTGAAAACGAACTGCTATCCTTGTGAAACTGTATCAGCTGAAACAACCAACACACGATGTGAGTATTACAACTGTGGCATGTGTCTCCCAAAGAGAACACTGTGTGATGTATGTACACAGATAATGTTGACACATCATCGGTCTGAGAACTGTGAAATCCATGTTTGAACAACACGTAAAAACACATGATCACGTTACTGGCAACCAACCCTCTCAGTCAAGGCAAACAGGATTTTATGGTGTGGTGATACAATTCATAATTTCTCCTTTTGAGATGAGAAAGTATTCTTGAGTCTTGACCATCCTCCCAACACAGAACAGCCGCCCTGCATGTAACGTGAAAAGGACAACCACAATCTACTCCTGACCAGAGTACTCACACCAGGTCTGGGTTACAAGGAAAACCACCCAGTTGACGTCCATCTGCAGGACAATATTCATGCTGCTCACATGATGTCCGCATCCAATGTCCAGATGAAAAGAAAAAACAATCCTCAATCAATCATCAATGACCCGACCCAGAGTAAA
Source organism: Stramonita haemastoma (assembly GCA_030674155.1). NCBI lineage: Eukaryota > Metazoa > Mollusca > Gastropoda > Neogastropoda > Muricidae > Stramonita > Stramonita haemastoma. Next base: position 30,459,055 of record CM060322.1, read on the forward strand.
GAAGGATGACTACCACCATCTCAAAAGAGAAGAACAGGTCATCATTCCAAGACTCCGCACTGGGCACAACAGACTAATTACCACATGTCGACAAAGCTGAAACTCGCTCCTTCTCTCTGCTGTGTGCTTGTGGTAAAGAAAGCCGGACTGGTGAGTGAGTACATCCTTCAAAGATGCACGCTGTACAGCGACTGAGGAAGATTGTGTAGCCGATGGAGATAACACTGCAAAAACCAAGCTGTACGGCCCACAGTAGGAGCTGGAAAGGACAGGCCATTATTTTTTTCCAGACACATCTGACGGAGTAAAAGCGAACGAGAGAAGAAAAAGATGTCCATATGCGGGACATTTCCTATTAAAAAATGTGTGGTTCTCAGCATTTTCACATCTAGACCGCATTATGTATCATCACATTGTAAGAACAAACACATTGGTGACTGTACCTTACCTTCCAGTGAAAGATCAGATAAAACCACCACATTTCTTCACTCAGAATATCAGTGTCACATTTCTTCACTGAGAATATCAGTGTCACATCTCTTCAGTGAGAAGACCAGTCTCACCACATTTCTTCACTGAGAAAACCAGTGTCGCATCTCTTCACTAAAAGACCAGTGTCACATCTCTTCACCAAAAAGACCAGTATCACATCTCTTCACCAAAACGACCAGTGTCACATCTCTTCACCAAGAAAAACCAGTGTCACATCTCTTTACCAAGAAAAGCCAGTGTCACATCTCTTCACCAAGAAAACCCATGTCTCATCTCTTCACCAAGAAGACCAGTGTCACCACCACATCTCTTCACTGAGAAGACCAGTGTCACCACATCTCTTCACTGAGAAGACTGTTATCAATGCGCAGAACAGAAAACCAGCACATCGCTTCATCCACTGTATCCGTGACAGGGCGCCTGACTGCTACACCCTGCAACAGTGAAGCAACATTACAGGTAGAGCATCGCCATCACTGAATCGAAAAGCTCTATGTTGCAATGACAGCCTGTGACAAGAACAGCTCCAATCTGCAAAAAAAACAAACAAAAAACAAAAAAAAAAAGCAGCAGTCTAGTCATGTTTGTACAAAAGCTACTTTACATTTTTTGTGTCAAGTCCATCACACCAAAACCGTTTACAGCTTCAGATTTTGTGTCAAAACTATCACACCAAATCCAAATACGTTTACAACTGCAGATTTTGTGTCGAAACCCATCACCCCCCCCCAAACCAAATAGGTTTACCGTCAAAACAAAACCAGATACGTTTACAACTTCAGACTTTGTGTCAAAACTGTCACACCAAAGCAAACAAAAAAGTCACAACTTCATAATATCTTGTGTAAAAACGAACGTACCAAAACCCCAAGTACGTTAAACTCTCCGATAAACTAAAAACTTGAAGCAATGGGTGTGTGTTTGTGTGTGTGTTGTGTGTGTGTGTGTGTGTGTGTGTGTTGTCTGTCTGTCTGTCTGTCTGTCTGTCTGTCTGTCTGTCTGTCTGTGTTTGTTTGTGTGTGTTTGTGTGTCTGTGTGTCTGCTGTGTGTTCTGTGTGTTGTGTGTGTGTGTGTGTGTGGAATTCCACCACCCACACACGTCTACATTTACAGGATTACCTACTTCTCTCGTGAGTGTTAGTTGTACCTCTGCTACGTCTGTATAAATGACATACCCCTCCCCACTCCGACCCCCACCCCCACCGCCCTCCCTACAGGGAGCAGGCACATGGCGCATTGTGGCTGGAATCCATTGTACGGTATGTGTGACCGAAAACCGAATCAGGGAGTTGTCTATGAGAGGACAGTCGTCATCAGCAAAACTTTTGTTAGCACCTGTAGTCCTGAAACCGTTGTCTGTCTGTTGTCTGTCTGTCTGTCTGTCTTCGTCTGCTGTCTGTCTGTGCTTCTGTCTGTCTTTGTCTGTCTGTTTGCCTGTCTGTCTGTGTCTGTCTGTGTCTGTCTTGTCTTTGTGTAGCTGTCTGTCTTACCCAGTTAATTCCAGACGTCCTCGCTAGCTAAGCCATAACAGGCAGACTTGGGAGTGCCACTGGTAGGTTCGTATTGGTGTTTTGGCCTTTTGGAAAAAAAAGAATAAGCCTGCATTTTCTTTTACCACTTTTATACGTCTTCTTTATATATTATTATTAATAATATTCTCGATCATGCCCTTATCAATAAATAATCCTTATCAAATGCGTGTAGTTTATGTATCAACTTTGTTTTGGGGGTCGTTTTTAATCCGATAACTATGAATTCTTATAATTTAGGGGATAACAATTGTCAGAAGTGTTGACATTAATAACTATAAGACCTGTGCTTGTCCTAAATTTATTTCCACTCTTATACATGTTCCGGGTTGTTTCCCGTTTATGTTGACGTCTTGAATTGTTTTAAGTAATGTCCTGAGTCATTTGTATGCTTAATGATGTCCTTGATCATTTCAACGCTTATTATTGGTGTCCTTGATCATTTATAAGCCTATTGATGTCTTGGTTATTCCTAAGCTTATTGATCTCTTGATCATTTCCTAAGCTTATTGGTGTCTTGAATCATTGATAAGCTCATTGATGTCTTGAAACATTTATAAGCCTTTGATGTCTTAGATCATTCCTAAGCTTATTGATGTCTTGATCATTCCTAAGCTTATTGATGTCTTATCTTCCTAGCTATGATGTCCTTGATCATTCCTAAGCTTATTGATGTCCTTGATCATCCCTAAGCTTACTTATTGATGTCTTGATCATTCCTAAGCTTATTGATGTCTTGATCACTCATAAGCTTATTGATGTCTTGATCATTTCTAAGCTTATTGATGTCCTTGATCATTCCTAAGCTTATTGATGTCCTTGATCATTCCTAAGCTTACTTATTGATGTCTTGATCATTTCTAAGCTTATTGATGTCTTGATCATTCCTAAGCATTCATTTCTAAGCTTACTGATGTCCTTGATCATTGATGGGCTGAATTAGTTTCAAAGATAACAGCCTCCGTGATAGCTTCTCAGCTTAATACGATATCGGTGATGCTTTCTGAACTAATGATTGTACCAATTATTTCTGATCTCATCTTATTTTCGTCCAGTATTTGTAAAGTTGATATCACATGTAATCAGAAAAGACAACTGAATTGATGCCTGCATCAATCATGACCAAGTTTATTGACGCCCTGGCTAACCATTTCCAAAATTGATTGATTGATTCATTGATCTCGTCCAGGTGTATTGTTATTCAAGATCATCATCATCTTTTTTTTTAGGTGAGCTTTATACATGTAGTCTAGAACCTGTAACACATCATTTTGTATCAATGTTCACTTCTTGTTGATGTATTCTTGAGCCTATTGATGCTATCGATCATTATCTTCTAGTGATAAAACAACTGGCCGTGTTAATGTCGTGGGCATGGCCGTGTTGATGCGATTGACACTGTCCAGTTGATGTCATTGAGAGGGCCATGTTGATGACATGGATGTGGCCATGTTGACGTAATTGGATCATGGCGTTCTTGATTTTAGCCTTGGTGATAATTACTCTCTAGCCAGCCTTGTCGATGCTGTCAAAATGGTCACATGGATATCATTATTGTGGTCACGATGATAATTATGATTGATAGATGTGGCCATAATTTTCGGTGTCGCTAAATGTGGCTATTGTTTGGTGTCCTAGATGTGACCATTTTGATTGTCATTGATGTGTTCGTATTTTTTGATGTTATTGATGATACCCAAAAAAAAAGACATACGAATGTGAAGATCTATGTATATGCATGTGATATTGATTCGTCTGGATTGGAGTTGTCTGTCCGTCTTTGTCGTCTGAAACTGTCCTTGTTGTGTGAAATTGTTTTTGTTTTCGTTTTGTACCTTTGTCATACAGAGAATTTTTTATCATGTGGAACTATGTCTTTATTCGGTAGGGCTGTCTGTGGAGCTGTCTTCGTTGTTTGAAGCTCTCTGTCTATGTTGTGTAGAGCTGTCTACGTTTTGTAAAATTGTATTTTGTTTGTTAGGGGCTGTCTTCATTTTGTAAAACTGTTTGTAGAGTGTGAAGCTGTCTTCGCTGTGTAAAACTGTCTGTCTTTGCTGTGTAAAACTGTCTTCGTTGAGTGTGGAGCTGTCTACGTGCTGCCAAACTGTCTTCGTTGAGTGTGGAGCTGTCTTCGCGCTGCCAAACTGTCTCCGTTGAGTGTGGGAAGCTGTCTTCGCAGTGTAAAACTGTCTCCGTTGAGTGTGAAGCTGTCTTCGCAGTGTAAAACTGTCTCCGTTAAGTGTGGAGCTGTCTTCGTGCTCTCAAACCGTCTCCGTCAAGTGTGGAGCTGTCTTCGCAGTGTAAAACTGTCTCCTTGAATGTGGAGCTGTCTTCGCTGTGTAAAACTGTTTTTATTGTATGGAGCTGTCTTCGTTCTCTAAAATTGTCTGTGTTGAGTGTGAAGCTGTCTTCGTTGTGTAAAACTGAATTTGTTCGTTAAAAAAAAAAAGCTGTCTTCGTTTATATTCTAATTATGTGAAACTGTCGTTGTTGAGTGTAAAGTTGTCTTCGAGTGTAAAACTTGTCTTGTACTGTCATCGTTTTGTAAAACTATCTTTGTTGAGTGTGAAGCTGTCTTCGCTACGTAAGACTGAATTTGTTCGTAAATTTTAAAAAAGCTGTCTTCGTTATGTGAAGCTGTCGCTGTGGCAGACTCACCTCGATAATAAATAAATAAATAAATAAAAAATATCCATTGAAAGCAGAATCGTGGACTTTGCCCTTTCGGGTCAACTTTCTGCAGGTATTATGAAACACGTTATTCTGTGATGATCATTCCATTGTTATATCTTTGTTACCCGGATACGAAACAAATCAATCAAAATCTGTACAAAGTGAGGGGAATTGTCAGTCGTATCAGACGTATGTTCTTGATACCAGCAACTACAAACCAAATGTATTGCATGCTAAGAGGGTGTTGTTGATGTTTTTTATGACTATGTTCTGTTTGTTATTGAATTACTTTTGTTGTTGTTTTGGGGGGGGGGTGGGGGTTGGTAAATGAGATTATGGGTACAGTTGTGTTTTTTTGTTTTTTGCTTATACTGTATTACTGATTCGCTTTCGTGATATTTCTTGTATTTCTTTTTTTTTTCTTTCTTTCTTCCTTCTTCCTCCGTCTTCACCTCATCATCATCATCATTCTTCTTCTTCTTCTTCTTCTTTTCTCTCTTTCCTTCTTCCTTCCTCCTTCCTCCTCCTCCTCCTCCTCCTCCTCCTCCTCCTCCTCTTCTTCTTCTTCTTCTTCTTCTTCTTCTCTTCTTCTTCTTCTTCTTCTTCTTCTTCTTCTTCTTCTTCTTCTTCTTCTTCCTTCTTCCTCCTCTCTCTCTCTTTCCTTCTTCTTCTTTCTTCTTCTTCTTCTTCTTTGCTTCTTCTTCTTTTCTTTGCAATTCTTTGCAATTCTTCTTCTTTGCAATTCTTCTTCTTTGCAATTCTTCTTTGCAATTCTTCTTCTTCTTCTTTGCAATTCTTCTTGCAATTCTTCTTCTCCTCCTCCTCCTCCTCTCCTCCTCCTCCCACTTTCCCCTCCTCCTTCCTCTCCTCCTCCTCCTCCTCCTTCTTCTTCGTCTTCTTCTCCTCCTCCTCCTCCTCCCGTTTCTTCTTCTTCTTCTTCTTCTTCTTCTTCTTTTCTTTTCTTTTTCTTCTTTTTCTTCTTCCTCTTCTTCTTCCTCTTCCTCTTCTTCTTCTTCTTCTTCTTCTCTCACAATTCTTCTTCTCACACAATTCTTCTTCATAATTCTTCTACAATTTCTTTACGTTCTTTTTCTTCACATTCTTCTTTGCATTCTTGTAAGCATTCTTCTTGCACTCTTCTTTGCATTCTTCGCATTTTTCTGTCCAATGCAGTGAAAAAGTGATTTGATGGTTATGTTATTGTTTACGAGCTCTTTAGAGCAAAAGTGTTTTAATAAAGTTATTGTGCAAATGTAATACATTTTTTGTAATTTTTGCTCTATTACTTTCATGAATATCAAGATTATTAAATGTATCTTCTGCCATGTCAGCCCAAGTATTATTTATCAATTATCGCACGAAATCGTCATACAAATCGAGTAACGGCTGGTGTGTGTGTGTGTGTGTGTGTGTGTGTGTGTGTGTTGTGCGTGCGTGCGTGCGTGCGTCGTGCGTGCGTGCGTGCGTGCTGCGTGCGTGCGTGGTGTGTGTGTTTGTCTTTGTATGTTTGTTTTTTTGTGTGTGTGTATGTGTATATGTGTGTGTGCGTGCGTGTGTGTGTGTGTGTGTGTGTGTGTGTGTGTGTGTGTGTGTGTGTGTGTGTGTGTGTGTGTTTTTGTGTGTTGTGTGTGTGTGTGTGTGTGTGTGTGTGTGTGTGTGTGTGTGTGTGTGTGTGTGTGTGTGTGTGTGTGTGTGTGAAGAACTGAGAGGCAATGTCATCAGTATACATTTCAAATGCACTACAGAAAAGCTTTTTCAAGTATTTCTAGATCTCTCTGTCTCCGTCTCTCAGTCTCTGTCTCTGTCTGTCTGTCTGTCTGTCTGTCTGTCTGTCTGTCTGTCTGTCTGTCTGTCTGTCTGTCTGTCTGTCTCTCTCTCTCTCTCTCTCTCTCTCTCTCTCTCTCTCTCTCTCTCTCTCTCTCTCTCTCTCTCTCTCTCTCTCTCTCTCTCTCTCTCTATCTCTTCTCTCTGTCTCTCTCTCTCTGTCTCTCTTCCTCCCTCTCTCTCTGTCTCTGTCTCTGTCTCTGTCTCTCTCTGTCTCTCTCTCTGTCTCTCTCTCTTCTCTCTCTCTCTCTCTCTCTCTCTTCTCTCTCTCTCTCTTCTCTTCTTCTGTCTCTGTCTTCTGTCTGTGTTGTTTTGCGTATGTGCACTGAAGAAGGGCAATGCCACGAAAACTGTCATGCCAGCTCATGGCAACTTTGTCATGTCAGAAGAAGTGAATGTCAGTCTCAGAGTTGTCATGTCAAGAGAAGCGAATGACACAACGTCATTATTGTCATGCCAAGAGTGTGAGTGACACAACGTCACCCGTTGTCTTGTCAGAAAGTGTGAATGGTCTGGCAGTGGCATAGTTGCCATGCCATAAGGCGAGAATGGAAATGGCACAGATATCATGTCATGAGTGTGAGTGGCAGTGTGGCACGTCTGTTTTATGTCAAGAGAGTATGAATGGCACTGTGCTAGCAGTGACTATTAATTTTTGGCAAGAATGACAGACAGTAAGAGGATGTCGTCATGATACAGTGACAAGTAGAACATCTTTAGTGGTTGTTTTTTTTTCTTAAGGGTTTTGTAAACTGGGGATAAGTATTCTCTTGTGCGAAATCACACAAAGTTCTTTTGAATCTTGAATCTCCAGTATTTTAGGAACAAAGAGTATCAATCTTATGAAGGTAGACAACAACTATAACTTGACGGTTGTATGGACACCAAGAAAAAGCTTAACGTCTCTTCTTCTTCGTACGTCTAACGCTCAGACAGCAATTATTGTTGTCTGTCATAGGAACGAAAATGCATTATTCTGCCGTTTAAAAGCCTGACATGACACGCCTCCATTGGACAATGACCTTTCAGCTTCCCCCGTGTTGATGCTTGAGGGCCTGTCAGTACAAAAGAACATCGCCCACCTTCTGGACATTCTGTGCTAGGAGGTTCCCTCCTTTCTATCCGTCTCTTTGTTTCTGGCTGGTTTCTTTTCTTCTTAATGTCACACCTTCATCTTGTCTAACTTTCTGCCTTCTTGGTCCATTCTCCTTGCCCTTTAAAGAAAAAAAAACAGAGAGACTTCAAAAGATAACAACAGTTCTCTCCCAAGCGGAAGTTGGATGTGTGTTGTGTGTGTGTTTGTGTGTGTGGCGGCGTGCGTGCGTGCGCGCATGTCCTTCTGTCACAAGACACTGATGACAGTGCCATCACGATCTCTGATGACAGTGACGTCATGGGAACGATGTCGTCTATGATGACGTCATTCCTTGCACTTTCTGTGAAAGTGTCATTGAAAACAATTCATTTCTGTCGTTCCTATTGACAAGGTTCTTCAGACG
>CM060322.1:30474571-30477071 GCA_030674155.1 Stramonita haemastoma
CCCACCGCTGCCCGGTCAGTATTATTATTATTATTATTATTATTATTATTATTATTATTATTATTATTATCATTATTATTAACTTTTGAGAGAGAGAGAGTGTTCGAATGCGAAAGTGGGGTGTGTGTTTTTTTAATTATGGGCCTTTGCCCCTTATGAAGGGTTGGTGTGAATACGTAATCAACATTCCAAAAATATTACCTTGGAAACAAAAGAATGATACCTGAACTACATATGGTATTTCTGATTTTAAAAGCCTCACAAAAGCAGATAGCCACTCGCTTATTAATGTATTCGTTAGCAGACGACATAAGTATGCAAATTCTGAACAGGGAAGGACACCTTTTCTTTTTTTTTCTTCTATTCTTTTATTTCCAGGATAGTGGAATAAGCGCTCGTGTGCTTTTTTACATCCAGTCCCCGTGTGTATGCAGGTTTTTTTTTAATTTTGTCATCCTTCCCTATCACAACGAGAGACAGACAGAGAGAGACAGAGAGAGACAGAGAGATAGAGAGACAGGGAGAGAGAGACAGAGAGAGAGAGAGCTTGAAAACTTTGAAAACAGTTTTATTCCATTTTTTTCAATTTATTTTTTCTTGAAACAATAAGAGAGAGGGGCATAGAGAGACAGACAGACACAGACAGACAGACAGACAGACAGACAGACACTAGACAGAGCCAGGCTACCAATTCCAACATCTTCTTGGCCTTGATCGAGGTGCGAAAACCGTTGTGCAAATCGACGATCCTGCCCTGTAAATCTGACGATATGAGGTTAGTACTCTGAGTCAAGGTCGTCAAGGTCACCATCAAGGTCAGCACGACTCCCACAAGGTCACGCAAGGTCGCTGTCATGGTGCGCTGACGGGGGGATTCAAGTCTGGGATCAGAATGACTTACACAAGTTAAACAGTATGGTACGCGAACGCGCGTGCGCGCGCACACACACACGCGCACTCACGCACTAGGAGATGTTCTGATTGTAGTTGATTTTTCGCAGTTATTGTTGGGTATTCCCGTTCTTTTTCTGGGAGGGGTATTTTGTGTTTTCTTATGTGAAATTAAGTAACTATTTAGTTATATTTTTCATTGGAATTACTGATTTTGTTAAAGATTGTTAGAGCTGCATTTCCCGTTTTTGCTTACTGTAGTTCAATAGATTAGTGACAAAAGGTGTTTTTTTAATTTACTTAGCAAGTATTGACTCCCTGAAATTCTTTATCCCATACATTGCCAACTACACCCTCTTTTTCTGACACTCATACACCCACCGACTCCCCCCCTCCCCCTCCCGTCTAATATCACAATTTGTGAAAAGACGTTAAATGAATTTGAACGCGCGCGTGCATACACACACACACACACACACACACACACACACACACACACACACACACACAACACACACACACACACACACACACACAACACACACACACACACACACACACACACACACACACACAACCACAGAGATATTATAAATACAGACAACAGACAGATAGACCGATCGATAGACAGTCAGACAGACAGACAGACAGACAGATAGATAGATAGATAGATAGATAGATAGATAGATAGATAGATAGATAGATAGATAGATAGATAGATAGATAGATAGATAGATAGATAGATAGATAGATAGATGGGTTTGATTAAAAAAAAAAAAAAGGACATGAGTTTAAAAAGCTGTGTATCATTGGCCAGGAATGAGTGGAAACTGAGTAAGACATGATCGGAAAAAGAGGTTGAATATAACTCAATTCCACTGTCTCCGTCGCCGCTGTCGTAGGTAGGAGTTCCACGCAATGCCGCCAGGGTTCACCATCTCTCTCTCTCTCTGTCTCTGCTGAGTTCTACCATCTCCTGTAGCCCTCCCTCCCTGACCACTGACCTCAGTGATGTTGGCAATGTAGGATGTTGAGAGCTCTGCCTCTTTTCCCTCTCCCCTCAGCTTTGCCTTGGAGAAGTGTCGTCATTATACTTTTCGGTGCTGTTTCTGTTGGCATCATCAGCGTATCTCAGTCTGTGTTTATCAATTTCAGCCACTAATCGTCTTTGCACTGAGAGAGTTTATCAAAAATGCTTTTGGTTGAATATAAGAAAGGAAACAGGTCCAAGTATTGGGGGGGGGGGGGAATAGCTCATTGGTCAGAGCACTTGGTTTCCCCCAAGTCATAGTTAAGCAGTATCGAGCGTGGTTACCAGCTGGATAGGTGACCGTTTGTGCGCTTTGGCTTCAGTACAGTTCCCCCAGTTCACCCAGCTGTAAATAGGTACCTGCCCTCTTGAGGGTCAGGGAAGGTAAAGCAGCGAGGGAGAGGAGATGGGCGCCACCTTCAATATGCTGGCTCCTAGAGAAGCTGAGGTCTCTGATGCCTCGCTCCCCTACGACCACAAGGGTTACGGACACCTTTACCCTTTTTTACCAAGTATTGAGCCTTCGGATACATCAAAAGGTAAGGAGATCTTGTTTTGAGCTGATGCTAATAATAAAAA
>CM060322.1:30487071-30494571 GCA_030674155.1 Stramonita haemastoma
TAGACAAACTAAACTCGTGTGTGTGTTGTGTGTGTGTGTGTGTGTGTGTGTGTGTGTGTGTTGTGTGTGTGTGTTATTTATCTATTTATTCTTTTATATCGAGGATAATGGAATAAGCACTCATATGCTTTTCTTACATCCAGTTCCCGTGTGTGTGTGTGTGTGTGCGCGCGCGCGCGCGCCCGCGCGCACGCACGCGCTCGCACGAGCACACGCATGTATGCAGAGTGCCCATGTGATACATAAAAAAGTAACAACCAATCAGACAATATTAACGAGGGTGATAAACCTGTGATTGACAGAAAAAACGAAGCAGCGAACAAGATGACATAATAATAATATATTAGTACTACCAAAGTAATATCAGCCTAGCTTAGGCCCTGCTGTACCGCGTGGAGCATACTACATACATGTACACACAGTGACACCCCACGTGCTAAGCAAAGCGGCGGTCTTTGCACAAATCGCCACGCCCCGCTCACGCCACCGGCACGGAACTAAGGCCACGCTCTGTAGTGACTGTCAACTCACACTTGTTTTTCCCATTGCTCTATAGATGTGACAAGAGCTTGCTTGACCTCCCAGAACCTTTACATACAACCAGTGGGCTCTACTACTAGGAGGCAGTCAGTGTGTGCCCCTGTGTTTCTCTCCGTTGATGCTTCTTCTTCTTCTGCTATAAGTGTGTGGGGAAGTTCATACAGTCTTCGTCAGTTTTTTGCTCAGTCTGTTATAACTGCTGCTGTCTTCTTTTTTTTTTTGTGGAGGGGGAGAGTGAAAAAGAAAAAGTTGAGCCAGCTGAATTGAAAAGTGACTCACTCTTTGAAGTAAGTTTTGTGTGTTGTGTGTGTGTTTCGTCGATTTTATGTCTGTTCACTGAAAGTGATAAAAAGTTGTGTGTGTGCGTGTGTTGTTGTGTGTGGTGTAGTGTGGTGTGTGTAGTGTGTGTGTGTGTGTGTGGTGTGTTGTGGTGTGATGTGTGGGGTGTGTAATAGGCCTTGAAGTGTTTTTAGGGGGCGGGAAAACCATGTGGCTAAGAGTGGTGTGCTCATGATCTGACGCCCCGAGATCGTACCATCACTGTGGCACCCGTTTTAGGGAATTTTCCCCTGGCATTTGTACTGACTCCACTTCCCTAAAAATCCTTCAGATGAGACTGTAAACCGAGGCCCCAATGTGCAAACATACGCAGAGTAGATATCTTGCGCACACGTTATAGCCTGTTCCGCCTTTTAGAGGAGTAGGCCATTTCGTGCGAGTAGGAATTATGGGTTGTTGTTTTTTTTTTATAAAAACGCATGCACACGGTTGTTAGTTTAGACACCACCCCAAAAGTTGGAATCCGGCTACCTTAATGGTGGGTCAAAATGTCGCATACGCAAAATCTCATCATTGGTGAACCTCGGACAATAGCAAAGGAACGGGGAAAAAAACCCAACCCCGCATTTATTTAAGACATTGAATAGGCTAAACACTGGGCTTCTGCTTTTTTTTTTTTTTTTTTTTTTTACTAGTATGCGTGTGCACGAGTTTTGTAAATGCTCACATCCGTTCCGTCATTGTTGTTGTGTGTGTGTATGTGTGTGTGTGTGTGTGTGTGTGTGTGTGTGTGTGTGTGGCGCGGTGTTGTGTGTGTGTGTGCGCGCGGCATGCGTGCTTGTGTAAGGGGGGGAAAGGGTTGTGTGTGTGTGTTGTGTGTGTGTGGTCATGCTGTGGTGTGTGTGTGTGTGTGTGTGTGTGTGTGTGTGTGTGTGTACACGCACAAAAGATAGTCTCAATGCTTCATTTCAAATGGGAAAAGCTCTCCTTAGAGATGGGAAGGCGGTGGGCGGTAACCTTGATTGGTGGGGGCTAAAATGATCGTGTGTGTACGCTGATAATCTCATGGTTGGTGAACTTTGGAGCTCTTGTCGAAGAATGAACAGTAGGGGGGAAAAAAACGGGAAAACAGAGAGAGAGAGAGAGAGAGAGAGAGAGAGAGAGAGAGAGAGAGAGAGAGAGAGAGAGAGAGAGAGAGGAGAGAGGGAGAGAGAGAGAGAGAGAGAGAGAGAGAGAGAGAGAGAGAGAGAGAGAGAGAGAGAGAGAGAACACGAACTGGATCGACAGGTTTTTGTAGTTGTTTTACTGATAACATTTGATTGTTGATTTTAGTGTGGGATTACAGCAAGTCGCGTCACTGCCTTTTTTTTTTTGTTTGACCGATGTCATGTTACCGTTCAGTGCCCACTGACACAATGACTGCACTTGTCTAGTAGTGGCATTCTTTGTCCATAGCTGTGACGTACTGGCATGCCACACTGATTGTTCTGTTGCTATGACACTGACATGGCACACTGTCTGGTGCCATTCTGTTGCCCTAACAGTGGCACACGGACATGACACACTGTCTGATGCCGTTCTGTTGCTGTAACAGTGGCACACGGACATGGCACACTGTCTGATGCTGTTCTGTTGCTATGACACTGACATGGCACACTGTCTGATGCCGTTCTGTTGCCATAACGGTGACACACTGGCATGCCACACTGCTTGATGCTGTTGTTGTCATGACAAGCATATAATACTCCTGCTGTTCTGTTGCCATGAGTGTGATACCGATGTACTGCAGTGTCCCCCTGCTATTTTATTGCCGTGAAAGTGGCCCTGACACATCGGTACGTGTATACACTGTCCAGAGCTGTTCTGCTAACTGTGGTCGTAGCTTTTAACACTTACATGTCTTCTAGTACTGTTATGTCGCCCCATAAGCCGTGTCATGACGTCAGTATCACGTCAGTGTAGAGTTGAATAATGATAAATTCCTGCGTTGAAAGGGATCATTGTCAGTGCAGTGCTACGGTAAGCAGCTTGATCTTTATTCCCCTCGTGGAGATGCCAGGGTCCTGTCAGTATAAATAGCATCCTAACCTTCAGGAAATTCTGTGTTCAGAATTCCCTCTTTTCTATCCCTCTCTTTTGTGCCTTTATTTTTTCCTGTCACTCCCCCTTGTCTTTTTTCTGCCTTCTTGTCCCCTTTCCCCTTTCTTTCCAGAAGATTTAAAAGAAATTCTCTCCCGCACTGAAGTCAAATGCCTAGGCCTGACTTGCTAGGCAATTTCCCCGGCCGTACAACGCATTTGCGCTCAAATGACGGGTAACAGTAGTGCTGTACGAGCGTTATCGAAGGAAGAAATAATATTGCACTTTTTTATTTAGTAGTCAGTTTAGAGGAAACTTCTTGCTTCTTCCTCTACTGTGTGTGTTTCAAAGGAAACACACTGGTGTCTCGGTGTCAGTATCACAAAGGAAGCGGTTTGTCTGTCGGTCTCCGTGTATTACAGGGAAGCCAATGGTCATGTCGATTCGACTCCGTAACAGCGACTTCGTAACGCTTGATTTGAATCCCGGAAATATTTTTAAACCGGCCTCTCCATGTGTGTGTGTGTGTGTGTGTGTGGTGTGCTGTGTGTGTGTGTGTGTGTGTGTGTGTGTGTGTGTGTGTGTGTGTGTGTGTGTGTGTGTTGTGTGCGTGTGTGTGTGTGTGTCTGTGTTGTGTGTGTGTGTGTGTGTGTGTGTGTGTGTGTGTGTGTGTGTGTAGATAATATCTATAACATGCATATAATGGAAGGTGATGTGTGTGTTAATGTACATGCATGCTCGTGGTGTGCATGTGTGTATCTTCTGGGTGATAGACATGTGGGACATTGGGACACACACGACATCACAACACACCCCGACACACACACCACGTCGCGACACACGCCAGCACACACACACACACGCACATACATGCCACACACACCCCACACACCACGTACACACCACGCCACACACACAGTGTCACACACACGCACGTCGCCGCATCGCCCGCACACGCCCCCACACACACACACACACACACACACACACACACAGTCACACACTCCCCGCACACAGTCACCACGCGCGCGCGCACTGCGTTCATGCTGCCTCAACACTATGGAGCGAACGTGAAAAGGATTACGCACGTTGGAAAAGGCGTTTACAAAATACTTTAATACCTGCATGCTTTTGTCCATGAGAAAGGAGGGAGGCTGGTCTGCTGCTACAGATGCTAGCTACTGGTACTAGGCTACGGTGTTTATAGAGTTTTAAGGCTACCATTATACAACGCCAGTAGTCTAGCAAACTGGCTAGCTGAACGCCTAGCGAACTAGCTAAGGGGATAGCCTAGTGGTCAGAGTGATGCGCCCGTGATCTATTGACCCGGGTTCGAATCTTGTTCAAGAGGATTTTCCCTCTAAAGTTAACATCAGTGCCGACCCCACTCCCCCAAGAAGTCCTTCGGATGAGACTATAAACAAGTACTGTGTGCGAACGCAAGCAACGTCTCCTTCACCTTCGCCTTCACTTCACTGCCTAGTCCGTGGCGCGGGCACACTGAAGATTTTGAAACACTTCCTGCACTCCGCATACATCTTGCGCACTTAAAACACCTTCGCTTTCGGAAGAGTAGGGAACGGATGAAAAATTTACAATACTGCATACACACATGGACTGGAATGTAAAGAAACCACATTACTTCTTATTTCATTATCCTCGAAATGAAAGTTTTGGGTTTTTAAGTGCCTAAACAAACTAGCCAGCGAACGCCTAGCTCGCAAGCTGAACGCAGTCCACGAATAGCTGAACCACACCCTCCACACCATTACTGTAGGTGCCTAGTAGGCCTAGTGCGGCAAGGCAACTGGCATACTCCCCATTCCTCTGCTGTGGAGAGAGAGAGAGAGAGAGAGAGAGAGAGAGAGAGAGAGAGAGAGAGAGAGAGAGAGAGAGAGAGAGAGAGAGAGAGAGAGAGAGAGAGAGAGAGAGACCTTCCTCTGTGCTGACACCTGTGTTGGCTGTTTCCCCGGCGACACTCGTAGGGGGGGTGTCTGGGGTAGAAAGTATACCCCAGTAGGCCTAGTAGGGGTATAGGACATGCATGCTGGCACATAGTCTATATAATATTTTTTTTATGTGTGAGTGAATTAGTTCCATTTTATTAAGGGTGTACAAAAGGGGGGGAGGGGGGGAGAATTGTAGTGAGAGGGAATGGGTGTATGACAGATAAGGGAATGGTGTATATGACAGATGTGTGTACTCGTTTCCCGGGGAAACCCCCGGGCAGGGAGTTTTCCACGCGTTTGTTGAACATGTGGTGTAGTCTTGTGTGGGTGTGTTGGGTGAATGGTGTGTATGTGTGTGAGTGTGTTGAGTGTGGTGTGAGTGTGTGTAGTGTGTGTGTGTGTGTGTGTGTGTGTGTGTGTGTGTGTGTGTGTGTGTGTGTGGTGTGGTGTGGTGTGTGTGTGTGTGTGTGGTGTGTGGTGAAGGGTGTGGTGGTGTGTGGTGTGGTGTGTGTGTGGTGTGGTGTGTGTGTGTGTGTGTTGTGGTGTTGTGTGTGTTTGTGTGGTGGGGAAGAATGTGTGTGTGTGTGTGTTTAGGTGAAGTGTGTGTGTGTGTGGTGTGTGTGTGTTGGTGGTGTGTGTGTGTGTGTGTGTGTGTGTGTGTGTGTGTGTGTGTGTGTGTGTGTGTGTGTGTGTGTTTACGTACTGCTAAAAAGTATAGAATAAGTGTGTGTGATGTGTGTGTGTTGTGCGCGCGCGGCGCGTGTGTGTGTTGTAGTGTGTGTAAGTGGTGTGTTGTAGTGCAAGTGATGTTGTGTGTGTGGGTTGTGTGTGTGTGGGGATTGTAGCGTATGCGTATTATATGCACTGGCGGAAGAGGGTGCGATGTACTTTGGGGGAGTAATAAAAATTATTATGGAGATTTCTAATGTACATGTGAATCACTGTATGTGATAACAATATAGACGATGGCGTTGTGGTCGTCAAAAAAAAATAGCATGGATCATTAGGGGGTGTTGTATTTTTGTTTGTTTGTTTTTGTGGGATGCTAGTCAGCTAGAGCTTCGAGGATCACAAATGCACATACGCATTCGAAGGACTTTCGGGGATGGAGTACGGCACTGATGTGGCTTCAGGTGAAAAAATTATTTTGAATGTTGTTTTAGCTGATGGCTCGAACGCGGGTTGTTTCATTTTTCTACACGAGACTAGCACTGCACTACAGCCACACTGGCACTCACTCACGTCCACTGGACTGGCCCCCCACTGCACTGCACTACACCTCATCTGGCTACAACCCCACCCCACTGCACTGCACTACACACACTACACTACACTACACTAGCACTACACTGACCACTACACTTCCACTACTGTACTGTACTGTACTGTACTGTACTGTACTTACTACTGTACTGTACTGTACTGTACTATACTATACTTACTGTACTATCTATACTATACCCATACTATACTATACTATACTATGCTATCTATGCTATCTATACTATACTACGCTATGCTATGCTATACTACGCTATGCTGTACTATACTATGTTATGCTATACTCTGCTATACTCTGCTCTACCCTGCTCTGCTCTACCCTGCTCTGCACTACACTACACAACCCTAAACACTTAGCCCACTACACTATATTACCACACCACATAACACCACACATTGCACCGCAATACAATGCAGTAAGTACATGTAATACAATACAATAGAAGTGCATGTAAAATATAATACAACATATAACACCTTCCTATCATGTACGTAATAGGTATATAATATACCTGCGCGCGCGTGTGTGATGGTCATAGTTTGCAGATAATGATTACGAGTGGTGTGAGGTGGCGATATTATCGTGTAGATAATGGACGTGTATGGGTAAGAGATATGGGGGTGGTATCAATACCCTTAAGATGATGATAGTGATACGGCCCGTCTCGCTTGTGGGGGCTGATAACATAATATGATATTGTATCAGTGTATTGTTGTTGGGGGGGGGGAGGGGGGGTTCGTTCATCTGCTAGAGCTCCAAGGTTCCCCACTGGTAAGATTTTTGCGTATGCGAGTGGGGGGAGGGGGGGGTGCCCACATTTAGGTAGCCACATTCCGACATAGGGATATCTAAAACATCAGTGTGGACGCGTTTTGGGGGGTAAATTTTGTCATCCGTTCCTTCCAGCATGCAATGGCCTACTTTTCCAAAAGGCAGAAAGGTTTAAATGTGTGCGCAAGATGTCCTGCGTGCGTTCGATCAGGAGATCGCGGTTTATACTATAGTCTCAGCCGAAGGACTTTCTGGGGAGTGAGCGTCAGCGCTGATGTTAACTCCAGGGGCCCGGGAGGGGGGGTGGGTCCCCTTGAATGGGTGCTTCGGTGGCGGCTCGAACCCCGAACCCGAGCCATCAGATCACGAGCGCAACTCTCTAACCACTAGGCTATCTCGGCCCCCGTTTTACATTAATTGCATTAAATCGCATCGCACCGGATCGATATGTATTATAAAAAGGTAAATAAATGTAAAGTGTCCCATAACCTAGGTGGTCATAGGAGAGCGAGGCATCAGAGACCTCAGTTTCTCTAGGGGCCAGCATTTTTAGGGCGGCCCCATCTCCCCTCCCTCGCTGCTTTACCCTCCATGACTCTA
>CM060322.1:30504571-30517071 GCA_030674155.1 Stramonita haemastoma
TCCCCCTCCCTCCCTCTCCCTCCCTCCCCCCCTCTCTCTCTCTCTCTCTCCTCTCTCTCTCTCTCTCTCTCTCTCTCTCTCTCTCTCTCTCTCTCTCTCTCTCTGTGGGGATGCCAGGGGCCTGTCAGTATAAAAACACACCCCCCCCCCCCCTTATCCTAAAATTCTGTGCTAGGAATTCCCTCTTTTCTACCCCTCTTCTGTGTTTCTGCCTTGTTCCTTTCTTCCTGTCACCTCCTTCTTGTCTGTTTTCTGCCTTCTGGGTCCATTCTACTGTGTTTTTTTCCTTCAGAAAGACTGAAAAGAGAGCAGTTCTCTCCACACCAAAGTCGGATGTGCTGGGCCTGACTAAGTCAGGCGTTTAAGCAGCGTCGAGCGTGGTTACCAGTTGGATGGGTGACCGTTTGCTCGCCTTGGCTTCAATAGTTCCCCCCCCCCCCCAGTTCGCCAAGCTGTAAATGGGTACCGGCCCTCTTGAGGGTCAGGTGACGGTAAAGCAGCGAGGGAGAGGAGATGGGTGCCGCCCTCACTAATATGCTGGCCCCTAGAGAAGCTGAGGTCTCTGATGCCTCGCTCCCCTTCGACCGCCTAGGTTACGGGACACCTTTACTTTTACCTTTAATGTGTGCACAGATCCAGTTTCTGACGGTGAACACGCGCTGTGTGCTGTCGCTGTTGGTGGACTGCCGCTACCCGCGCTGGATCAACGTCTTCGCCACCTTCTACTCCTCCTCCCTCCTCCTCCTCTTCGCCAACTTCTACCGCCAGTCCTACCTCAACTCCTCGCGATCCTCCCGCAGCAAAGCCCCCGTCACCGCCACTGGAGAGGACAGGAGGGGGAAAGGGGATGGTGGGGTGAGCAAAGCAGCTCTGCACACCGACTGAGGCCAGATTTCCTTTCGGACCCTGCCTGCCCCGTCTCTTTTGTCCCGGCACTTTTCTCTTGAGCAGAGTCGGTGCTGCCAGCTTGCTCGATCTGGGCTAGTGTAGACCAGGCTAGAATTCCTGCCGTAGATTGTGTGAATGAGTGAGGTTGTGGATGGATTGAGTGTGTGTGGGTAGGTGAGTGAGTGGATGGATGGGTTGGTGTGTGGGTGACTGGTATTTGTTTCATCTTCCTTTTTTTCCATGGATCTCCAAGCTCCAGCCATCATCACAAGTCTCTTCTGAGGCGTTCAGACTTCTCTGCACACCTGTCTTTGATAGTACTACAGTGGGTGTGGCAATCTGTGCTCACTTTACAATAGTCATATCAATCATTATTGTTCATGTGACATTCTCTATGCATCTGGATAATTATTGTCCTATGTCATTGTTGGTGTGGCATTCTCTACTTATCTGCATATCAATCGTTATTTGTGTGCTGTGGCATTTTTTTACGCACCTGTCTATAGTTCTTTCAATCATTGTTGTTGGCGTTGCATTCTCTACATACTGCCTACTGTTGTATCAATCATTGTAGTTGGTGTGGAATTCCATGCACACCCGTCCCTGTGGGATTCTCTACGCATCTGCATATGGTCCTGTCAATCCTTACAGTTGGCATTGTGTACACGTCTGTTCTGTCAATCATTACAGTTGGTGTGGCATTGTGTACACATCTGTTCTGTCAATCACTACAGTTGGCACTGTGTATACGTCTGTTCTGTCAATCATTACAGTTGGTGTGGCATTGTGTATACATCTGCATATGGTCCTGTCCTGTCAATTACATTTGGCGTTCTATACACACCGATCCTGTCAATCATTACAGTTGGCATTCTGTACACACCTGTCCTATCAATCTGTAGTTGTGTAATATTCTTTACACACCTGTGTCCCTGTCAACCATTACAGTTTGTGTGGCATTGTGTACGCACCTGTCCCCATCAACCATTACAGTTTGTGTGGCATCCTGTGCACACCTGTCCTATCATTTATTACAGTTGGTGTGATATTGTGTGTACACCTGTCCTGTCAATTATTACAGTTTGTGTGGCATTGTGTACACACCTGTCCTGTCGATCATTACAGTTTGTGTGGCATTGTGTACACACCTGTCCCTATCAACCATTACAGTTTGTGTGGCATTGTGTTCACACCTGTCCCTATCAACCATTACAGTTTGTGTGGTATTGTGTACACACCTGTCCCTATCAACCATTACAGTTTGTGTGGCATTGTGTTCACACCTGTCCCTATCACCCATTACAGTTTGTGTGGCATTGTGTACACACCTGTCCCTATCAACCATTACAGTTTGTGTGGCATCCTGTGCATACCTGTCCTATCAATTATTACAGTTGGTGTGATATTGTGTGCACACCTGTCCACTGTCCCATCCATCACTCACTGTCTGTTACACATTCGTCTGTTATTTATCTAGTTATTTATCTCGAGGCATTGATCATTCACCAGAAATTATTTTGATATGTTAGTAGTTGCTGTTTGTTACTCCAAATCAATATGTAGGTAGGTAACTTATGTTGAAAAATGTGGTTAACTGTTGCGTTGACTGGAGATATGTTTTTTTGATAATAATCTCTGGCTTATTGTTGTTGATAATAATGATTTGTTTTGTTGGTTTTTGTCTTTTTCCTTTGAATATGAGGGTATATTGTTGGAACTTGTGCCAATGTTAAGTCACCAAATGTGCCATTGTCAAAAAACTGTTGGGTGTCAAGTGTGTTAGTGATTGTCAGTGTAACTGAGCGTGTAACGGTGACCGTTAGTGTCAGAGAGTGGACTGCTTCATTGGTGGCCGACTGTCAAAGAGTTCGTGGTTGTTGTCTCAGTGTAAAAGACACTGTCAGATTAAATGAGCTGGTTTGCCCTCCCGTGTATTTGTGACCGTCAGATTGTTGGTGAATGTCAGTGTAGTGGTCATTTGTCAGTGTAGTGGTGACTGTCAGCATTTCAGTGACTGTCAATGTAATGGGGACTGTCAGCATTTTGGTTTGTCAGTGTAGTAGTGACTGTTGGTGTCTGTGATTGTCACTATTTCAGTGATTTGTCAGTGTAGTGATGACTATGAGCATTTTGGTGACTATCATCATTTCATTGATTTGTCAGTGTAGTGGCGACTGTCAGCACTTTGGTGATTTGTCAGTGTAGTGATGTCATGTAGTGTGACTCACCCTTTCAGTGATTTGTCAGTGTAGTGGTGACTGTCAGCATTTCGGTGACTTAGTGTAATGGTGACTGTTGGTGTATCGGTGACTGTCACCATTTCAATGACTTGTCAGTGAGTGGTGACTGTCAGCATTTTGGTGACTGTCGGTGTAGTGGTGACTGTCAGCATTTGGGACTGTCGGTGTATGGTGACTGTCAGCATTTTGACTGTCGGTGTAGTGGTGACTGTCAGCATTTTGACTGTCGGTGTAGTGGTGACTGTCAGCATTTTTGTGACTGTCGGTTGTAGTGGTGACTGTCAGCATTTTGGTGATTGTCAGTGTAGTGGTGACTGTCAGCATTTTGGTGATTGTCAGTGTAGTGGTGACTGTCAGCATTTTGGTGATTGTCGGTGTTTTGGTGATTGTCAGTGTAGTGGTGACTGTCAGCATTTTGGTGATTGTCAGTGTAGTGGTGACTGTCAGCATTTTGTTGGTGATGTGTCAGTGTTAGTGGTGACTGTCAGCATTTTGGTGATTGTCGGTGTAGTGGTGACTGTCAGCATTTTGGTGATTGTCAAGTGTTCATGGCTGTTGGTGTAGCGGTGACTGTGTGACTGTCAGTATGTGGGTGATTGTCAGAGTGGTGGCGACTGTCATTGTTAGTGATAGCCTGAATGTCATTTAGTCTGTTCATGTCAGTGTCAGTATGGTCGGCAGTGATGGTGTTATTATCCTATTGTTGTTGTTATGCACAAGACATTGATGGAGCAATGACAAGTCATTGTTTATCTACCAGCTTGGCTGCTGGAGTGATATAGAGCAACTCACTTGTTACAAAAAATAGATCATTTTTTTTTTTCTACTGTTGACATGAAATAAAAGAATTTTGCATATAACTCTGAGTTGAGTGTAACCCTGATTCAGATTCAGAATAATTTGCCATAAAAGTCACGTAAAACAAACATTCATAATCAACTTTTGAACCAAAATGAGTATGCGCACAGCAGTGAAACCCAACATTTTAAATATTGCAAGTTTAGCAGTGGAAATTGTATAAACTCAGCATGTCAATATATATGTAAACTCGCAGAAAGTGCACTGATGCAGGCAATTTGAAGTTTTTAAGCTACGTTAAATGGTTGAAACACTTGTCAAGCAGACCCCCACAATATTGCTCTGTTAGCTGTGTGTGACTTGAATTGATGTAAGGCAAAACAGCTGATGTAGACATGTTGAATCCCATTCCACCTTTCAGAACAGTAGGCCATCTGTGCAGATAAGAATAGATGACAAAAATTATATATATATATTAAACACATGCGCACTGGTGTCATGTTTAGACTTCATCCCCGAAGTCAGAATGCAGCTACCTTGATGGTGGGTTAAAAAACTGTCGCATACGCAAAAATCTCACCTTTGGTGAACCCTGGAGCTTCAGCCGAGGAACAAACCCAAAAAAATTGTATGTAGCTGCTTGAAAACGGCTTTTAATCCTTTCATCTGTGAAAAGAACTCACAAAGTTGCCTTTTTTTTCATTATTAAACTCAGCTTCCCCCATAGGATGTCAGGGGGCTGTCAGTATAACTAGCATCCCCACCTCGAAAATTCTGGCTAGGAATTCCCTCTTTTCTATCACATCCCTCTCTCTGTCTTTTGTTTCCGCCTTGTTCTTTTTCTTCCTGTCAGTTTTTTTTGGTCTATTTTCTGCTGTCTTCGTCCATTTTCCTGCCTTTTTTTCCAGAAATGCTTATAACAATCTCTCCCATACCAAAGTCAGATGCACTGGGCCTGACCTTGTCAGACACTTAACAGCAGCGCAACACATTTTCCCTCCTACAACAGACAACAGTACTTCTGTCTGAGCATTTGATGAATAAGAAGAATCTCTTTAAGTATGGTCCAGCTCACAAACATATTTTGAAAGAAGTCAAAATAGCTAGTTTATTGTACATGCTTTTTTTTCTTGCTGTAGATAGAAGGGAGGAACAGGAGGGAAAAAGTGGGCATACATGTACAAAATTAACACTACAAAGATCGTACAACAGAGGTTGGAATGTTTTTATTCAGAAGCTTATATGCTCATCGTCCAAAACTGGAAAGAAAAAACAAAGCAAGTGACAGCAGTTCTTGCCACAACATGACCTGAGAATCCTCGCCTTATGTCTGCCACTAAGTCTAAGCACAGCAAAAACATACACACACACACGCACACACACACCACACACACACACACACCTACAACACAGAACATCTTGCACACACATTAAATCCTGTTCCGCTTTTTGTAAGAGTAGGCCATTGTGTGCCGGTGGGAACAGATGACATGATTTACAAAACTAATACAACGGGGACTGGATGTAAAATAGCACACGAGTGCTTATTCCATTGTCCTCGATATAAAAAATAAACCAAAATAAAAATCACACCTCACACAGACCTACACATGCACACATACAAATGCATGCACACACACTCCACATACACACAACAGCGCCATGCACACACTCACAACCACAACCCTACACACACAACACACACACACACACTACATGGCTGTCAGTAACATTGCTACTGGCAATCTGACAACCGGGTCGAGTAGCCAGTGAAGGAAAATTTTCTCTCCTGGAGTTAACATCAGTGCTGACTCCACTCTCCCAAAAGTCCTTCGGATGAGACTTTAAACCAAGGCCCCGTGTGCGAACGCACGCAGAACATCTTGCGCACACGTTAAATCCTGTTCCGCTTTTCGTAAGAGTAGGCCATCGGTGCCGGTGGGAACAGATGACATGATTTACAAAACTGCATACACACGGGGACCGGATGAAAAAAAGCATATGATTGCTTATTCTGTTATCCTCGATATAAAA
This sequence comes from Stramonita haemastoma, assembly GCA_030674155.1. Taxonomy (NCBI): domain Eukaryota; kingdom Metazoa; phylum Mollusca; class Gastropoda; order Neogastropoda; family Muricidae; genus Stramonita; species Stramonita haemastoma. Next base: position 30,510,532 of record CM060322.1, read on the forward strand.
GGATAAATAAAATAAAAAAATAAATAAATAAAAATAAACACACACACACACACACACACACACACACACACACCATGCACGCCTGTCAAATGTTGACATTTTGTTCTAAACTTCAGTAACCATCCACAAACGGATGGAGCTAAGCAGTTGAAAAAAAGAAAACAAATTTTCAGTGCACACACAGACATATTTCTAACTTCTTAAAGTGATAACTTTACATTCAACTTTTTCCCTGACATGGACACATTCAGCATAGTTTTTCTTCACATTATCGAGCAAGTAATTTACAGAAAAATGTGACACTCCACCACACAGTCGCATTGCACCAGAGGTCAATTTTTAGTTTACAGAAGTCTGCTATAACGAGGCTATTTGATACAAAAGATTGAAAATCAGACAATTTTATGAAAAGATATTACCAATTGAAATGATAAACTGCAGGAAGAGCCGAAATGAAAACTTGACAAGTTTTTCATCTTAACAGGTGGTCAGAATGAGGGCTGGGTTATTTTTTAAATGCACTTTGAAGCAAAATGAAGCAAAATTATCGATGCCTCAGAGCAAGAAAGGTCTACCGGCAGAGTTGCCATTTTCAAAAGTTTCGAGATATGCTCACTTGAAAAGTTTGAAAGGTCAGAACAAATCGAGGATTGAATGGAAGCGTTCGGTTTTCGGAGAGAGGAAGGGCATTGATGCTATCTTTACCATAGTATGTTTGTGTTGTAATACATGTAGAAGAAACGCCATGATAGCAAAAACAGTGGCAGTGAAGCCAGACCACCCGTGTCTGCAGAGAAATTACAGCAGAACTGGCACTTCCTCCCATGCAAGCATGGCGTGGCAATTAGCTTGACCCTTTTTCCCAGATAAGATCACTCTCCAGCCACCAGTGTTCCCACGCAAGAACCACACAGCATCCAGGCCCAGGTGTTGCGTAAACTGCCCAGTGGTCCTAGTGTATCCCTTCCCATGCAAGAAGGTTTTACACAGCTGGAAGTCCTTCCTTACACAAATTACCAGGTTAATTGGCACTACAGCCTTTAGAGCAAAAGCGGAGTGCCGTGCAGTCATCCCTTTTACCATGAGAAATTCACTCAGGTAATTTTGTGCAAGAACGGTTTTCTTCAAATATCTTTAAAATTAAAAAAAAATATTATTTTATCGTTTTGTCATCTGAAAGTTTACAGTAAATTCTACCAAATATCAAAAAATTGAAAATTGGTATTTTTTTCAGATAAACCGTTCTTGCTCTGAGGCATCGTTATGCCTTGATACTTCAGTACAAGGTAGAAGAATAGCTCTAGTTTTATAATCGATCAAAATCAACAACTTGACCCCCACCTGCCAAAAATGGCTCCTGGCATAAGTGGGTTGGGTGCAATGCAACTCGTTTCATGGTGGAGCGTCACAAATGGAGATGCCATTGTACACAGTACTGACACACTCTTGGTCACAGGTACACAGCAGCTGACACAGGAATTAACACACTGTCTACCATAAATACACACTCTTGTAGGAACAGGCACACTGTCGCATGGACACAGGCTGAAGTGGCAAATACACACAATGTCACATGTACAAGCTTGATGTAGGAATAAACATGGTGTCACACTCAAACATAAGGAAAACACATCATGTACATGGCCTTCGTAGGAATCAACAATGTACACTGCCTGTCTTTTAAGAATTAACAGTATCACACATACACAGCCTGGTGCAGGAAGTTACACTATGTGACACACATACACAGCCTGATGACAGAATGTATCAACACACTGTCACACGTACACAGGTGATGAAAAAAACGAGCACACTATCTGTCACACAAATGTCTTGAAAACAACTTGCAGCAGATTGCGTAAATAAAGCTCAGGACTAGAACTTCATCAAGTCAATGGCAGGGATACAATTCTTGACCACAATTTAAAGCCGTGACAATGATAAAAAATATAGGTCTTGAGAAGATTGTCAATATATCTTAGATAATTTTTGCCGTTTTTTTTTTATCGTGGCTTGTTTTGGAGTGAAATTCCCGGATGCCCTCATCACAAACACATTTTACACTGTAGATGAATCAAAAGTTATCTTTTGTTTACAATGGCACATATCACATCCATATCTTACTGCCTACACAGCATCATTTATCATCATTTAAAATACACTGAGTAGTTAACCTGCGTTTATTATCACACACATCACATACATAACTTCGTTTTACAGTGGTCATCACAAAGCAGAATTCGCTTTTACATGCTGCATACGACTCGAGACACTTTGCATATAACTATACCTAGCTTTGTTCATGACCATTCCGTATTCATGCATTTACTTGCTGTTACTTGCCCACATACATACAACATAGCTGGAAACCTTTTAGAATCCAAAAACAGAATGTTGAGGGGTGGGGAGGGGGGGGGGGGTAAGGGGGGCAAGCCCCCATGCTGAAAATTAGGGGTCAGGGAGACACAGCCCGTTGTAGCTGAAGCCTGTTTTTTGTGGTTAATGAAGCAAACTTTAAATCTCCTGACAAGAAGATGATGTCAGGAATGAATAGTGTACCACACTATAAAATAAATTGGCTGTAGATGGAAACCAAAAGTAGTTATCAACTCTACTTTCATAAAGTACAAAATCAGTACATAAGCACCAGTTTTGGAGTAACTGGCATAGTCATGAAGAAAAACAGCTGAAATCGAAATTGTTCATCAAAACTGTAGCGGTAAACAACTGATCCTTCTCATATGCAGTAATGTCATTCTGACAGCCATGCAAAATTCTAAATTGGCACTGGCACAGAGTGCAAAACAAAGCATAGCTTTTGCCTTGTTGAGATTGATCACTGGATGGAAAATCCTCATATTTGAGATCAAACCTCCAATAGGCACAGCGGTCATATAAATTTTAGACTTTTCTTTGATGACGTCTTTGTGACAAGCATTGGAAACCAGCTTACCCATTGATGTCATATTCGTTTTATGCTTTTTATTCTTATTTATATTTTGGAGGCTGAAAAATCCTTAAAGACCAAAAAGACCCATATCACGGCTTAAAAAAACGTAAAAATTCCAGGCAAAAAAGGAATGGTTGGCAGCTATGCATACACACACAAAAACACACACACACACTCACACACACATATGTATTCTCCGAATACATTACAAAACTCCACATGGCCCTATTAACTCCCTTGCATATCACCTCCCCCCTAAACCCCCCCCCAACCCCTCAACCCCCACCCCCCCCTTTACCCCCCTGCTACCTCCCCTGCCTGCAACTGACCACCACGTGGGACCCTAAACGCCCCTCGGGAAGTGGGTGTGGAAAAACTGGGCGCACGGGCTGTAGCGGTTCTGCGTCAAGAAGTCGCTAATGTTGGCCTTCAAACTGCTGAAGTAGACCAGGTGAGTGGGCAGGGGGAGGGGAAGGGGGGACCCCTGGCCACCGCGGTGGTAGCGGCCCCCAGCCACCGCGCGGGGTCCCGGTAGAAGCGGTCGGCCTCGTCGGTGTAGTCGCGGCCGTGGTGGAGGTTGGGTTCGCAGGTGAGGAAGGCGAGCGAGATGTTGGCGTGCAGGTGGCTGTAGTACGGGGTGGAGTGGCAGGGCATGAGGAACAGCACCTCCATCTCCACCACCCCTCACCCTCCTCTCCCTCCTCCTCCCTCCTTCACTCCTCCTCCCCCTCCTCCTCGCTTCCCCCCCTCCCCCACCACCACCGCCTGGTGGTGGAGAAAGTTCATCACGTCCATGGTCCCCCGCTGGTGGATGAGGGAGAAGTAGAGGAGAGGGGGGAGGTTGGTCAGGGCCAGGAGCAGCATCAGGCATCGCACCTTCAGGGCGCGACGGTCCCCCGACGCCTGGGGATGCCCCTCTCCCTTGTCAGACAACACGGTGGTGCCACCACCCCGACCCTCACCACCACCACAACTGCCACCCCACCACCCTCACCCTCACCCTCCTGCGAAGCCTGACACTGCTGGGTGGTTCTCCCGTCGTCCCCTTTTCCTTCTTCGCGTTCCTCTTCTTTGTTGAGAGGAGAAAGAGGAGGAGAATGTGGCTGGGAGGGAGAGGAGGTGGAGGAGGAAGGGGAGGAGGAGGAGACTTCTTCCAGGGGTGAGGGGGAGGGAGGATTGTGGGGCGAGATTCGTTGACCTCCCTGGCCTGATTCTGTTTTGTTTTCGGTCACCTCTCTGTCCGTCTCTTTCTCATGGCAGTGTCTGTTTTCTTCGCCGCCCCTCTGTCTCTGTTGCCGGGGCTGTTCCACAGTTGGACACACACCCCCCACTTTCCCCGTCACCATCGTCGGCACTGTCGCCTCGACCGGCACTGTGAGCTTCCGCAGCTGTCGTCCTGTCCTCCTTGCTCTGTCCGCCTCCTCCCTCTCCGCCTCCCTGCTCCGTCATTCCCCGCTCTCCGGCCTTTCTTCCCTGAGTCGGTGGAGAGGAGGGGGAGGGGGAGGGTGGGGGCTGACTGGCGGAGTGGAAATAGAGTCCGCAGTAGTGCATGGTCAAAGGCAGCACGGGCAGCAGAAAGCGGAACTCTTTGTGGGCCAGCAGACTGAAACACACCAACAGACAAATATGACAATGGGATAGCCTGGTGGTGGTTAGAGTGCTGCACTCGTGATGTGATTTACCTGGAATCCAGCTACGACAGGAGTTGCACGTTTTAAGGGAATTTACCCTTTGAGTTAACACAGTACTGACTCTACTTCCCTCCCTGAAGTCTTTTGGGTGAGACTATAAACCGAGGCTCAGTGAGAACATCTTGCGCAAATGTTAAAAACTTCCTATGGGAAAAGTAGGCCATTTTGTGATGGTACAAATGAATGACAATTTTTTTTTTTATATACATGTTCACTGATGTGTTTAGACACCATCTCCAAATTCTGAATGTGTGTCTAAGTGTCTGTGTGTCAGACTGCAATTGAAAGAGGGAGAGATAGTTCAGAATGGCCTGAAATCACAGAAAACTGAGGTCATATTGTCAGATGCTGGAGAATCCAATATATCAACCACAATGTCATAACTGCCAAGATCATACAGCAGCTACACTGAAAAAAAGATCAACAGAGAACGCAAGGACAACAGCTGTTCTGTCAGCTATGAATGAATGGAGACAAAGAAGAAATGAACAGAGAATCAAATGCAAATGCAAAATTTTTATTCAATATATGCCTTGACCCTCAAGATAAGGAGTTGTGAACATGATCAACATTCCAAAACACTGCAAAAGAAACTGATGGAAACAGAAAAATGATATCTCAAATACAAACGTTTTCCTAATTTTAAAAGCCTTATGCAAATAAAACTGCCCGTCGCTTGTTAATGCATTTGTTCGCAAATGACATAAGTATACAAAGTCTGAACATGGAAGGACACTTTGCATATCATATTTTATGCGGTACTCACTGACTTCTAAAATCATTTAACGCAGGACAACAGAATACAAAATGAACTTTGTCTTTGACACCCCCTTAACAAAACTGACAAAGAGGATCTGTATCACTGTTGTCTTCAGCGAAGGCTATGTAAAAAAATTCAGACACTCCAAAACACAAGAGTAAGAGTTGTTCTGTTGGCTAACAATAAATGCAGACAAAACAGAAAGGAACAAACTAAGACAGAGAAGACAGGAGACAGACACATGATAGGGGGAGGTGACAGAAAAAAAGAAACCAGGCAGAAACAAAAAGAGGGATAAAAAAAAAAAGATGGATTTCCAAGCACAGAATTCCCAGAAGGTGAGGATGCTATTTCTACAGACAGGCCCCCCTAACATCCCCACGGTAGGTAATTGCCACAAACATTATAGTACTCTACCAACCCAAGCCTGACCCCCCAACACACAGAAATAAGACAAAAACAGACATACAGACAACACACTTTTTTTTTTTCTTAGATGGATGGCTTGGAAACAAAAAAAGAGAAAAAAAGCAATTGCACTGCTTATTCAATGTACCCCATCTTAGAAACAAAAGTTTCAACTTGACTTAGACAAACTAAAGGGAAGAAAAAAAATAATTAAAAAAAAAAAAAAAAGGCCAGGAGAACCTGAAGACGAAGACATGCCAGAGAATCAGCATGAGGGGCACGATGTTGTGGCGGGCGTGCCAGGCATGTCGCACCCCCATCACAAAAGGCAGCAGGTGAGGCCCCAGCACCACAGGGCCGCCCTGGCTCAGGTACCAGTGCCAGGGGTGGCGCCCGTAAAACCCGCTGCCCCCGCTCACCACGTTGAAGTGCAGAAAGTTGAGGTGCACCAGCACCCAGCTGCCGTACCACACCCGGTCGATGACCGTCGACACCGCCACACCGTCAGCCTGTATACACATGCATGCATGCACGCACACACGCACACGCACGCACACACACACATACACGCATGCGCACGCACGCATGCACGCACACACGCACGCGCGCACACACATACACACCACATACATACACACACATTCACACACACATAATAAAATTCAGAACAACTGTTTGTGATTACACATAACTAGAAAAGCAACGGTGTAAAAAAGAGGACATTAACTTGA
>CM060322.1:30522071-30569571 GCA_030674155.1 Stramonita haemastoma
ATCGCTATTGTGAGGCAATGACAGTGGGTGGTCACACCAGCATGTGCAGGAAACTATGCATGGAACAGTGATAACAGTCGCCATACTTTCTAACCGTCCATAGAAAAACATTCAGAGTGAAAATCCATTCTTCAAACTAATCGCACTGCTTGGAATGTGAGCCGATACATCGAAAAGATGTCTGCCGACGATCGTCTTTGATCGATACGATCAATTTCCCACTTCGGCGTTGGTGGAAACAAACCGGAAGTGAAAGATCAAACCTGTAAAGTATCTTTCCAGCAAGGAACGAACAAAATATCACAAACGAACGTACTGGCCTAACCAAATCCAAAATCGAACAGCCGTTCTTAGACCTCTACTCTAACCCTCCCCCCCCCCCTCCCCCCATTATTAGAATACCGGAGTCTTTAATATTTTTCCCCCTTTTGGAAAGTCTCTGAACATTTTGATAGGTCAGATGGTAAAATACCAGACCAGTTCAGCTCACTTTATGATATCCAAATCATGGTGCTTTGTGCTACTGAAAAAGCCTTCTACCACAGAGCTGCTCTCTCTCTCTTTTTTTAAATAGCTTTAGTGGGGTCTTTATTTGACAGAAGGTCACTTTGTAATATCACAGTTGTGACTGTGCCAGTATTGAGCCTGGCAAGTTCCTTTTCTCTCTTTCACTTGACTCCTTGTTGAGACACCACATTGAAACTTTCAATAATTTATTTATTTGTTCATGTATTTATTTATTCATTCATTTATTTGGAGGATTATGGAATAAGCACTCATGTCCTTTTTTTTACATCTTGTCCCCGTGAGTATGCAGTTTTGTAAATTTTGTCATCTGTTCCCACCTCCACACAAGGGCCTACTCTTTCGAAAAGCGAAACAGGATTTAACGTGTGCTCAAGATGCTCTGCGTGCGTTCGCACACGGGGCCTCGGTTTATAGTCTCATCTGGAGGACTTTGGGAGGAGTAAAGTCTGCACTGATGTTAACTCCAGGGGGGGGGGGGGGGGGGGGGAATCTCCACGAACGGGATTCGAACCTGGGTCGTCAGATTGCGAGCGCAATATTCTAGCCACTAGGCTATCCTTGATTTGGACGTGTGTGTGTGTGTGTGTGTGTGTGTGTGTGTGTGTGTGTGTGTGTGTGTGTGTGTGTGTGTGTGTGTGTGATGTGTGTGTGTGTGTGCGTGCGTGCGTGTGTGCGGCCGCGCGCGCGCGCGCGCGCGTGTGTGTGTGTGTGTGTGTGTGTTGTGTGTGTGTGTGTGTGTGTGTGTGTGTAAGGTGGTATGCATGCGTTCACACATAATTATAACTGGAACTACATTATTGACTGATTCCATTTTGTCAGCTGTTTTTCAAGCAAAATCAGTTATTACATTGTCTCAAAGTGTCAGAACTGTAATTGTAGCTTTGACCACAAAAATTGTTGTCTACATGATTAATTTGTTTCCATGATGAAAATTATTACATCTTGTGGCTTTTTGGTAGTGATAAATTGGCGAAAGAGAATCCCACTTGTGAAAATAATTTTGCTGAAATTCGGTTCCTGGATAATTTTTCACCAAGTTGGACAACTCTGTAACGAAGCTGTGTTGGTATGATCAAAACGTGTAGACCTGCCTGCAAGTTTATCAGAGGGTAAGTATTCATTATACATATGGTTTTATAATATAGATTAAATTTATACTGAGAAAATACAACGTAGATGATCGCATATAGTATATTCTGCTCCTCTACGGATGCTGAAGGTAATAATTTGCAGCTGCAGGCAGCGGAGCTAGTAGAGCGTTACTAAGGTTTTGTGTCGATGTAGGCTAGTTGGCTGTTGTCGTTCAGTTTCATCGTGTGTTAGGCCTATGGAGAGAGATCTTGTGAAACGCTCTGTGTATGTGTGTGTGTGTCACTCTGTGTGGTTGTGTGTGTGTGTGTGTGTGTGTGTGTGTGTGTTGTGTGTGTGTGTGTGTGTGTGTGTTGTTGTTGTTTTCATTAACGTTATTCCAGTAAGTGATATTAGACACAAAAGACAACAATTCAGAAAGGAACTGTTAACACTTAACCATAATACAATGAAGTAATTGAATTGACACATTAAGTAACTGTATAACTAATGTAACTACAACAGAATAAGGCTATTAATAATAATAATATTTAATTATATATATATATATATATGATTATTTATATATATATTATAAAAATCCATATACATTCCATGTGAAAAGAAAGTGGAGAAAACAATGTCGAACTATGCCATGGTGGGCAGAATGCCTTTGCTTAATATCATAAAATGACTATTTACTTGCTTATAATAAATTACTAACACACTCTCTTTCACAGCATAGCATTTCACAGAGCAATTTACAATTATTCAACACTTTCTGCAAAGATCTCTCAGGTATGGTGGGAAGGTACTTTTTTAACACTTGACATTCCAAAAGAATATGAAGTTTGAGATTGCCCCACCACACACACAATGCACATTTCTGGAAAATTTGTATGGAACGCATTACTTCAATCTATTAATAAGACTTATGACTGGCCTTGGCGGGATATATAAAGTTGTGTGTGTGTGTGTGTGTGTGAGACAGACAGACAGACGACAGACAGACAGTCAGACAGAGGAAACTTATTTATCTATTTATTTATTCTTTTATATCGAGGATAATAGAAAAATCACTCATATGCCTTTTTACATCCGGTCTCAGTGTGTATTCATTGTATTTATCTTATCATCTGTTCCCACCAGCACACAATGGCCTACTCTTACGAAAAGCAGAACAGGATTTAATGTGTGGGCAAGATGGTCTGCTTGCATTCTTACACGGGGCCTCGGTTTATAGTCTCATCCGAAGGACTTTGGGGGAGAGTGGAGTCAGCACTGAAGTTTTAACTCCAGGAGAAAAATCTTCTCAAACGGGAATTGAACCCGGGTCGTCAAATTGCGAGCGCAATGTTCTGACCACTAGGTTATCCCAGAGTGAGAGAGAGAGAGAGATTTAGATGTTAATTAAGACACTAAACAGTTTGACTTCAATCTCAGGGTCATTAAGTCATGGGTTCGAATCTCGGAGGTGTCTGGTGAATTAAGGGTGGGAATTTTTACGATCTACCAGGTCAACTTCAAGTGCAGACCTGCAAATGCCTAGTTAATTCCCTTCCTGTACAAAAAGCAGAACCACTTTTAACATGTGCTCAAGATGTTCTGCATGCATTCGTTCATGGGACCTCAGCTTATAGTCTCCTCTGCAGGACTTTTGGGGGGGAGCGCAGTTGGCACTGATGTCAACTCCAGGGGGGAAAAAACCCTTGAACAGGATGTGAACCAGGATCAGCAGATCGCAAGGCAATGCCTGACACTCTTAACCACCAGGATAACCCATCCTCTGCCAGTGAGGAGAACAAGTTAGGGTGAAAGTATACATGAGTATGGCTGCCCATATTATGCATTTGTCTTTTTGTTGGGTAGTCTGTATAATTCTTTTTTAAATATTCATCTGTTTGTAGCTTTCATAAGAGAGTTAAGGTACACAAAATATCTCTATGTACTTAAGTACTTACTTGACTTGTTTACCACCCTACTGCTGCCATCTGTACTCTGTGTTATCTTCTTACCTGTCACTGCCTATCAGCTCATGTCTCACATACTGAAATACAATCTACATAAATAGCTTCTGAGGAGCATGAAATTATATTTCCATTTGACCAGTTTGTATGGTGGTGGTAGTGGTGCTGGTGGTGGCAGCAGCAGTAGCTGGCACAAATGGTGATGACAATAATAATGAGGAGGAGGATGGTGAATGTAATGATGACACAGATGCCGCAGTGTGATACTTTATGATGTCATAGTGTGATGACTGATTTTTTGTTCCTGGGTTAGAGCTCCAAGGTTCACCAATAGTGAGATTCTGCTAATGCAACCTTTTTGGCCCACCATGAAGGTAGTCGCATTCCAATGTTAGGGATGTATGCTAGGTATGTTCACATTTCCGTAACTCACCGAACTATGGCATAAATTCTTTCACCTTCACCTACACCTATCCTGCAGTCTTGTAGACCTTTGGTGCACCACTGATGATTTTGCAAGCAGCTTCCTTCACTCCTCACAGTCCTCAGCTTTTCATAGCAAATTGTTTCACTCAAGGCCAATCCACTCTCTGACTCTCTGCCACTTCAGTTTGCATTTTGAAATTGCAGCTCAAAATACAGGATCTTTAATGTGCATATTTGATCTTCTCCATATTATATACAAACATACAAGAAGGGAATAAAGACACTGGCAGGTCTGCACTTGAAGTTGACCGGGGAAATTTCCAGATGCCACCAAGATTTTAACCATGGGATTGAAGTCAAAAGGTCTTAACCACTTGTGATGACTGATATGATAATTATGTCATTGTATGCTTGTTGATGATATCAGAGTGTAATGACTGAGAACAATGTTACAACCTTGATGATGGCATGGTGTTATAGTGTTTTGTGCTGATGTCATAGAGTTATGACTGATGGTGTCGCTGTGATTAAAGTGATGATAAAATCACAGAGTATTAATGGCTGATGCCACAAAGTAATGACTTGTGATGTCAGAGTGTGATGAGTGCTGATAAGATCACAAAGTAATGACTTGTGATGTCAGAGTGTGATGAGTGCTGATAAGATCACAAAGTAATGACTGATGTGACAAAGTAATGACTTGTGATGTCAGAGTGTGATGAGTGCTGGTAAGATCACAAAGTAATGACTGATGTGACAAAGTAATGACTTGTGATGTCAGAGTGTGATGAGTGCTGGTAAGATCACAAAGTAATGACTTGTGATGTCAGAGTGTGATGAGCGCTGATAAGATCACAAAGTAATGACTGATGTGACAAAGTAATGACTTGTGATGTCAGAGTGTGATGAGTGCTGATAAGATCACAAAGTAATGACTGATGTGACAAAGTAATGACTTATGTCATTATGATGTCAGAGTGTGATGAGTGCAGATGAGGTCACACAGTGACTGATGATGTCACAATGTGATTGATGCCAATGACTGATGATGTCACAATGTGATGAATGCTAAAGATTGATGATGTCACAATGCGATGAATGCTAATGACTGATGATGTCACAGTGTGATTAATGCTAAAGTTTGATGATGACACATTGTGATGGGTGCTTATGTAATGACTGATAACAGTATAGGATATTGACTGATGATGGTAACATTGTGATTACAGATGCATGCAGGACAGCCAGATATCAAGGACTTCACACACTTTGGAACAGAATAGTGACTATTGTCACAGCACATGGAGTGTTGTACAGTCAGCCAGAATATTGTAGTCACAGAAACAGTGGTTTAAAATCTTCCAGAACACTGTAATCAGAGGACAGGTGATGTGCGGTTGTCCAGAATACTGTAGTCACAGGACAAGTGGTGTACAGTTATTCAGAATACTGTAGTCACAGGACATACAGTGGTGTACAGTTATCCTGAACACGTAGTCACAGAACAAGTGGTGTGCAGTCACCCAGAATACTGTAGTCACAGAACATACAGTGGTGTGCAGTTATCTTGAAACTGTTGTCACAGGACATACAGTGGTGTGCAGTTATCCAGAATACTGTAGTCACAGATATACAGTGGTGCAGTTATCCTGAATACTGTAGTCACAGGACATACAGTGGTGTGCAGTTATCCAGAATACGTAGTCACAGGATATACAGTGGTGTGCAGTTATCCAGAATACTGTAGTCACAGGATATACAGTGGTGTGCAGTTATCCTGAATACTGTAGTCACAGGACATACAGTGGTGTGCAGTTATCCTGAATACTGTAGTCACAGGACATACAGTGGTGTGCAGTTATCCAGAATACTGTAGTCACAGGACAGGTGGTGTGCAGTTATCCTGAATACTGTGGTCACAGGACAGGTGGTGTGCTGTCATCCCGGACACTTGACTGTGGAAGCAATGCGCGGCCTAGATGACCAGAGTGCTGACCTTCGCTGACGTGCTGTGGTTGCTATTGACGTTGGGTGGCCAGCTGATGACCATGATGGCCCGATCACGACACAATGTGATGGCCATAGTTGTGACCCTGTGCCTGCTGATGCTGGCTCTGTCCGTCTTCCTGTCCTACCGCTGCGTGCGCATCTCGCTCCTGAGGAACCCTTACCTGCTGGACGAGCTGCCCGAGCAGTCCTTGCACCTGTACGACCAGATGGCCAGCGTCCAGCACCAGAACGTGCTGCTGAGGCACCGACCCCCCCTTACCTTGCACTACATGTGGTGCCGCAACGGCCACCTGGAGTTCAAACACTACCTCAGCCTGCTGAGCGTGGCCAAGGTGCTGAAGCCAGACCAGATCGTCTTCCACTACCTGCAGATGCCGGAGAAGGACCGGAAGGGGTACTTCACCTGGTTCGAGGACATCCAGCGCGAGGTGGCCATGATCTCGCTGAGGCCCCTTCAGGACGCCCGGCACTGCGGCCACCACTTCTCCAAAGGGTTGCCCAAGAACGAGGATTTCCCCAGCAACGACGGCGTCTTCATGATGGAGGACGTGGCCATCAGCAACCTGAGCCGGGAAGCCTTCTACCAGCGCACCGGCGCCGACAAGCTGCTGACCTACAGCTGCCAGCAGAAATCGCAAGGCTCATGTGAAGGGGTGGGAAGACTCCCTGCCCAGCTCTTCCTGGTGCCGACCTCGGAACCCTACCACCTGGGGAGTGGGGAGGGTCGTTCGGTCATCGAGTGCCCGACCATAGAGACCTTCAACGCGGCCAACACCTCGGCCTGCGTCCAACTTTCGCAGCGCCTCTTTCCCTCGGACATCTGGCTGAGGAACAAGAGCTTCGACCGCTTCGCTCGCTGGCTGGCCTACGCCCACCCGGAGCCCATCAGGTCGCAGCCTGACCCTGAACGGTCCGCCCCCAACGTGGCCCACATCTTGACCTCTGACACAGGCGACCTGTCCCCTCTGTGCTACGCCAGCATCGTCAGCGCCTTCACGCGGGGGGAGATGACTCACGTCTTTGTTCACGGGCTGCTGGACAGCAGCGGCGCCAACAGCCCCGTGTGGAAGCAGCTGGCAGGCAAGTTCCCCCTGACCCACATCCCCACCCCCAGCCTGGAGGGGTGAGCGACCCCCGCCGGTGGCTGAGGTACGGCCTGCAGGTCCTGCTCCAGTACGGGGGCTCCTGCTCTCCTGCGACACCGTGGTGCAGAAACCGCTGCAGCCGCTGCTGCAGTTCGCGGCGGTGTCAACGGTGCAGAAGAGCATTTACCGCATCGTGCACCACCACATGGACCTCAGCGTCCTCCTGGCCAGCCCCGCCTCCCGCTACCTGCAGACGCTCATCCCCGTCCTGCAGCAGCTGCCGGACGTGACCTCAGGGGGCGACGTCGGGGCCGTGGCTTACCACCTGTACGAGCACCACCCCGCCACCCTGTCCCTGCGCTCCGACCTGGTGGCCCACCTGACCTGCAAAGGGGACAGGTGCGTGGCCAGTCCGGGGCAGCTGGACGTGCGGCAGGCCTACACGGTGAAGCTGACGTGGGCTGAAGGCAGCGCCGCCACCCCTGCCACCTGGCAGCAGTGGACACAGCTGTCCACCCCCCTCACCTGGCTGTCCTCCCTTCCCCTGCCCAGCTAAGACTCTTGTCTTTGTGGTGCGGGTGTACTGTACTGGGCTGGTGTCTGCTGTTTTGTTGTCTAGTCCTCTCTCCAAATATGGTGACTTTTTTTTTTTTCAATTTTTTTAATAATTTATTTTTTTCTTATTCTCTCTCCAAATATGGTGATGATAGAACTTTCCCTGTTCAGCAGAAGTGTGACTGTTGTCTACTGTCCAGTGACTGTGGTTCCTCTGCCCAGCTCTTGTCACTGTGGTGCTCTGTCATTCTATAGTTCAGTGACTGTGGTCCTCTGTCGGTCTGTAGTTCAGCGACTGTGGTCCTCTGTCAATCTATAGTTCAGTGACTGTGGTCCTCTGTCGATCTGTAGTTCAGTGTCTGTGGTCCTCTGTCATTCTATAGTTCAGTGTCTGTGGTCCTCTGTCATTCTATAGTTCAGTGACTGTGGTCCTCTGTCATTCTATAATCCTGCATCTGTGGTCCTCTGTCATTCTATAATCCTGCATCTGTGGTCCTCTGTCATTCTATAGTCCTGCATCTGTGGTCCTCTGTCAATCTATAGTCCTGTGACTGTGGTCCTCTGTCAATCTATAGTCCTGTGACTGTGGTCCTCTGTCAATCTATAGTTCAGTGACTGTGGTCCTCTGTCATCTATAGGTCAGTGACTGTGGTCCTCTGTCAGTCTATAGTTCTGTGAATGTGGTCTTCTGTCATTCTATAGTCCAATGACTGTGGTCCTCTGTCATTCTATAGTTCAGTGACTGGTCCTCTGTCATTCTATAGTCCAATGACTGTGGTCCTCTGTCATTCTATAGTCCTGTGACTGTGGTCCTCTATGATTCTATAGTTCAGTGACTGGTCCTCTGTCAATCTATAGTCCTGTGACTGTGGTCCTCTGTCATTCTATAGTTCAGTGACTGTGGTCCTCTGTCGATCTATAGTCCTGTGACTGTGGTCCTCTGTCAATCTATAGTCCTGCAACTGTGGTCCTCTGTCATTCTATAGTTCAGTGACTGGTCCTCTGTCATTCTATAGTTCAGTGACTGGTCCTCTGTCATTCTATAGTCCTGCAACTGTGGTCCTCTGTCATTCTTTAGTTCAGTGACTGGTCCTCTGTCATTCTATAGTCCTGTGACTGTGGTCCTCTGTCAATCTATAGTCCTGTGACTGTGGTCCTCTGTCAATCTATAGTCCTGTGACTGTGGTCCTCTGTCAGGTTATAGTGACTGTTCTTGATCTGGCCGTATTCGTTCTTATCCAGGTAGAACGATCTGTATGTATGTGTTGTGTATAATAATCCACTTGTCTTTTAACCAGCTGTGGTCATCTGGTTGTCATCTCTCAGGTTGCAGAAACTCATTTCTGTACACTTCTGTGCTTTCAGAGTGTTTCATGTATGTGTGTCTATTCAGTATTTCGCTCTGGTGTGTGTGTGTGTGTGTGTGTGTGTGTGTGTGTGTGTGTGTGTGTGTGTGTTGTGTGTGTGTTTATATGATCTGATTTTGTGTTGAATTTGCTGCATTTGATACAGAAATTGGGAGAGAAAATGGTTGTTGACTTGAAATGAGCTGATGAATCAATTGAAATGATGTATGCTGAAGACATGCTGTGATGTTGTATGGTTAGAGTAGGTCTTGCAGACTACAAGAGAAATCCCTAGTTTATGTAAAGCAGCATACTACATCCCTGAAGTCTGAATGCGGCTACCTTCATGGTGGGCAAAACCTCATCACATTGGTGAACCTCAGAGCTCCAGCCAAGGAATGGAAAAGAAATGAATACAAGGGGTGAATAGAGGAAAACAGAAATGCAAATATGGAGTGAATAAAGGAAAACAAAAATACAAATATGGAGTGAATGAAGGAAAACAGAAATGCAAATATGGAGTGAATAAAGGAAAACAGAAATGAAATGTGGAGTGAATAAGGAAAACAGAATGAAATATTATGGAGTGAATAAGAAAACAGAAATGAAATATTTATGGAGTGAATAAAGGAAAACAGAAATGAAATATGGAGTGAATAAAGGAAAACAGAAATGCAAATATGGAGTGAATAAAGGAAAACATAAATGAAAATATGGAGTGAATAAAGAAAACAGAAATGCAAATATGGAGTGAACAAAGGAAAACAGAAATGAAATATTTATGGAGTGAATAAAGGAAAACAGAAATGAAATATGGAGTGAATAAAGGAAAACAGAAATGCAAATATGGAGTGAATAAAGGAAAACAGAAATGAAATATTTATGGAGTGAATAAAGGAAAACAGAAATGAAATATGGAGTGAATAAAGGAAAACAGAAATGCAAATATGGAGTGAATAAAGGAAAACAGAAATGAAATATTTATGAGTGAATAAAGGAAAACAGAAATGAAATATGGAGTGAATAAAGGAAAACAGAAATCAAATATGGAGTAAATAAAGGAAAACAGAAATGAAATATTGAGTGAATAAAGGAAAACAGAAATGCAAATATGGAGTGAATAAAGGAAAACAGAAATGAAATATGGAGTGAATAAAGGAAAACAGAAATGAAATGTGGAGTGAATAAAGGAAAACAGAAATGAAATGTGGAGTGAATAAAGGAAAACAGAAATGAAATGTGGAGTGAATAAAGGAAAACAGAAATGAAATGTGGAGTGAATAAAGGAAAACAAATGAAATATGGAGTGAATAAAGGAAAACAGAATGAAATATGGAATCAATAAAGGAAAACAGACATGAAATACGGAATGAATAACGGAAAAACATAACTAAAATACGGAGTGAATAAACAAGATCAAAATAAAGCATGGAGTGTGTATGCATATATTGGAAATGGAGAAATGAATCATAACAAAAGAGAAACAGAGAATGGATTGGGTTAAGAATATTGTTTGAAATACATGATAGGAGAGTGCAAGTTTTCATTCAGTACCTTAAGAAACTCATTACAACAAGAAAAAAGATGTAGAAACTTTATCTCTTTTTAGCTCTGTCAGTAAAGACATCCACATAAAAGAAAATCCACAAATTATCCCTCAGTGTATGAAGACAATCGATGTAAATTGGAAAAATTATCCCACCGTATGTGAAGATGTTTGCATGTATTATCCCATATCATTTGAAGATGTTTGTGTGGAAGTTAGTAGTGCACAGCTTATCCCTTCATGTAGGAAGTCATTTGTGTAGAGGAAAGTACAAATGTTATCCTTCTGTCTGTGAGGACATATTATGTGTAGAATAGAGTACACATTATCCCTTAGTATGTGAAGACATTAGTGTAGAATGGAGTATGTACACATTATCCCTCAGTATGTGAAGACATCTGTGGAGAATAGAGTACACATTATCCCTTGATAAGTGAAGACTTCTGTGTGGAATAGTGTACACATTATCCCTTGTTATGTGAAGACTTCAGTGTAGAATACAGTACACATTATCCCTTGGTATGTGAAGACTTCTGTGTAGAATACAGTACACATTATCCCTTGGTATGTGAAGACTTCTGTTTAGAATAGAGTACACATTATCCCTTGGTATGTGAAGACTTCTGTGTAGAATAGAGTACACATTATCCCATGGTATGTGAAGACATCAGTGTAGAATAATGTACACATTATCCCTCAGTATGTTAAGCCATGTGTGTAGAATAAAGTACACATTATTGTCCCTCAGTATGTAAAGACATCTGTGTTCACACAGATGAAGCACACATTATCCCTCTGTGTTTGCACAAGGGAAAACACATTACCTCTCAGTATGTAAAGACTTGTATATGAGGAGTAGAAGATAGTACACATTTTCCTCAGGAAGTGTGTACACATCATCCCTCAGCATGTGAGAATATCTGTGTAAGAGAGAGTGTAATAACACTATTCGTGAGTATGTAACGGCATACATATATAGAAGAGAGTGTACATGTATTATTCCTCAGTGTGAAAGGTCATGTGTTGGTCTATGTAGTAGAATGAACAAATAATCCCTCAGTCTTTGAGAACATCTATATGTAAAGAATGTACATATCATTTAGTGTATTGCTTTTAAAAAAAAAAATGACCAAGGTCTAATGAGTCCTGGTTTTAGTATAATGTGATTGATTTAAGCGTTGCTGATTTCATTTTATTCCATTCCATTTTATAGTAGTGTTCCTATGACTTAAGTTCTAGGTACACTACGTAGGTATATCGATGTCCACAAGTTTGGTCTTGTGTGTCTCCTGTGGTTCTCTCTCTCTCTCTCTCTCTCTCTCTCTCTCTCTCTCTCTCTCTCTCTCTCTCTCTCTCTCTCTCTCCTCTCTCTCTCTCCTCTCTCCTCCCTCCCTCCTCCTCCCTCCCTCCCTCCCTCCTCCTCCTCCTCTCTCTCTCTCTCTCTCTCTCTCTCTCTCTCTCTCTCTCTCTCTCTCTCTCTCTCTTCTCCTCTCTCCTCTCCTCTCCTCTCTCTCTCTCCTCTCTCTCTCTCCCCCTCTCTCTCTCTCTCCTCTCTCTGTTATGTGTATGAGATGCATGGTTGCTAATATCTAGCTAATGTGTGTGTGTTTGTGTGTGTGTGTGTGCTTGTGTGTGCGCTTGTGTGTGCGCTTGTGTGTGTGTGTGTGTGTGTGTGTGTGTGTGTGTGTGTGTGTGTGTGTGTGTGTGTGTGCGTGCGTGCGTGCGTGTGTGCATGTGTGTGTGTGTGTGTGTGTAGTTTTTTTGTTGTTGTTGCAAGAAACAGTCAAGAATATCAGCACAGTATGACTGAATTGTGTATATATAGGTTAATATCAGTCATTAAGTCATGGCTTTAAATGGATTGGAGGATTTCTATATTTTCTTTTTCCACCTGAGATGATCTGAATATTTTTGGTATGATCTATATGAAGGACCGGTATCATTGATTTTTGTTGGTACATGATTATTTTTATTTGGTGTATGTGAAGAAGGGATTTTGAGAATAAAGCATGTTTGATGATAAGTATGTTTTTTGTATGTTGATTGTTTTTAAAAGAGAGAGACAGAGAGATAGTGCACTGTGTGTTTGTGTGTGAGAAAGAGAGGGAATTATTTGAACGTCTGCAGAAGCATGTAAAGATGGACGATACCCACTCAGTGGAAACAGAAATAAAACAGTGTAACACAAATAGAGCCACAACAGCTGTACCCAAAGGAAATCCTTGCACAGTTGTAGTGATGTGCCTTGATTGATGTGTGTTGACAGATTCTCGCACATACTTTTTTTATGTTTCTCCTCGGCTAGGGCTCCGAGGTTCGCTAATGGTCAGATTTAGTGTATGCATACCATTTTTGCTCACCATGAAGGTAACTACATTCTGACTGTGGGGATGTATGCTGATTATGTTCCTGTTTCCTCCTCTGGGACAGAGAGGTATCATCTACAATGAATCAGCCTGTAGGACACAGAAATACCATCCAAAGTTACCAGGCTCTGGGACAGAGATATCATCCACAATTGTATTTTGTATTTTTTTGTATTTGTATTTGTACCACTTTATTCACGCAGATTTCTCTGCGTGAAATTCGGGCTGCTCTCCCCGGGGAGAGCGCGTCGCCACATGTGCAGCGCCTACCCATTTTTTTTTCTTTTTCCTGCATGCAAGTGTATTTGTTTCCCTATCAGAGTGGCTTCTTTCTACAGAATTTTGCCAGGGACAACAACCTTGTTGCCGTGGGTTCTTTTACGTGCGCTAAATAGTGATGTGTAACACACGGGACCTCGGTTTATCGTCTCATCCGAAAGACTAGCGCCCAGACCACCACTCAGGGTCTAATGGATGGGGGAAAAGTTTTGGGTCCAAACGGGGTATGAACCCCGCACACTCCAACCCGGACTTTTTGCTTTCTAGGCAAGGCGCGTGACCACCTAGACCACCGATCCACCAATTACCAGTCTCCGGGATCAGAGATGTTATCCACAGTTACCAGTCTCTGGGACAGAGATATCCACAGTTACCAGTCTCTGGAACCAAGATATCATCCACACTGAACCAGTCTCTGGGACAGAGAGATATCATCTACAATGAATCAGCCTGTAGGATACACAGAAATCATTCACAGTTACCAGTCTTTTGGACAGAGATGTCATCCAATGTTACCAGTCTTTTGGACAGAGATGTCATCCAAAGTTACCAGTCCCTGGGACAGAGATATCATCCACACTGAACCAGTCCCTGGGACAGAGATATCATCCACACTGAACCAGTCCCTGGGACAGAGATATCATCCACACTGAACCAGTCCCTGGGACAGAGATATCATCCACACTGAACCAGTCTCTGGGACAGAGATATCATCCACACTGAACCAGTCCCTGGGACAGAGATATCATCCACACTGAACCAGTCCCTGGGACAGAGATATCATCCACACTGAACCAGTCTCTGGAACAGAGATATCCACACTGAACCAGTCTCTGGGACATAAATGTCATCTACACTACAGTCAACCATCTAGGGCTGACAAGCAGCCATGGTGCGGTGGTTAACAAGTTTGGGTTCCTGGCTGGAAGGTTGTGGGTTCGATTCCTTTTAAGAGTAATACAGATTTTTTCAGACTCTGTCTGATTCCTACCTAGAGTTAGTTTGTTCTGGAATTGTTGGGAATGCTGGGTCACAGAGTCGACCATCATCCACTTTTCGGATGCAACTTTTAAGAGTGTTGCTCAAAATGTTTAACTACCACTGCAGGTGTCAGAAACTCTCGGGTCCAGGTTATGCCAGGATAAATCATGATCCTAAGCCTAGAGTGCAGCCCTGTTGTGACGAAACAGGTGCTCTTCCATACCACCATCATAACATCATCCTCATTCTAGTGACCATCCTGTATTAAAAGAAAATTGACTCTGATTCCGTGGTCCTTGATGCTCTGGTCTCATGGTGACCTTTGGTTCAGTTACCCATTCACTTCTGAGCTTGTGGTGTGAGTTGACGTTGAAGTCTCGAGCGGAGTTTCATGGGGAAGAAAGTCGTTACATGGACATTGTCTTGGTCGCCATGCTAGATGGCTCTCTCTCTCTCTCTCTCTCTCTCTCTCTCCTCTCTCTCTCTCTCTCCTCTCTCTCTCTCTCTCTCTCTCTCTCTCTCTCTCTCCTCTCTCTCTCTCTCTCTCTCTCAATATGGCTCTGCGATCAAACTATGATATTGTCAGTAAGCGGTTTAGTAGGTCGTGTCCTCCGCATGTTATCTCTTTACTGCCACCACTGAAGTGGCCCAGCAGCTATGCAAGGCCCATATGACTGGTGACACGAGGCCGGCCTAACATTGAGAAGCTCCTTGGGGACTTCTGATCCCGGCGATGTGATCTGACAGCCGCGGGTGGAGAAATGAGAATGAGCGGCGTGCGCTGGAACAAAAGAGCAGGATCACAGAAAATGACATG
The DNA here is from genome assembly GCA_030674155.1 of Stramonita haemastoma. Taxonomy (NCBI): domain Eukaryota; kingdom Metazoa; phylum Mollusca; class Gastropoda; order Neogastropoda; family Muricidae; genus Stramonita; species Stramonita haemastoma. The sequence continues at coordinate 30,537,046 of CM060322.1, forward strand.
GCGAAAGAGAAACACGCACTAAACAAACAAAAGGAAAAACCCATCAGGGACTGAAACAGATGTATCATTCACCGAGAGCAAGTTTGTGAACGACAGAGACACCATTCACATTTGAGAGGGTTTTGAGAGACATAGACACCGTCCATATGGACTGGTTTCTGAGAGACAGAGACATCATCCATATGGCCTTGTTTCTGAGAGACAGAGACACTTCATATGAACTGGTTTCTGAGAGACAGGCATCATCCATATGGACTGGTTTCTGCGAGACAGAGACACCATCCATATGGACTGGTTTCTGCGAGACAGAGACACCATCCATATGGACTGGTTTCTGCGAGACAGAGACACCATCCATATGGACTGGTTTCTGCGAGACAGAGACACCATCCATATGGACTGGTTTCTGCGAGACAGAGACACCATCCATATGGACTGGTTTCTGCGAGACAGAGACACCATCCATATGGGCTGGTTTCTGCGAGACAGAGACACCATTCATATGGACTGGTTTCTGAGAGAGAGACATCATCCATATGACCTGGTTTCTGAGAAACACCATCCATATGAACTGGTTTCTAAGAGACAGAGACACCATCCATATGGACTGGTTTCTGAAAGACATCATCCATATGAACTGGTTTCTGAGAGACAGAGACATCATCCATATGGACTGGTTCTGAGAGACACCATCTATATGGACTGGTTTCTGAGAACATCATCCATATGACCTGGTTTCTGAGAGACAGAGACATCATCCATATGGACTGGTTTCTGAGAGACATCATCCATATGGACTGGTTTCTGAGAGACAGAGACATCATCCATATGGACTGGTTTCTGAGATACATCATCATATGGACTGGTTTCTGAGAGACAGAGACGTCATCCATACGGACTGGTTTCTGAGAAACACCATCCATATGGACTAGTTTCTGAGAGACAGAGACACCATCCATATGGACTGGTTTCTGAGAGACATCAATCCATATGGACTGGTTTCTAAGAGACATCATCCATATGGACTGGTTTCTGAGAGAGACATCATCCATATGGACTGGTTTCTGAGAGACAGAGACATCATCCAAATGGACTGGTTTCTGAGAGACAGAGACATCATCCATATGGACTGGTTTCTGAGAGACAGAGACATCATCCAAATGGACTGGTTTCTGAGAGACAGAGACATCATCCATATGGACTGGTTTCTGAGAGACAGAGACACCATCCATATGGACTGGTTTCTGCGAGACAGAGACACCATCCATATGGACTGGTTTCTGCGAGACAGAGACACCATTCATATGGACTGGTTTCTGAGAGACACCATTCATATGGACTGGTTTCTGAGAGACATCATCCATATGACCTGGTTTCTGAGAGACATAATCCATATGGACTGGTTTCTAAGAGACAGAGACATCATCCATATGGACTGGTTTCTGAGAGACACCATCCATATGGACTGGTTTCTGAGAGACATCATCCATATGACCTGGTTTCTGAGAGACAGAGACATCATCCATATGGATTGGTTTCTGAGAGACATCATCCATATGGACTGGTTTATGAGAGACAGAGACATCATCCATATGGACTGGTTTCTGAAATACATCATTCATATGGACTGGTTTCTGAGAGACAGAGACATCATCCATATGGACTGGTTTCTGAGAGACACCATCCATATGGACTGGTTTCTGAGAGACAGAGACGTCATCCATATGGACTGGTTTCTGAGAGACATAATCCATATGGACTGGTTTCTGAGAGACAGAGACATCATCCATATGGACTGGTTTCTGAGAGACAGAGACACCATCCATATGGACTGGTTTCTGAGAGACATCATCCATATGGACTGGTTTCTAAGAGACATCATCCATATGGACTGGTTTCTGAGAGAGACATCATCCATATGGACTGGTTTCTGAGAGACAGAGGCATCATCCAAATGGACTGGTTTCTGAGAGACAGAGACATCATCCATATAGACTGGTTTATGAGAGACAGAGACGTCATCCATATGGACTGGTTTCTGAGAGAGAAAATCATCCATATGGACTGGTTTCTGAGAGACAGAGACGTCATCCATATGGACTGGTTTTTTAGGGACATCGTTAACATTTTGACTGGTTTCTAAGAGGCAGAGACACCATCCTTATGGAATGGTTTCTAAGAGGCAGAGACACCATCCTTATGGACTGGTTTCTAAGAGGCAGAGACACCATCCTTATGGACTGGTTTCTAAGAGGCAGAGACACCATCCTACGGACTGGTTTCTAAGAGGCAGAGACACCATCCTTACGGACTGGTTTCTAAGAGGCAGAGACGCCATCCTTACGGACTGGTTTCTAAGAGGCAGAAACACCATCCACATTGTGACTGCCAGTTTCTGAAGAGACAGAGACATCTTCCACATGCGGATGGGCTTCTGAGAGACAGAGGCATCACTGGCATTGGACCACCCTTCTAAGTGAAAACAGTTCGTTGCAGAGGACACTGGAGGGCTGTATCGAATCTAATAGAATGTAGCGCGGCAGTAAACAAGGAAAGTGCTTGTACAATCAATAGAAAATGGACACAGAGACAGAGACAGACAGATACAGAGAGAGAAAGAAAGAGAGAGACAGAGAAGCAGAGACAGGCAGACGCAGATGGATGGACAGGCAGAAAGAGGGGATGGGGCACAGAGAGAGAGACAGACAGACAGACCCAGACGGACAGAGAATGGCGATGCAGCACTCTTCGCGACACACCCACCCCATGGCCATCTTCTCTTCACATCGATGGCTGGCTTGCTGGCCTTGGCTCCGTCCGTCCTTCCCTCTGTCCCTCTGTCCCTTCCTCTGTCTGTCCATCCATTCCTTGGGCTTGTTTCCTGTAACCTCCGGCATTTGGCAAAAGCCGTGTCACCCCACCCCACCCCATTTTCCTCTACACTCCCCAACACTTTACCAACACCCCCCCCTCCCCCCCCTGTCCCCTCCATCTCCAATACCATCTCCCTAAAACTCCTTCCCCCCCACACACACTGGGTTTGCGGCGAAGGCAGAGAAAGCTTGAAAGCACAATCGCAGAAGAAATGTCCGTGACAGCCAAGCAAGCTACCACCACCACACCACACCAGTGCCTCGTGTGTGTGTGTGTTGTCTGTATATTTGGGGGGGGAGAATAAGCCTAAGCCAGTTTCCCCTCTCTCTTTCTCTCTTGCTGCATCCAGCATCCTGCCTCCTCTTTGGAGCTTGTAGCCTAGCCTAGTGTCCGATCAATGACCATGGAGGAGTGAAGGAGGGGGCAGGAGGGAGAGAGAGAGAGAGACAGACAGAAAGAGAGAGAGGGATCACTGAGTGTCCTAACACCAGGAATAAATAATACCAGAGAGAAAAGCCAGGGGATGGCGGGTTGAACAGGATTATAACTAGGCCTAAGACAGCAGCCAGCATGAAGTGCAAAGAGGACACAGAGGCCAGACCACAGGAGACAGTGCGGACACTACTACTACTAGGCCTACTACTACTAGCAGAGCGAGAGCAGCTGGAAAAGTGCTGAGGTGGCTTGCCAGTGCTACCAAGGCAGGTTGGTTTGTCACGTGCATCTTTTCTCTCTGTCTCTTCTCTCTTCTGTCTCTCTTCTCTCTCTCTCCTCTCTCCTCTTCTCTCCTCTCTCTCTCTCTCTCTCTCTTCTCTTCTCTCTCTCTCTCTCCTCTCTCTCTCTCTCTCTCCTCTCTCTCTCCTCTCTCTCTCTCTCTCTCTCTCTCTCTCTCTCTCTCTCTCTCTCTCTCTTCTCTCTACGCTCTCATGTCTTATTTTCTTTTCTTTTTTTTAATTCTTTTATATCGAGGATAATGGAATAAGCACTCATGTGCTTTTTTACATCCAGTCCGCGTGTGTATGCAGTTTTGTAAATGTCATCTGTTCCCACCGGCACACAATGGCCTACTCTTACGAAAAGCGGAACAGGATTTAACGTGTGCGTAAGATGTTCTGCGTGCGTCTGTGTGTGTGTTGTGTGTGTGTGTGTGTGTGTGTGTGTGTGTGTTGTGTGTGGACTACTGGTTTTCTTGTATGTTTGAGAGAGAGAGAGGACAAAATATGTATTAGGCCGATGTATGTATGTATGTATGTATGTATGTATGTATGTATATATGTATGCAATGCACAATTTTATTCTCTCTCTCTCTCTCGTCTCTCTCTCTCTCTCTCTCTCTCTCTCTCTCTCTCTCGTCTCTCTCTCTCTCTCTCTCTCTCTCTCTCTGTCTCTCTCTCTGTCCTCTCTCTCTCTCTCTCTCTCTCTCTCTCTCTCTCTCTCTCTCTCTCTCTCTCCTCTCCTCTCTCTCTCTCTCTCTCTCCTCCTCTCTCTCCTCTCTCTCCTGCCCACCCATTTTACTGTGATATTTCTTGTCGGCTCTTGTAAGAGCCGCACCCTTGGGGGATGGCCATGCATAGTGAGTAGTGCATTTTTGTTATTTCTCTTTTTTTATGTCAGACCCCAATTTCCAACATGAACACATTTTGGGCTGCCGTGGTTTGTTTTATGTGGGTTTTTCCGCTTAAAACTGCCCAGATGACTTAAAAGGCGAGATCTCTAATGTACAGCACACTCCAAAATGGGCAACGCTACTGTCTACCCAGTTGAGGGATTTGGTTTTTATTCCTCAGCTACAGCTAGAGGTTTGCCAAATGGTGAGATTTTTGCGTATGTGGCCGGTTGTTTTTTGTTGTTGTTGTTGTTGTTTGGTTGGTTTTTTGGGGTGGGTTTTTGTTTGGTTTTTTTGTTTGTTTTTTGGGGGGGTCTTTTTTTGGTGGGTGCCCACCATTTAGGTAGCCGTATTCCGACTTTGTGGCTGATGTCTAAACATGACACCGGTATGCCTGCAGGTTGTTTTTTTTTAATTGTTATCTATTCCTACCGACGCGCAATGGCCTACTCTTCCGGAAGGCGGAGCGCGTTTTAACATGTGCGCCAGTTGTTCTATAAGCGTTTGCACATGGGACCACCGGTTTGTAATTTCATTCAAAGGACTTATTGGAGGAGTGGAGTCGGTACTGATGTTAACTCCAAGGGAAAAATCCCCTTGAACGGGTGAGTGTGCCTCGGTGGAGGCTCGAACCCGGGCCGTCAGATTTCAAACGCAACGCTCTAACCACTGGGCTATCCTAAAAAGGTAAAGGTAGGCTAAAGGTGTCCCATAACCTATGTGGTCGTAGGGGGGCGAGGCATCAGAGAGCTCAGTTTCTCTAGGGCGAGCATATTTAGGGCGGCGCCCATCTCCTCTCCCTTGCTGCTTTACCTTCCCTGACCATAAAGAGGGCAGGTACCCATTTACAGCTGGGTGGACTGGGGATTCAAACGGTCACCCATCCACTTGGTAACCACGCTCGATGCTGCTTAACCTTAGCTTGGGGAAAGCGGGTGCTCTAACCACTGAGCTATTCTTACCCCTATTTCAGGAGCAAATCTGCACTACCTGATAAGGAAAACACAACAGATTGTGTATATTTGTCTCTATTTATACCATTCAGGGCTGAAGATAATCGATGATCAGGACTATTGTTGCAAATAGCCACCGTTCTTGTGGGTGCTTTACATGTCAAACTGATGCAACAAGCTTTGATGTGGATGTATACATGATGTGCCTATAGCCACAGTGACACAGAAATAACATAGCATGTCACTACAGAATGGACATCATTGCAAGTTGGTGCAATAAGACAAATGCTCGTTGCATCATAAATTTAGTAACATTGAAAGAAATTATATTTGGGATTGAGTGACAGCATAACAAATAACAGTGTCATTTGTTGTAGCATCATGAGAGCGTCAGTGTGATTGTAGTGACGTCATGAAAATGTGTCCTTGTTGTCCAATTCCAGTTATGCTAAAACTGTGTCATGGATAAATTGAATTCATGGCACAGATATGTTGAGTTCATGGCATGGATAAATTGAAGTAATGACATGGATAAATTGAATTCATGGCATATATATGTTGAATTCATGGCAAGGATAAATTAAGTCATGGCACGGATAAATTGAATTCATGGCATGGATAAATTGAATTCATGGTATGGATAAATTGAATCATGGCATGGATAAATTGAATCTATGGTATGGTTACATTGAACTCATGGCACAGATATATTGGATTCATGGTATAGATAAATTAAATTCATGACATGGATACATCGAATTCATGGCACGGATATATTGAATTCATGGCATGGATAAATTGAATTCATGGTATGGATAAGTTGAATTCATAACGAGCTGCTTCATGGTTGTAACAGCACCATGACAATAAGCCCCAGCTGTGATAAAGACATGAAAACCTTATCATGAAGGCTAAAATCAAGTCAAAGCAAGCAGCCTTAAAGTTACATTGACTTCATTAAAATGAGTATAGTTGAAATCAAGTCCTAAAAGTCTAAATCATTTAAGTACTTTCCCTGTGGTGAAGCCGGGAGTCATGTCAGTACAAACAGCATCCCCACTTTCTGGAAATTCTGTGCTAGGAATTCCCTCTTTTCTCTCCCTCCATTTGTTCCTGCCTTGTTCCTTTTCTTCCTGTCACCTCCTTCTTGTCTGACTTCTGCCTTGTTGGCCATTCTCCTGCCTTTTTTTCCAAGAAAGACTTCAAAGATGACAATTCTCTATCATGCTGAAGTCGGATGTGCTGGGCCTGACGTGTCAGGCGCTTAACGGCAGCGCGACGCATTTTCCCTGACATTACCGACAACAATAGTTGCTGTCTAAGCGTTCGATCGTAGTTTGTTATGCCATAACTAGCTGAATCATAAATGTAGCAAATGAAATCGTTGATAATGATAACAAGCTGCGTTACATATATGCTGTGACATAACAGCAAAACTGTATCCCGAATACATAGGGTTCATCACAATCTCTGTCAAATGGGGGTAATGTAGTGATTCTTTTTCTTATAGTTCCTCGGCTAGAGCTGCCAGGTTCGCCGATAGTGAGATTTTGCTTATGCAACCCCCCCCCCCCCCCCCCCCCCCCCCCCACGAAGGTAGCTGAATTCCGACTTCGAGGGTTTATGCTGGGTACGTTCGTGTTTCCGTAACCCACCGAACACTGGTCACATGAGTGAGGGATCTTCAACGAACCTGCACATTTGATGATGTGTGTTGTGTGTGCTCGGAGGGAATTAAAGGCACTGGCAGGTCTACGCTTGAAGTTGACCTGGGAGATGGTAAAAATCCCCACCCCTAATCCACCAGACGCTGTCGAGATTTGAAACCATGACTCCATGGGCCCGTGGGATAGAAGTCGAATGTCTTAACCACTCAGCTATACGTCCGTCAGTGACGTCATGTGAAAATTACCTGATTGGGTGGGAGTCATAATAAGCTTAATCAGGTCCAATTTGGCCTCATGATTAGTGTCTGGGCGCTACGATGTCATGACATAAAAAACAAGCTGAGTCATGAATGTTATGAAAAGAATCTGTCATAGTGGGCTGTATCAAGACTTGTGATGCGGTATAAAGCTAAGTCACCACTTGGAATAAGGAAACCCTACCTGAAATCTCTTTTTCTTCGTCTAACACTCAGACAGCAGCTGTTGTTGTCTGTTATTTGAGCAAAAAAACGTTGCGCTGCCGTTGAAGTGCCTGACAAGTCAGGCCCAGCGCAACCGACTTCGGCGAGGGAGGGAATTGTTATAGTTTAAGTCCGTTGGGGGAGAGAAAAAAAAGCAGGAGAATGGACCATGAATGCAGAAAACAGACTAGAGGGTGGTGACAGGAAGAAAAGTAATAAAGCAGAAATAGAGAGAGGGAGAGAAAAGAGGGAGAAAAGAGGACATTTCTGGCACAGAATTTCCAGATGACGGAGATGCTATTTATACTGACAGGCCCCCCCGTATCCCCACAGGCGGACGCGTGGGGGGAAGGGGGTACCTTACCTTTAGTGTTAGAGTCCTTGCTTGGCTACCTTTCTTCCCAGTTTGACGATAAAATCGAACTGAATGTCAAAGTCTTTCGGGTGAGACAATTAACCGACGCCCCGCGTGTGCGAACGCACGCAGAACATCTTGCGCACACGTAAAAAAACCTGTTCTGCCTTTCGAAAAAGTAGGCTATTTCGTGCCGGTAGAAACGTTTGACAAAATTTTTAAAATTGCATGCGCACAAGGTGTCGTGTTTAGACACCATCCCGAATTCTGAATGCGGCACCTAAATGGGGAGGGGGAGGGGCCCGCATACGCAAAGATCTCATATTGGTGAACCTCGGAGCTCTAGCTGAGAAAGGGGAGGGGGGGGGGGGGGGGTGGAGAACGAACACTTGGGTGTAAGGAACTAGAAGATCAGAAACAATAGGAGGATGGGGGTTAGACTGAAATGGATGGTGGTAGAAGGTGTATGCATTCCTGCCAAAAAAGCCAAACTTCAACAATACTCGTCAGGTCAGCCAGTGTCTGCTGAATTTTAACAGAAGGCTCGAACAAAGCAAAAGAGGCGTAAAGGTCAAAGATCAAGGGGGAAAAAATCAATAAAAGTAGAGTAGCACATGAATTTCATTTTCTTTCTTCTTCTTGTTTATGAGTAGTAGTAGAAGTAGTAGTAGTAGTAGTAGTAGTAGTAGTAGTAGCAGCAGCAGCAGCAGCAGCAGCAGCAGCAGCAGCAGCAGCAGCAGTAGTAGTGTTATCATCATCATCATTATTATTATTATTATATTTATTACTATTATTATTCGCTTCTTCTTCTCACGACTACTACTACTAGTAGTAGTAGAAGTAGTAGTGGTAGTAGTAGTAGTAGTAGTAGTAGTAGTAGTAGTAGTAGTAGTAGTAGTAGTAGTAGTAGTAGTAGTAGTAGTAGTTTTATCATCATCATCATCATCATCATCATTATATTATTATTATTATTATTATTATTATTATTATTATTATTATTATTATTGTTGTTGTTGTTGTTGTTGTTGTTGTTTATTATTATTATTATTATTATTATTATTATTATTATTATTATTATTATTATTATTATTATTATTATTATTATTATTATTATCACAATCAATCAATCAATTATCAATTATCAAATTATATTATTTAACAATTTCATTATTCGCTTCTTCTTCTTTTCTTTCTTCTTCTCCCTCCTCCTTTCTCTTCTTCTCTCTTATTTTATTCTTTTTTTTCTATTTTTTTATTTATTCCTTCTTCTTCTTCTCCTCACTAGTAAGTAGTAGTATAGTAGTAGTAGTAGTAGTAGTAGTAGTAGTAGTAGTAGTAGTAGTAGTAGTATTATAATTAGTTAGTAGTAGTAGTAGTAGTTAGTAGTAGTAGTAGTAGTAGTAGTAGTAGTAGTATAGTAGTAGTAGTCAGCATTCTTAATAGTTTCATATGTCAGTCAGCATTCTTGCTTTTGTCAATCAGCATTCTTGCATACGTCGGTATTGTTGCATATGTCATTCTGTATTGTTGCATATGTCATTCTGTATTGTTCATATGTAAGTCAGTATTGCTTCACATACGTCAGTCAGTATTGTTCCACAAATCGGTCTGTATTGATCTTTTAGTCAGACCTAGCTTAGGGGGTTGAGATGGAGGGAATAGGGTAGAGGGTGGATAATGCTACGGTAAGGAATAAGGGGAACTATATAGGTCAAGTTCCACCGAATTCACTTACATTGCCTTGACACTGTGTGGGCTGTCGTTACACTGCTGATACGATAGCAGTACTGAAATAGTCCACTTGACAGACTGTACATCAGTTGGTGACTTCTTTTTTTGTTTTTACCCTTCCTCATAGCATCACTTACAACACGATCAATACTCTGACTATGCCCAAAGCAGTCCTTTTCTCTGCGACAGTCAAACTCGCTATTCCAAAACTCTTCCAGTCTCTCTTTTAAAAACCTAGCTCCCTTTCAGGCCTTTATGACCAACAACGTTTGTGTTCAAGTCAGCGTCATGAACATATACCAACACAGAAACTACAAAACCTCTCAGTGTTAAGAATCCCGAAACCCTATTCTCCCATGCCCCTCATCCTCTTTTTTTTCCCCTTGGGAGGGTGAAGGGATACTTGGAAAGAAGAAAGAAAGGAAAAAGAGCAAAGGGTGAGATTTAGACTTGCTGACATAGGTGACATTTTCATGTGTGCGGTATTTGTGTTATGCATGATTCACAAGACGTGACAGTGTCAATGTTGCTCCAGTGTGTGTTATTGTTGTGTGTGTGTGCGTGTGTGGTGTGTGGTGTGTGTGTGGTGTGTGTGTGTGTGTGTGTGTGTGTGTGTGTGTGTGTGTGTGTGTTGTGTGTGTGTGCGTAGTATGTATGTGGTGTGCGTGTATGTGTGTGTATGTTTGTGTGAATATGTTGTGGTGTTTGTGTGTGTTGTTGTTGTTTGTGTGTTTGTGTTGTGTGTGTGTGTGTGTGTGTAAGTATGTGTGGTGTGGCTATGGTGTGGTGTGGTGTGATGTGATGTGTGTGTGTTTGTGTGTGTGTGTGTGTTTGTGCGAGTATGCGTGTGTGTGTGTTGTTCTTGTTGTGGTTGTGGTGTGGTGTGTGTGTGTGTGTGTGTATGTGTGTTGTGCGTGTGTGTGTTGTGTGTGTGTTTGTGTGTGTGTGTGTGTTGTGTGTGTGTGTGTGTGTGTGTGTGTGCGTGCGTGCGTGCGTGGCCAGCTTCTCTCCAGACAGCAGAAACAGCGATGCTGCCCATGGCTCCGACCGTTGAGCTTGGCCATCGATCAATACCACGGACACCCATACCCCCCACCCCCCTCCACCCCCACCCTCCCCCCACCACTTCCCTGCCACCTCTACCCCCACACCCCCCTTCCAGTTCTGTTCTTCTCCTCTTCTTCTCCTCACGGGAAATTCCCCCCACCCCCACCCCACCCCCCACCCCCTACACCCACCCCCTTCTCCCCCAATTTGAGTGGCTATGAAGAAAGAGCCATGATTTTATTTTCTTATCCTCGGTCGTGTCAGACAGATTGGCTACAGCTAATTTAGTTGTCACATATCTATCGGAAATAGAATACAATTGCTCAGGATACATGTGATTATTTTATTAGATATATGAGTATAGATACATACATATAAGAGAGATGTGTGTTGTAGATATAGATAGATAGATAGATAGATAGATAGATAAGATATAGATAGATAGATAGATAGATAGATAGATAGATAGATAGATAGATAGGGAGGGAGGGAGAGGAGGGAGGGAGGGAGAGATAGATAGATAGGGAGAGATAGATAGATAAATAGATAGATAGATAGAGGGATGGAGGGATAGATAGAGATAGATAGAAGAAGAGAGAGAGAGAGAAGAGAGAAGAAGAGAGAGAGAGAGAGAGAGAGAAGAGTAGATTTTCCATGATGGTTTTGTTGTTTTTGTTTTATTTTCTCCCTCAGCTGGATCTTCTAGGTTCACTAATGATGAAATTATGCGAAGGCGATCTTTTGTGGCCCCACCATGAAGGTAAAGTAGCCATATTCCTACTTCGAGGATTCCATGATGTGGTATGTCATACATAAATCAGAGAAAACACAGCAGTTGGGTTAGTTACAAAATGTCACAAATGATACAGAGACTACACGACATGTGTCCTTACTACAATGTGTCACAGATCGGTCAGGAAGTAGGCCTACACGACGGTGACCTATGGTCCAGCGTTGTACACATCACTCAGAAACGACACATCAGCTTTCCTTGCTGATACCATATGTTTCATTTTATTCTGAAAGAAGGAGGGTGGCAATATGGTTAAGACGTTCACCTGCCTTACAAGAAAACCGTGAGGTTCTGGGTTTGATTCCTCACCCTGCCCTTTCTTCCCAGTTTGACGGAAAAAAATGAACTGAATGTCAAAATCCTTTGGATGAAACTGTAAACCAAGGCCCGTGTTCGAAAAGGACGCAGAACATCTACACGACACCGTTATAAACCTGTTCCGCATTCGGAAGAGTAGGCCTTTTGTGCGGTAGGATGGAGATAGTTTTGAGGACAAATCTCTCTCTCTCTCTCCTCTCTCTCTCTCTCCTCTCTCTCTCTCTCTCTCTCTCCTCCCTCTCTCCTCTCTCCTCTCTCTCTCTCTCTCCTCTCTCTCTCTCTCACCCATTGTGCGCCTGTGGGAACGGATGACAAATGTTACAAAACTGCATACACACGGGGACTGGATGTAAAAAAGAAGAAAAAGCACACGAGTGCTTATTCCATTATCCTCGAAATAAAAGAATAAATAAATACTTAATAAATATCTCTGTCTTTCCTCTCTCTTTCCCTCCCTCCTTCCCTTCCTCCATCCCTCCCTGCTATAGACATTATCGTGTCTGTTGTTCACAATGTTATGATTTTGAAGTATTACGTCAGTTTCCGGTTGGCTTTCTGCACACACGAACCGCTAGTTATATTCGGTGTTATGGCGAAATGCCAGTGTATCAAAACCCAGTCCTTAATGTGGAATGTAAAATGTCTTATATTCCAGAACTTAAAAAAAATAATAATAATGAAAGAGGATGAACTTTTGCAAATGATATCTTTCACGCTATTAAGAGAAGAAGGCGTTGTTATTGATCAAGTTTTGTGATAAACGTCTGTAAACAAGAGGGTAGAGTGTAAAAATGGGAAGTAACTGTGAATTTATGATACATGGTAATTGGGGGGTTTTCCCCATTCTATTATGTCTTTTCAGTTGCACTGGGTTCTGATTATAATTCTTCGCGGAAGTTAAAAGTGAAATAAGATTAGCCAGCTACCTGTTAGGTTAGAACTCTGTGGCCTTAGGACAAATGGTTGGGGGGTGGGGGGGGGGAGGGTTCGCTACTCGGCTAAAGCTCCCGAGGTTCACCAATGGTGAGATTTTGAGTATACGACCGTTTTTACCCACCAGATAGATAGATAGATAGATAGATAGATAGATAGATAGATAGATAGATAGATAGATAGTAGATAGATAGGTAATAGATAGTATAGATAGAACAGACAGACAGACAGACAGACAGACAGGACAGAGACAGACAGACAGAGAGAGAGAGAGAGAGATAGATAGATAGATAGACGAGGAGGGAGGCGCGGACGGACAGACAGATAGACAGACTAGACAGAAGACAGACAGACAGACAGACAGATAGAGGCAGCGGATAGACAGACAGGACAGACAGACAGATAGATAGACAATAGATAGATAGATAGATAGATAGATAGATAGATAGATAGATAGATAGATAGATAGATAGATAGATAGATAGATAGATAGATAGATAGATGATGGATGATGGATGATAGACAGACAGACAGACAGACAGAGCAAGAGAGAAATTTTCTCTCTCTCACCCTCTTTCCCTTCGCTCATTCGATGTGCATTGTTCCAGAATCAAGCCTCCTGAAACTGAAGTAGTCACCATGACAGAAGGGGAGGAGAGAGGAAGAGGAGGAGGAGAAGGACTACTGGACGAGTCTGAAGGAGAACACAGAAAACGAGGAGAACCAATCCCCCACCATATCTGGAAGGAGAACAACCCCAATACAGGAGAACAGGAGACTCTCCTACGCTCTCCGAAGGAGAAGTAGAAGAAAGGAAAAGAGAAAAGGACAGCAGGAGTGGCTACCCATATCCAGCGAAGGAGAAGAAGGAGGAGGAGAATCGATGGCCGGGTGCTGCGAAGTAGGAGGAGAAATAGGAGGAGAAGGAAGAACTGCTAGTAGCCAAGTGGGAAGGGGAAAACAAAGAGAGAACAGCAGAGAACAGACAGGAGGAGGAGGAAGAGAAGGAAGGGGAGAAGAAGATGGAAAATAATGAGATCCTCGCCCAGCTGAAAAGAAGAAAAGAACAAGACGAAAAAGAGAAGAAGGACAAAGACGAAGACGAAGAAGAAGAAAAAGAGAAGAAGGACAAAGACACTGTCATCCAAGCAGAAAGAGAAAAGGAGAATTTAAAGAAAGAGGAAAACGCGAGAGAGATGGTGACAGAGATAGAGAAGGGAAAGGAGAGCGACGGGGAGGAGGAGGGAGAAACAACAACAACAACAAAAACAACAACAACAACGGGGAGAGGTTGGTGGTAACAGTGGGGAGAGGAAAGGAGAGAACTGAGGGGGGAAACACCAGGATGGTGGTGGTGGAGATAGAGAGAGGGAGCAGGGAGAGAGAGGACAGGGTGGAGAACCAGCGGGAGACGGACGGAAGCAGGGAGAGGGAGATGGACAGCATCGTTCCTCCTCTGGACGACTACACCTGGGTACCCCCTGGTCTAAATCCTCAACAGGTAGGTCTGCTGCTTGTCTGCCTGTCAATCTGTATGTAGTCTGAGTCTGTCTGTCTGTCTGTATTTGCATGTCTATCTGTCATTGACTTCTGTCTGTGTGTTTGTCAGTCTGCCTGTCTGTCTGTGTGTCCAAGTCTTCAAGTCTCTCTGTTTAGTGTGTATCTGTTTGTCTGTCTTTGTCCTGTCTGATTGACTTCTGTCTGTCTGTGTGTTTGTAGTCTGCCTGTCAGTCTGTCTATGTGTCCTGTCTCTTGTCCTCTGCCTGTCTGTCTGTCTAATGTGTTGTCTGCCATGCCTGCCTACTTTCATCAGCCTGTCTTTGCTGTACCTCTGTCTGTTTGCCTATTCTGTCTGTCTGTCTGATTGACTACTGTCTGTCAAATGTCTATCTGTGTTTGTAAGCTTTGCGTGTTCAAATCTGTCTAAATCTTGTTATCCATCGTCTATCTGTCTGTCTGATCTGTATCTGTCTACATATGCCATCCTGTCGTTGTCTATCTGTCTGTCTGATCTGTATCTGCATCTGACATCTGTCGCTCTGTCCATTTGTCCCACTTTTGTATGTCTGTTTATCCTATCCCACTTCTCCCTGTCTGGCAGCAAGCTGTCCGTGTGTATATCAATTTGTCAAGCTTGTCACTTCTATACACCGACAGAATGTGATATATGGGGCTTCTTCACGTATTGTAAGGACTGTTGCTACAGAACTTTATTTCAATATTTGTCACAGTTGGCTTTTGCTGCAGAGTGTTTTATTTTCATAAATGCTTTTTCTGTATCCCTGCAGAATTTTTTTTAGACATAAACAGATTTTTTGGCAGCAGATTTTTTTAACGGCTTTTTTTTTGGGGGGAGGGGGGGTAGCAGGGTTGGCTTTTTTAATTATTATTACAAATAGCTTTTTCTGCAGCAGATCTTTTTGGCGTAAGTTTCTTATACTTCAGCAATTTTTTTGTGCGTTAATTTCTTATGATGTGGCTGATTATTTTTGAAGAAATTTCTTTTGCTGCAGCAAATATTTGGTTGCAGAAATTTTATATGCACCAGTAGATTTATTTCTTGGCAAAAATTTCTTATGCTGCGGTAGATTTTTTGGGGCGGAAATTTCCTATACTGCAGCTGATTTTTTGTTGCAGAAATTTCTTATTCTTCAGCAGATGTTGGGGTAGAAACTTCGAATACTGCAGCAGCTTTTTGTTTTTTGCTTTTTTTTAGAGGAGGAGTTGGACAGATTTCTATATGCTGTGGTAGACTTTTTTCCCAAATGGCTTTTGCTGCAACAGATTGTTGGCTTTAGGAGTGATTCTTGCTATTGGAACAGATCAAAAGCTGTGTAAGTGAATGATGTCGGCAAAGTATCCGAGGCCTATTACATTATAAAATGTTGTTATGTTTTAAAATGTTATATCAGCATTTCTCTTCTTCCACGCCAAGCTCTCACCATAACAACTTGTAATCTCCATTTAAAAAAAGGGGAATTTTTTTTTTTAGAAAAATCCTCTGAAGTCGGTATATAGCTGCCTATAATTATGGCGAGGTACTTGAAAACAGAAAAACACGCACGCAAACTTCTCATGCAGCTAGGTATTTACTATCTCACAGTGATTTTCGGATGAGATGGGTGAGACACAATGCATATTCCGGGTGACCCCGCACACCCCCTATAGTATTAAGCTGGCGAGCACTCAGCACACCTAAGCACCATTCTAGCAGCAGACTATCGATTCCATAAATGTCTTTTGCTGCAGCGGACTGTATGGAAATGACTATTGTGCTGCAGACCTTATCGTGAATGCCTATTGAAGCAGCAGTCCATTTGGATCACTGTATGATCAGCATCAAAATAAAAAGATAGTGAGGATGGGATAGGGGTAAGGGGTTGAGGGTGGGGGGTGGGGGGTAGGATGACAAAGAATAAGAGGAAATCAAAGGGAAAATTATTTGCAAAGTCCACTAAGCCCTCGAGGCAAAACTACGATGTAAAAACTGTATACTGTAGGGGAGGGAGTGAGAGGGGAGGAGACAGACAGACAGACAGACAGACAGGCGGGCGGGCGGGCGGGCAGACAGACAGACAGGCAGGCAGGCAGGCAGACACACACACACACACGCACACGCACACGCACACACACACACACACACACACACACACACACACACAGAATTCTGGACTCTGAACTCTAAAAAAAAGATTTATTCCTAGACATGCCATTGGCCAATACATGAAGGGGGTTGCTGATCAAATCGGTGATTAATGATTGATAAGAATACACAAAAAACCAAACAAACACAAAACAAATCGGCCACTGTCGGAAACTATCAACTACTGGGGTAAAAGCAAACTAAATAAACAGCCTCCTGACACTGAAATATCCCTTATTCTAACTGCTTTGCATAAAGCTAAATTGCTAGTGATGTTGGGATTACTGCACAGAGACACAGAGAGAGAGAGAGAGAGAGAGAGAGAGAAGAGAGAGAGAGAGAGAGAGAGAGAGAGAGAGAGAGAGAGAGAGAGAGAGAGAGAGCATCACACACACACCACGACGCGCGCGCGCACGCACGCACACACACACATGCACGCATGCACGCACGCACGCACACACATACTGATGTATTGCACTGTATTGTACACCACTTTAAGTCTCGTCAGATTTCTCTGCGTGAATTGGGACTGCTCCCTTGGAGAGCACGTTGCCACAAGAGCAGCGCCACCCTTTTTTTTCTTTTCCTGTTGCATATGTATTGATGTAACTTGTAGACTATATTGTATTGATGTCACTCCTTATCTTTCATAAACAGGTTATCAATAACTTGCATATGACCCTGTTGTGTCTGTATTCATTCCTGTATAGTGCTGCCACTCCGTTTCTTTCATTCACAGGTTGACAGTGACTAGGCCTATATAATTATGAGTCTGTTGTGTCTCTCTGTACCCATTACTGTATACTGATGTCGCTGTGTTTCTTTCATTAATTCACAGGTTGACAGTGACTATACTATGGCTGTGTTGTGTGTGTCTGTCTGTACCCATTGCTGTATATTGCTGTCGCTCTGTCTCTTTCATTCATTCACAGGTTGACAGTTACTTTCGACATTTGCCGGAAGACAAGGTGCCGCATCTGAACAGTGAAGGTCAGAAATGGCGCATACGTCAGTTGCTGCAGCAGCTACCACCCCACGACAGTGACGTGCGGCACTGCGCAGCTCTCTCCGACACGGAAAAACATGAACTGCGCATGTTCAGCGTCTTCCGGAAGCGGAAGGCTTTTGGGCGTGGTGACGTCAGCGTGCTCTCGTTGACCAACTCTGACCTCACTTCCTGTGAAAAGGTAGCCGTCCTGTAATCTCACAAACAGAGAAATTAATGAAAAACACCTTTTACTCGAATTTGACTTTTTCAAGTACATAGTTAGAAAATTCAATGCCTACAGATTCCATTTTTGATGAAAAGTCAAAATAGGCAAAGCAGACCCCCTCCCCCTTCCCTTTTTTGGCCTGTGAGTTATAAGACTCATCTGTAGGCCTACATTAAAACAAGGATAAAATCAGGTATATCACTCCTGGTATCAAGACCTCGGCCAATCACAGGGTCAAACAAGGATGGTAACTGTACTGTAAGAGACCCCCATAAGTGACACATAAATATGGGATAAAACAAAAAACCAAACAAACCCAAATTTTCTTTTTAAATGTTCATAGTAAAGACTGACACGCTCACTGTGTTAAATAATATCATCATCAGCTTTGACTGTGTCTTTAACATTTTGCGCCTGCATGTGTAAGTGTTTACCTTTAAGAATGGCATTTTCTACAGAAAATTTGTAAGTGACTCCTGTCTTCAAGTTGTGAATTCTTTCATGTGCATATGAATCTTGTTTACTTGTGTTTAGATTTGTAAACATTCTGTGTATATGCTGTGTATGTTGCTCAACAGTATTTTAGAGTTTTTGACACGTTCTATGTGCCTGATAAAACTGTCATTCTTATGGGAATATTACCCCCCTTCAGAGGCTATCATAAACAGTTATATTCCTTTTTTTGTTTGAAATCACTCAGACGTTCAGATAAAAGTTAGTATCTGATGGAAATGAGTAGACTCTACTGTTTACCTGTCTGAAACAAGGACAGGTCTAGGGACATGGTGAAACCAAAAATTTAGAATATGCTTTTTTCTATTTCTGAACTGATACAGGAAAAGACACCTTTAAAGTTTGGAATTGTTAGTTTGATAATATGTTGTAAAACTATGAAGGTAACAACTCTAGCTGTGAGTTAGGAATTTCAGATCTGTATGGGGATCACCCTTAACTTCTAAACCTCTGAAGTTTGGAGATGTGTTGTCTATCTTCCCATGTTTGTGCTTTTTCTCTGTTTTTCATTTTTTCTTTTTAATTAAGGGCTGAGGGGTAGGAAAGGGGAAGATGGGTAGGTTGGATGGTAGGAGGGGGCATTTTAGGAGATAGGTAAAGAGTGGAGCAGCTGGGAGAGGGAGGGGGATAGGTCAGGGAGAAGAGGTAGCTGGGGGATAGGTCAGGGAGGAGAGGTAGCTGAGGGATAGGTCAGGGAGGAGGGTAGCTGGGGGATAGGTCAGGGAGGAGGGTAGCTGGGGGATAGGTCAGGGAGGAGGGGTAGCTGGGGGGTAGGTCAGGGGGGAGGGGTAGCTGGGGGATAGGTCTGGGGGGAGGAGGGGTAGCTGGGGGATAGGTCTGGGGGGAGGAGAGGTAGGGGGATATTCAAATTCAATTCAAATTCAAAATTTTATTTCAAGAAAACCCCCATGGGGTACATGAAATTTGACAAAACCAATGCTTGCAGATATGGGCGTGTGAAAAAAACTCACAACAAAAATCCTAACACAATGGATGGCATAAAAAAGAAAAAGAAAGAGTATTCACAATACATTAGGAGAACAAAACACCCACACACACACACACAAAAAGAAGAAACACCCCCCCCCCCCCCCAAAAAAAAAAAAAAAAAAAAGGTCTGGGGGGAGGAGAGGTAGCTGGGGGATAGGTCTGGGGGGAGGAGAGGTAGCTGGGGGATAGGTCTGGGGGGAGGAGAGGTAGCTGGGGGATAGGTCAGGGAGGAGGGGTAGCTGGGGGATAGGTCAGGGAGGAGGGGTAGCTGGGGGATAGGTCTGGGGGAGGAGAGGTAGCTGGGGGATAGGTCTGGGGGGAGGAGAGGTAGCTGGGGGATAGGTCAGGGAGGAGGGGTAGCTGGGGATAGGTCAGGGAGGAGGGGTAGCTGGGGGATAGGTCTGGGGGAGGAGAGGTAGCTGGGGGATAGGTCTGGGGGGAGGAGAGGTAGCTGGGGGATAGGTCAGGGAGGAGGAGAAGAGGTAGCTGGGGGATAGGTCAGGGAGGAGGAGGAGGGGTAGCTGGGGGATAGGTCTGGGAGGAGAGGTAGCTGGGGGATAGGTCAGGGAGGAGGAGGAGGGGTAGCTGGGGGATAGGTCAGGGAGGAGGAGAAGAGGTAGCTGGGGGATAGGTCTGGGAGGAGGAGGAGGGGTAGCTGGGGGATAGGTCTGGGAGGAGAGGTAGCTGGGGGATAGGTCAGGGAGGAGGAGGAGGGGGTAGCTGGGGGATAGGTCAGGGAGGAGAGGTAGCTGGGGGATAGGTCAGGGGGGAGGAGGAGGGGTAGCTGGGGGATAGGTCTGGGAGGAGGAGGAGGGGTAGCTGGGGATAGGTCTGGGAGGAGAGGTAGCTGGGGGATAGGTCTGGGAGGAGGAGGAGGGGTAGCTGGGGGATAGGTCAGGGAGGAGAGATAGCTGGGGGATAGGTCTGGGAGGAGGAGGAGGGGTAGCTGGGGGATAGGTCTGGGAGGAGAGGTAGCTGGGGGATAGGTCTGGGAGGAGGAGGAGGGGTAGCTGGGGGATAGGTCTGGGAGGAGGAGGAGGGGTAGCTGGGGGATAGGTCAGGGAGGAGGAGGAGGGGTAGCTGGGGGATAGGTCAGGGAGGAGAGATAGCTGGGGGATAGGTCTGGGAGGAGGAGGAGGGGTAGCTGGGGGATAGGTCTGGGAGGAGGAGGAGGGGTAGCTGGGGGATAGGTCTGGGAGGAGGGGTAGCTGGGGGATAGGTCTGGGAGGAGGGGTAGCTGGGGGATAGGTCTGGGAGGAGGGGTAGCTGGGGGATAGGTCAGGGAGGAGGGGTAGCTGGGGGATAGGTCTGGGAGGAGGGGTAGCTGGGGGATAGGTCTGGGAGGAGGGGTAGCTGGGGGATAGGTCTGGGAGGAGGGGTAGCTGGGGGATAGGTCTGGGAGGAGGGGTAGCTGGGGGATAGGTCTGGGAGGAGGGATAGCTGGGGGATAGGTCTGGGAGGAGGAGGAGGGGTAGCTGGGGGATAGGTCTGGGAGGAGGGGTAGCTGGGGGATAGATATATACTAAACCAGGCTTTGCACTCTAAAGACTAGACTAGAGCGCAACTCCATAGTCTTCCGAGACTGATGGGTGCCTACTACTATAAATATATATATATGTATATATACATATACATATACACATATATATATACATATACATATATATATATATATGTATATGTATATATATATGTGTATATGTATATGTATATATACATATATATATATTTATAGTAGTAGGCACCCATCAGTCTCGGAAGACTATGGAGTTGCGCTCTAGCTCTAGTATATATATATTACATACATACATACATACATACATACATACATACATACATACATACATACATACATACATACATACATACATACATACATACATACATACATACATACATACATACATACACGTGCAGTGCAGGCAGGTGATGAATGGAGGAGACATGGCGGTGTGGGCGGCCCGGGCCGGGCAGGGCAAGGCGTGGCACCCTGTGTGCTTCACGTGCAGCACGTGCGGAGAGCTGCTGGTGGATCTGCTGTACTTCCAGCATCAGGGGATGCTGTACTGCGGCCGCCATCACGCCGAGAGGTTCAAACCTCGCTGTGCAGCCTGTGATGAGGTCAGACATTGATTTGATTTGATTGATTGATTGATTTGATTGATTGATTGATTGGTTGGTTGGTTGGTTGGTTGGTTGGTTGGTTGGTTGGTTGGTTGATTGATTGGTTGGTTGGTTGGTTGGTTGGTTGTCGTTGTTGTTGTTGTTGTTGTTCTTCTTCTTCTTCTCCTCCTCCTCCTCCTCCTCCTCCTCCTCCTCCTCCTCCTCCTCCTCCTCCTCCTCCTCCTTCTTCTTCTTCTTCTTCTTCTTCTTCTTCTTCTTCTTCTTCTTCTTCTTCTTCTTTTTTTGTTTTTGCTTTTGTGATTATAGTTACATCCCAATGGATTTCCACTTTAGTTCAGATCTTTATATAATCATCATTCTCTATTTCCTTTGTCTGTAAAAATGTTCCAACTTGTTCAGTTGGAATTTCACATCATTCCCAATTCCCTGTACCGCAACTTATCATAGGATGGGACTTAAGATAAGCTGTAACTTGATGCCTTTCCCCTGTTGTATTGCTATCTGATTATGATGCATGTGTACTGAAGAAACAATGTCCAGATATTCGTTCCACTCAAGGCCTGTCCACTCTCTGATGTTGTCCTCCCCTCTTTTTCTCTGTCTGCCTCTCCGTCTCCCTCCTTGTTCTGTTTCCTGTATGACAGTCTTGGCCAATCCAGATGTTCCTGTGACGTGCCCCTACCACTTTAGTTTGTGTTTATCACTGAAACCCGGAGCTATTCGTATGGTACAATATGCGCATGTTTAAACCAAACTATCATAACTCCATTTCGGTCTGCTTCTTATGTGTGTGCATTGAATAAACAATGTTTAACACCAAAATCATCATAATTACAGTTCGGTCTATGTATAGGGCATGTGCATTAAATAAACAATGTTTAGTCAAACCAAAATCATCATCATTACATTTCGGACCATGACCATCATATCAACATTGTCTGTGGCTGGGTGGGGTTGCAGATCATTTTCGCGGATGAATGCACAGAGGCAGAGGGTCGGAGCTGGCACATGTGGCATTTCACCTGCCGCCACTGTCAGCGGCAGCTGGGAGGACAGCGCTACATGCTGCGGGAGTCAGCAGCATTCTGCTGCGGCTGCTACGATCAGCTGTTCGCCCACTTCTGTGACACCTGTGGCGATCGCATCGGTCTGGACCAGGGTCACATGACCTATGATGGACAGCACTGGCACGCTGCCCCGGCCTGTTTCAAGTGCCACACCTGTCAGGTAGACGTAGTGGCTCTCTCTCTCTGTCTGTCTCTGTCTGTTGTGTGTGTCTCTCTCTCTCTCTGTCTCTGTCTGTCTGTCTGTCTGTCTCTGCCTCTTCTCTGTCTGTCTCTCTGTCTCTGTCTCTCTCTCTGTCTCTGTCTCTCTGTCTCTGTCTCGCTCCTTTTCTTCCTGTCACCTCCTCCTTGTCTATGTTCTGCCTTGTCGGTTTATTCTTCTACCTTTTTTTCCCAGAAAGACTTAAAAGAAAAACTTCTCTCCCTTGCTGAAGTCGGATGCGCTTGGCAAAGGCCTGACTTGTCAGGCGCTTAACGGCAGCGCAACGCATTTTCGCTCATGTGACAGACAATAATAGTTGCTGTATGAGTCTTCAACGAAGAAGAAGGAGAAGAAGAAGAAGAAGAAGAAGAAGAAGAAGAAGAAGAAGAAGAATTTTTTCGTATATGATGTCGGCCAAACTCTTTAACGAGATTCCATATTCTATAATACATATGACTCACCAGAACTTGCACAAGCGTGACATGTCATAGAAGAAGAAGAAGAAGAACAACAACAACAACAGCAACAACAACAACAACAACAACAACAACAACAACAACAACAATAAGAAAGAAAGAAAGAAAGAAAGAAAGATGGAGAGAGAGAGAGAGACAAAGAGGGAAAGAAAGAAAAAAAAAAAAAAAAAAAAAACAAAGAAGAAACCATCTTATTATACAGTTTCGTAACCCAATTCAAATGCCTGGATTAAAAAAAATTCTCTATCTGAACCGTCATAGGAGGGAAACGAAGGAGGGTAGGCAGTGAAAACGTGAGCGACACCATTGCCGAGTAAACAAGGAAGCCCTTTCCGCAGAGCCAGGATCTAATGGCATCAAATGGAGCAATTCACTGAATTAGTCATCAGCATGGCGCCCAACTGACTGACACCCCCCCCCCTCCCTCCCCACCCGTCAGACATCAGGAAAACAAGACGAATGAGGAGAATGAATGGTTCCACTGTGTGATGCATAATCAGATCAAGTTCACTGTCATTGCTGTTTTCTCACACCTCGTCTCCAACAGTGACAGTATTCCCTGTTTGTGACCGAAGACTGTGAGTGGTGGTCTGGGTGCTAGTCTTTCAGATGAGGTGATAAACTGAGGTCCTGTGTGCAATACGCATCTAGGTCCCGTAAAAAAAATAATAACCCACGGCAACAACAGAGTTGTCCCTGGCTGAAATTCTGTCCCCCCCAAAAAGCCACTCTGGTAGGGAAACAGACACACATGCAGATAGAAAAACACAAAAAAAAATGGGTGGCCCTGCTCATGTGGTGATGCGGCCGGGAGCCGTGCCACCCATTATTATTTTTTCTTCCCTGTCTGCATGTGTATTTGTTTCCCTATCAGAGTGGTTACAAGCATAGGTAAACAAAGCAAACAACAACTAAACATTTACCATATAAAAAAACATCTATCAACATGACATTTGACATTCATGTGTAAATGTATAACTATATAAACAAAACAATCAACAACTTAATATTCAAAAGATTTTTTTAAAACACCTATCATCGGTATCACAGTTGATATTTATGTGTAAATGTATAACTATATAAACAAAACAATCAACAAGTACACATTCAGCAGATTAAAAAAACAAAACACCTATCAGTCTCACAGTTGACATTAATGTGTACGTACATGTATAACCGCCGCCGCTGTAGTCTAGTGGTTAGGGCGTTGGACTCGTAATCTAAAGGTTGCGGGTTCGATCCCAGCTTTCGGCTATGGCGTTGTGCCCTTGAAAAAGGCACTTTACGGCTATTTTCTCACCCCACCCAGGTGTAAAAGGGGTACCAACCTTGTGTTGGGGGTTAACCCTGCGATAGACTGGCGTCCTATCCAGGGGGAGTCTATGACTCTCAGTTGCTTAACGCCACAGAAACCGGGATAAGCACCGGCCTGATGAGCCTTAGGCTCGGGACAGACTTTAACTTTTAACATGTATAACCATCTTTTTATTTTTGTTCCTCAGCTACAGCTCCGAGGTTCACCCATAATGAGATTTTTGCGTTTGGGACCATTTTCTTGCCATCATTTAGGTAGACGCATTCCGACTTCGGGAAAGCATCATTATCTAAATCACCTTGTATTGAATGGACATGACACTAATGAGAAAAGGTATGATATTGTTGATTGGCGCATTGACATATTCTTTTTTATTACTTTATTCTTGTACTTCGAGAATAATCAAATAAGCACTCTTGTTCTTTTTTTTAGCATCCAGTCCTCGTGTGCGCACGGATTTGTAAATTTTATCATCCATCCCCACCGGCACGCAATGGCCTACTCTTCTGAAAAGTGAAACCGGTTTTAGCGTGTGCGGACGATGTTTTGCGTGCGTTCGCACACGGGACCTCGGTTTATAGTCTCATCCAAAGGACTTTCGGGGAGAGTGGAGTCAGCACTGATGTTAAAGCTCAAGAAGTAAAACAATCCCTTTGACCGGGTTTTGAACCCAGGTGGGCAGATTGCAAGCACAAGGCGCAACGCTGTTGACCACCAGGCTAATCTTTCCCCCTCCCCCCTTCCTCCACTAATATGTCATGCTGAACAGCATAGAATTATGTGTGTAGGTAGGTAGTTCACCTGCCCTCCTGACTAGTAAGTAAGTAAGTAAGTAAGTAAGTAAGTAAGTAAGTAAGTAAATAAACACAAGGCGGACTGGACTGTGTGCAGGTGTGTCTGCTAGGAAAACCTTTCCTGCCCAAAAGCGGAGTCATCTACTGCTGCCTAGCCTGCAGTGGCACGAGCTGCATGCAGACTCAGACGCCCAGACGTTCCGAAGACTACGGACAAGACTATCCTTCAACAGCAGCAACAGCAGCAGCAGCAGCAGCAGCAGCAGCAAGACTGACCTCACCCCTGTCCCACATGCTGCAAGAAGGCGGTGCCGACATCCACCAGGCGCTACGGGAACGCTACACTCTTCCAGACCGGCTGGCGTCGTCAGAGCCTAACCACGACTACGCCAGCGCTGCAGAGTTGCAGGCACAGGGCCTCATGAGGAACGGGCAGAGAGGAGGGGGGTACCAGGAGCAGCGCGAAGAAACGGACGCTCTGCTCTGCGTGGTCAACGTTCACGGCACCCTGAACGCCCCTCCCGTTCTCCAGGAGGCCCGCACCCGCCATCGCCTGTCTCAGTTCTCCGCGGGCGACCTCTCCCCTCCTTCCACCCCTCCGCCGCACCTCCCCCACTTCGCCTCGGCCTTCACCTTGGCCTCGGACACCACGGTGTCCTCTCACCCTTACAGCCTGACCGAGTCGGAGAGCGGGACTGAAGGTCAAGGTCACTACGCCTCCATCAGTGTGGTGAGGCAGTGGGCGTCGAATGACTACGCCCCGGGAGGCGCCCGCGACACGGCCTCCACCACGACTTCGTCCCCCCACTACACCGTGCCGGCAGGTGACTCCCACTACTACATGTCCGACGTGAGCGTGCCCTCAGTCACCTCAGGCAGTGTAGGGGCTATCGCAGCGACCCCTTGCCTGGACCACCGCAGCAGCAGCACCGCAACCTCACCCCTGACCCCCGACCCTCCCTGGACCTCACGCTGACCCCCCCTGACCCCATGCGCTCTCTGGACACGCTGACCTCCGCAGGAGGAGGAATCCACCACCACCACCACAACCTTCACCACCCCCACACACGAGGCTGGTACCACCAGCAAGGCAGACAGCCACTAACAACAGCCGGCGGGGTGGTGCCGGCAGAAATGTACCGAAAGTCATCCATCTCCTCCAGAGTCCCTCCTCCGCCCTCTGAGCAGCACAGAATGAGCGTGAGACCCGGGATTCAAACTCGCTCCTCCTCCCCCTTGAGATCAGACTCGGGAATGATGACTACTACTACTACTACTACAAGAGGTGCGCCACACCCCCGCTCCACACCCCCACCCCCACCACCCCCACCACCACCCTTGCCGCAGTCAGATCGAGGTCGGGGTCGGGGTCGGGGTGGGGGCAGGAGCATCAAAACCAGCCCTCGGACCTACGTCAGACACCAGCAGCCCGTGACGTCAGAGTGGAGGAGGCAGACGACAGAAGCTGACGTCTACCATGACGTCGTGTATCCATCTTGCCCGTCAGCAGCAGGCCCTTCCCAAACGTCACTGCAGCTGACGTCAGCCTCCGTGCACCAGAGTCAGCCAGGGGCCGGACCCTGGGAGAGGAGAACGGACTCCCCCCCTCTCAGGGTACTGTAGCGCCTCACTCCCCGCGCGTTACCCGGGCAGCAGGCGCGCCCTGCCAGTTCCCAGGAAAGTCTGCCCACAGAACGCGGGCACCACCACCACAACCACCACAACCACCACCACAACCACCACCACGGGCAAGGGCACGGGCACGAACACGGGCACTCCCTCCTTCGTGCCCAGGAAGTGCCCTCCCGTCGGGTGCCCTTGGGGGCTACCAGAGGAGAGGAGAGATGTAGCAGCTGCTCCAGCTCCAGTGATTCTGAGGACTGGGGGAAGAAGGCTGGGACCAGGACTGGCTTCAGCCTCAGTCGACGACCTCCTCCTCGCAGGCCCATGCGGCCAGTGGGCAACGGAAAGCGACAGGAACCGGTGTTGCCTCCGCGCGAGCGCGAACAGTGTCGTAAGAAAAATAAACTGTGTTCGATTTCGTAGGTGTCTGTGAAAGAAGGTGGTGGGAGGAGGGGGGGTGGGAGAGGGGGGGGGAAAGGGGGGGGGAGAGGTGGGGGGGAGAGGAGGGGGAGGGGAGGGGTGAGGAGAGAGAGAGATAAGGAGAGAGAGGAGAGAGAGAGAGAGAGAGAGAGAGAGAGAGAGAGAGAGAGAGAGAGAGAGAGAGAGAGAGAGAGAGAGTGTATGGGTGTGTGGGATTTGGTTTTTTTTTTTTAATTCTTTTATACTTTTACATCGAGGATAATGGGATAAGTATTCATGTGCTTTTTTACATCCAGTCCCTGTGTGTATGCAGTTTTGTAATTCTTGTCATCTGTGTGTGTGTGTGTGTGTGTGTGTGTGTGTGTGTGTGTGTGTGCGTGCGGCGCGCGCGCGTGCGCGCGCGCGCATTATGGACGAGTTATGACTCAATGAGAAGTCTTTCAAAGGGAACGCTGCTGAATATTTCGGATCGACTTCGCAGTGTCTATGTATCTCGACCTCGACATATTTTGAAAAATACTGTTGAAATAGGCTGGGAGTGTACAAACATTTACATGCGATTTAGAATGCTTTGGCAGCCGTGCAGATAATTGTTTGCATAGAATTTTTATTATCTGACAGCATTCGAATTACATATATAGATCACTCTTTCTCTGTTTCTGGTCCAGTGATCTGGAACAATCTCCCACTCTCCCTTCGTCAAAAGCCTACCTACGACACTTTTAAATCCAGCCTCAAGACATATTTCTTTCAAAGCTAAGATTTTCCCCTCCTGTTTCATCTTATAGCTGCCCCTGCTCTCAACAGCCGAAATACTCACCACCCTGCCAAAGTGTACAACCTTTGTGTGTGTGTGTGTGTGTGTGTGTGTGTGTGTGTGTGTGTGTGTGTGTGTGTGTGTGTGTTGTGTGTGTGTTTGTGTGACTATGCGTATACATTACTTTGTTAAAACTCTCAATTGTTATTGGTTGCAAGCGTTAGAGCTGGTTGAATGCAAGTGCTTTGAATTGTTTTTGCAAAATATAGCGCTATATAATATAGACTACATTTATTATTATCATTATTAATATTATTATATGTAATTATGATTTTGAACGCTTTGACAGTTTGCATATAACTGATTGGGATTTAGAGTACTCTGACAGTTTTCATGATTCTTCAGGTTTTTGAATATTTTGACAGCGTATGTTTACCTCTATAAATGTGAACTACCCTGAAATTATCTTCTATATAATTTGGATCACTCTGGCATGATGCATATAATTATGGGATACTATAGAATACTTGCAAAAGTTTATTCTCTATGCAGTGTCGTTTCTATTCAACATTTATTTTGTTAATGCCCTATGTAATAGGTATTGGCAGAAATGCACTGACTGTGTCAAACCATTAAGTGATGCTATGGGCATTTTGTAAAGTGAGGATTTTTATCCAGCTTGTTGATATCATTAGAATAGTGCTACCATTGCCTGTTGATCAGTCAATGACGCTAGATATTAATGTCATTAGTTCTTTTTGCTATTTTCATCATATTTTTCCTGTCTAATCTTACCTTTGTAAAATATGTTGAGTAAAAGATTTTTTCTTCTTCTTCTCGTCGAACGCTCAAACAGCAACTATTGTCTGTCATATGTTGACAAGATGACAGCTCCGATATGGCCTGTGTGGTCGGCGGGCTATAAACAACATGATTGGATTGGATTGGTCTGTTATATCAGCGAAAATGTGTTGCGCTGCCATTAAGCACCTGACAAGTCAGGCCCAGCACATCCAACTTTGGCATGGGAGAGAATTGTTGTTTGAAGTCTCTAGGAAAAAAAAGGCAGGAGAATGAACCAAGCAGGCAGAAAATTGACAAGAGGAGGTAAATGAAGAAAAAGAGCAAGGCAGACACAAAAAGATGGATAGAAAAGAAGGAATTTCTAGTAGAGAATTCCAGAAGGTTGGATGCTTTTTATACTGATAAGTCCCGGCATCCCCCTCAAGAGAGATTGGGTAGGTATGCCTCTGTAGATATTGAAGTGTTTGAGACACTGGGTATGTCTATGAAGGATTTGGATTCCTTCCACAGTGGACATATGTCTAATAGATTTGAAAAACCGTCGGGGTTGTGTGTGTGTGTGTGTGTGTGTGTGTGTGTGTGTGTGTGTGTGTGTGTGTGTGTGTGTGTGTGTGTGTGTGTGTGTGTGTGTGTATCTATATAGACGTGTATACTCTATACCTGTATATCTCTAAAAGGAGGAAGCTGACGTGGTTTGCGTCATGTCACGGGTCATAACTCTTGCCAAGACTGTCCTGCAGGGAACATTTGAAGGAGGAAGACGCAAGGGCAGACAATATTTTGAATGCTATTAGATATGAATAAGGTAAAAAACATTCCAAATCTTAAAGGATATATATACGTGTGTGTGTGTGTGTGTGTGTGTGTGTGTGTGTGTGTGTGTGTGTGTGTGTGTGTGTGTGTGTTGTGCGCGCGTGTGTGTGCGTACGTGTGTGTGTGCGTGTGTGTGTGTGTGTGTGTGCGTGTGCGTGCGTGCGTGCGTGCGTGTGGGGGGGAGGGGTTGTTCATGTGTGTGGGCATTCATGTGTGTGTGTGTGTGTGTGTGTGTGTGTGTGTGTGTGTGTGTGTGTGTGTGTGTGTGTGTGTGTTGTGTGTTGCACTGCGCAGCATTGTGTAGTATTGTATTGTATTCACTGTACTATACTACACTGTTTCATATCGTATCGTATTGAACCATATTCATATTGCATGCACGGTAGTGTTGTGTAGTGCAATATAGTGCAATGCAGTGCAAACCAGTGCAGCACAGTGTAGTGCAGTGCAGTGTAGTATCTTTTTTTTTTTTAATTCTCCACTCCACTCCACTCCACTCCACTAAACTCCACTACAATATGTAACATATGTTCTTGATGCCACGTCCATGAAATCTCTTTTTTCCCTCACCTCAACTCTCCTCGGATCTGCAAAGGCTAGCCCTCTGCCTACTGTCCACAGCCACTCTGAACTTCCTGATATATTCTCCTCATTTTTCTCTGACAAAGTCCGCAACATCCGCTCCAAACTGGATCAGACTTCTTTCCAACCTGCGCCTCCTGATCCCCAATTCACTGGCACTCCTCTCCTTGTCTTTCACCCAACAAGCGAGAAAGAAATCAAGAACATTCTGAAAGAAATGACAATAAAATCATGCGACCTCGATCCTGTACCTGCTTCTCTTTTCATTCAGTGCATTCCACATTTTATACCTACCATCACAAAAATAGTAAACTCATCTCTTCTTTCTGGAAATTTTCCATCAGCTCTCAAAACTGCGATAGTCACACCTCTACTCAAAAAGCACGACCTCGATCCTAATATCCTGAAGAACTATAGACCTGTTTCTAATCTGCCTTTTATCTCTAAAGTCCTTGAAAAAGTTGTTCTGAAACAACTCAACAGCCATCTTCTTTCCAATAATCTCTTTCCCCCTTTTCAGTCTGCCTATCGCGTCAACCACAGCACTGAAACCACCCTGGTTCATACTCTAAACATGCTTCTCCATGCTTCCGACTCAGGGAAAATCTCCCTTCTTACTCTCCTCGACTTATCTGCTGCCTTTGACACTATAGACCATTCAATTCTTCTCTCCCGTCTCCAAAACATGTTTGGCATTAAAGGCACAGCCCTCTCCTGGTTCACCTCATACCTAGCAGACCGAGTCCATACTGTTGCAGTAAACAAGATTCAATCAGCACCTGCCATACTGGAATGCGGTGTCCCTCAGGGATCAATTCTGGGCCCTCTTCTTTTTACCCTCTATACTGCTCCATTGTCACATATAATAGACCGTCATCATATCAATTATCACTTTTATGCCGATGACTCGCAGATTCAAAGCAGTGACACACCTGAAAATCTTCCTTCTCTTTTGACAAATATGACCAACTGCCTTCAAGATATCCAACACTGGATGATACAAAACAAATTACAACTAAATGCAGATAAAACCGAAGCCATGCTCGTAGGCACCAAACACAAACTCTCCTCCGTTCCAACAACTTCAATAGAATTCGGCAATACGTCAGTTCCGCTATCCACTTCTGTGAAGTATCTAGGAGTCGTTGTCGACAACACTCTCTCCATGCAAAAATTCATTACCCAAACCTGTCAGTCATGCTACTATCAACTACGGCGTATTAGCGCAATTCGTAAGTACCTGTCCACTGATGCAACATCCAAACTTGTCACTTCTCTTATTCTCTCACGTCTGGACTATTGCAATTCTCTTTTGGCTGGTCTGCCAGCATCATCCATCCACTCCCTTCAACGTATACAAAACTCTGCAGCTCGCCTGGTCCTCAGAAAGAAAAAATCCGAGCACATTACCCCTCTCTTGCAATCTCTCCATTGGCTGCCCGTACCACAGAGAGTAAACTACAAGATCAATACCTCTGTTACAAATGTCTCCACAATACTGCACCCTCCTACCTCTGTGAATGTCTTCACTTGTACACACCTTCTCGCTCCCTCCGCTCCTCGGCAGATACTTTGTCTTTAAGAATACCCAGATTCAACCTATCTACCGTTGGCCGCCGCTCTTTCTCTGTTTCTGGTCCATCGATCTGGAACGACCTTCCTCTCTCCCTCCGGCAAAAGCCTACTTATGACACTTTTAAATCCAACCTCAAGACACACTTATTTCAAACCTAAGTTTTTCTCCTTCCGCTTCCATCTCTTACCTGTCCCTGCCTTCAACATCCACCTGCCAAAGTGCTTAACGTTTGTAGGTGTGTGTGCGCGCGGGCGTCCTGCGTGCATGCGTGCGTGCGTGTTGTGTGTGTGTATATTTGAATTTGTTAAAACTGTAAATAGTTGTTGATTGTGTGTTGTTTAGGTCGGATGAAAGCGCTTTGATTTGTTTTTACAAGAGATAGCGCTATACAAATTCCATGTATTATTATTATTAACAGTGTAGTGTAGTGTAGTGTAGTGTAGTGTAGTGTAGTGTAGTGTAGTGTAGTGTAGTGTAGTGTAGTGTAGTGTAGTGTAATGTATGTGTGGTGTGGTGTGGTGTGGTGCGGTGCGGTGCGGTGCGGTGCGGTGCGGTGTAGTGTAATGTAGTGTGGTGTGGTGTGGTGTGGTGTGGTGTAGTGTAGTGTAGTGTGGTGCGGTGCGGTGCGGTGCGGTGTGGTGTGGTGTGGTGTGATGTGATGTGACGCGATGTGATGTTATGGTATGGGATGGGATGGGAAGTGATGTAATGTGGTGTAGTGTATTGTATCATGGTGAACAGTGCTATGTTATTCAGCACTGCATCAGATTGTTGTGACGTTTTCATCTATGTGTTATCATTACACAATGACTTTTGTATCTCATATGATCGTTTAGTGTTGAGAAAATAATTAGTGGAGGAAAACAAGTGCAGGTAAT
>CM060322.1:30574571-30597071 GCA_030674155.1 Stramonita haemastoma
ACACACACACACACCACACACACACACACACACACACCACAGACTCGCACGCGCGCACGCTCACACACACACACACAACACACACACACACACACACACACACACACACACACACACACACACACACACACACACACACACACAACACTGTGTACTAAAATGCCTTTATAATTATAGCAATGGGAGACCAACAATCTACAAAATTATGGGAGATTGAACCACCTACCGCTGAGGGAGGCTGAATCATCTTCACCTTTGGAAGGCAGAACCACCTACAGATATGGAAAGCGAACCACCTACAGCTGGAAGACTGAACCACCTATAACTATGGAAGACTGAACTATATAGCCTACAGCTATGAAAGACAGAACCACCTACAGTGATGAGAGGCGAACCATCTACAGCTGGAAGACTGAACCACCTATAGCTATGGAAGACTGAACCACCTCCGGCTATGGAAGACAGAACCACCTACAGCTGTGGAAGACTGTAATAACCACCTACAGCTATGCTGACAGAACCACCTACAGCTATGGAAGACTTTATGTAGGCCTACCAGCTGTAGGAGAACCACCTACAGCTATAGGAGAATGACCTACGGTTAGGGGAGAACTACCTAAAGCTATGGGAGAACCATCTACACTTCGGAAGAACCACCTGAAAACTATAGGAGACTTGCGCCACTTACAGAGGCATGACGTGGAGGTGGAACTATCTCATACGGCTATATACTGCAGCCACTTCATGTTGCGCGATGCCAGAATGCCCAAACCAATCTTTTTTTAACGTCTCTTCACAACTGTAATTGTAGACAAGACTCCCCAACACATGATGCCAAGAAGACTGGGACAGGATAGCCTAATGGTCAGAATTTTGCGCTCGCAATTTGACCACCCAGGTTTGATCCCCGTTTGAGGGATTTTTCTCCTGGAGTTACCATTAGTGCTGACTCCACTCTCCCCAAAAGTCCTTCGGATGAGACTATATTTCCGAGGCCCTGTGTGCGAACCCACGATGAAAATCTTGCCATACGTTAAATCCTGTTCCTTTTTTCGTAAGAGTAGGCCATTGTGTGCCGGTGGGACAGATGACATTTACAAAACTGCATACGCTCGGGTACTGGATTAAGAAAAAACCACGTGAGTGCTATAAAGGGGAAAAAAAGAAGAAAAAACCACCATCAGCTATGGGAGACAGTAAGTGAATGCTGAGACAGCTGTTGTTGTTTTGTTGTTTTTCCCCTGCAGGTGGCACAGTGTCAGTTTTATACCAAACAAACAAACACAGCATACTTTTGAAATTGAAGTCAATTAGACAGGAGGGGAAGAGCGGTAAGGCCCCTAAGTTCACAAAACGGTGAGGTTTTTGCGTATGGGACCGTTTTTGCTCACCGTGCATGTAGCCACGTCCCCGACATGAGGATCTATTTAATCTCAATGCAAAATAGAAATTTAATATCTCCTGTTCCTCACTTTTTTTCCGCTTGTTTGTTCGTTTGTTTGCTTGTTTGCCAATTCAGGTGTAGCTTTTTCAATCCTCCAAATTAGTTGTCATGGATTTGCAGCAGAATGAATGATAGCAATGCCATTTGAACTCTCCATTTGGAACTTGAAAGCACTATCCTATTTTCAAAGTAACTGACATGTATGCCAGATAGATGTCAAATGAAATTTACAATGTTTTGCTTTTGGAGCACGCGATAAGTAGTCAGCTTGTTGCTCACAATAATTCGAACGAACGCACGAAGAACATCTTGTGCACACGTTAAAACCCGTTTCGCTTTTCGGAAGAATAGGCCATTGTATGCCGGTGGGAACGGATGGAAACATTTACAAAGCTGCACACACACGAACACTGGATGTTAAAAAAGAAAGGAGGGAAAAAAAAAAGCACATGATCAGAGTGCTTATTTCATTTTCCTCGAAATTTTTTTTTTTTTTTTAAAGAAGTCTGGACAATTTACACTGTTCTTATGAAACCAGAATATAAAATCAACTGAGTCATTATATTGTTTCAATGACAAGATAATCATCACTGTTGGCCGCATGATGGTTTTTCAATTAAAGAATAATAATGTGACCAGAAACCTTATGAGACGCCCCCCTTGCCAAGCGCGTGTGACGTTACATCCGGGTGATTGTTGGACTCTATGGCGGTTCTCGTACAAGTGAGTTTCGTGACATATGTGAAATTTGTTGTTGTTTCCAAAGACATCTCTCTTCTGAGACAGAAATCGTTTAAGCTGCATAGAGAGCGAACAAAAAATATTCAAGGTGAGACGTTTTTACATGGGTTTCCTTTTTGATTGAGAAAAACGCAGTTGTAGCAAACCCGGTCATATTGGGGGAGTAACACTTAACAATGACGGAGCTCCGTTGCCCTTTGTTTACATTTCTCGGGTGGGTTGCTGTGATCCAATTATGAGGTTAATGCATGGGTATTGAAAGTTGTCTTTAGCGGTATACCTTCCCAGCTTGAGGTCCCCAGATACATGCATGGGGATAGATCCAGCTTAGTGTTTTTGTCACTGGTATTACGATTTATTTACAAAAGCGATTACAACATACACAAGCGGTCTTAATACTTCAGTTGTATCATGACCAACGAAGTGAAGAAAGTCAAGAGGCCCGTGTTAAAAGATTATCTTGAGGCATAAGAGCCAGAGTAGAACATTTTGTGCGAAGTAATTGTGAAGGCTCAAGCATTGTCCGTTCATGATCATTAAGTTCACTCCATAAACAAGCTCTGGCACAATTTAAGAACTGGTGATTAATAATTGATGGAACAGTCCCTAAATTGGATAGCTCTGCTGGGAGCTTTTGCAATCAAACTAAACCAAGCCCTAGCATAGAGAGTAGCTGTCACAGTGCAGTGATTTTAGTGATTTGGTCATAATTCAGACATATTACCAGTGCACAGATTGCATGCTTTGCGTGATTTGAATCATTATTTGTGTCATCCATACCACTGGCCTCACCTGGCCTACACTTCTATGAAAGGTTGGTTTGTGTGTGGGTGATATTTAAAATTATGCATGCAGTCATATATAATGATATATATATAGATCTATATGAATTATGTGACTGCAATGGGCTTGTACCAGTTGTAAGATAATTAGTCAGTACCACTACCACTGTACCAGACATTTTAATTGCTATAGTAAAGATCAGCCAGTGGCCTCTTGAACTGATTTTGAAATATCGAGAACTGCCTCATTGTAAGTGTTCTCTGAAATACTGAATACTCTGAATCCTGCTTTACTTTGTTTTCCCCACATTCATTACAGTTACACTGTTAGTGTTTACAGCTTGTGATAAAATAAAAAAATCCACTTATTCTTTAGTTAGCTGAGAATAATAGATCAGTGGTGGTGACGTTTTTATATTTGCCCACCATTAAGGTAGCTGCTTTCCGATTTGGGGGGTGATGTTTAAATATACATGTATGCATTTTTAAAATGTCATCATCCACTCCTAGCCACACAGAAGGGCCTCCTCTTCTGAAAGGTGGCACACTTGCAGAACCTCAGTTTATACTAGTCTCAACTGCAGCCAGTGAAGGACCTTCAGGGGAGTGGAAGTTAGCACTGATGTTAAATCCAGGGGAAAAAAAATCCCCTATGTCTCTAGAGATGTATCATCTGTATGTCACATTCTCTGTGTGTGTACATGTGTGTGTGTATTTTATTTTTATTATTTATTCTTTTATTTTGAGGATAATGGAATAAGCGCTCATGAATGTGCTTTTTTACATCCAGTCCTTGTGTGTATGCAATTTTGTCAATTTTGTCATCCGCACACAATGGCCTACTCTTCCAAAAAGCAGAACAGGTTTTAATGTGTACACAAGATTTCTGCATGCATTCACACATGGGACTTCAGTTTATAGTCTCATCCGAAGGACTTTTTTTTGGGGGGGGGAGTGGTGCCCGCACTGATGTTAACTCTAGAGGAAAAATCCTCTTGAACGAGATTCAAACCTGGGTCAGCAGATCACAAGCGCATCACTCTAACCACTAGGCTGTGTGTGTGTGTGTTTGTGTGTGTGTGTGTGTGTGTGTGTTGTGTGTGTGTTGTGTGTGGTGTGTGTTGTGTGTGTGGTGGTGTGTGTGTGTGTGTGTGTTGTGTGTTTGCCTTATTTCTTAAATTTATTTTTCATTTATTCTTTTTATCTGATGGATAATAGAATAAGCACTCAAGAGCTTCCATGTGTGTATGCAGTTTTGTAATTTATGTCAAAATTGTCATGAATCTGTTCCCACTGGCACACAATGGCCTACATAATTTACAAAAAGCAGAACAGGATTTAAATAACGTGTGCGCAAGAATCAAGATGTTCCATGTCAGTTATATATATGCGCTTGCACACGGGGCCTCGGTTTATTCTCCTTGGAAGGGTGTGTGTGTGTTGTGTGTATGTGCCTGTCTGTGTGTGTGTGTTTGCATACATGTATGTATGCATGTGTGTGCTTACATGCATGCGTGTTGTGTGTGTGGTGCGTTTGCTATGCTGTTGCCGGTGTTGGTGATAACGTAATCATGGTAATGATATCATAACTTTTTACAATCCATAGCCTATAGGACCCTATCCCGATCAGCTTTATTTTCTGCTCTCTCTGATCTCTTCCACTGTTCTGAATGTGATCCACATCTTAAGCCGGTAAGGGATTTTAAAATCACACATCGTTCCTTTACTCATGCTCGATTTCTGTTTTCTTTTGAGGAAAATGCCAGAAGAAATTATGGTGATTGCTGTTAAATAGTATTTCATCATGCAGTTCACTTGGTTGTGTGTTTATTTCAAATATTTGCTCCCATAAATTTAATATATTTGCCAGTTCATTTGGCAGAGGGGACTACAACTTTTGTCCAAGATAGAGTACATCATGTAGAATTAGAAGCAGCTACATGGAGAACTTTTCTCACAAGCTTTCTTTTTATTTGGAAGGTGCTATGAAAAAGTGGCATTGACTGAGAATGGGTGAAGGGTTATGCTACTGAAGTAGGGAGATATTACGGATTGAGTAGCAAAGAATTTAACTTAAAAGGAAGATGGATTGAGTTGATAAAAAAAGAAGAACTGAAGATAGAGTGATGAGTTGTAACAGAGAGCTCTACGCCTACAAGGAGGTGGTTGTTATGAAGCACATTGTATACATGAGGGGAATCAGTATAGCCAAAATTGATACTAGTGTTGTGTGATAAGGCAGCTGTTTGGCAAATATAGAACTAAGGAAGCTGTTTTGCAAATTATGTTAGAAGCTAAGCAGGCTGTTTCAGTGTTTGATATAGAACTTAGGAGTCTGTTTTGCAATTTTTGCTAATGCAGTGACTGTGAGTATGAGTATGATGGAGAAGCTGTTTGGCAATGCAACACTGTTGATTTGATAGTGTATTTTTGCTGCTTAAATTAATCATGGTACCTGAGTATAGTGTACAGTATGGAAGACATACAAAGGATACATAAATATGTGTCACTGTCAGTGTGTGTGTGTGTGTGTAGTGTGATGTGTGATGTGTGATGTGTGTGATGTGTGTGCTGTGTGTTGACCTGAGACACTGTGTGACTGCATGTGTCACTGTGTGTGTGACTCTCTGACTCTGTGTGTGTGTGTGTGTGTGCGTGTGCGTGCATGCTGTGTGTGCGTGTGTGCATGTGTGTGTGTGTGTGTGTGTGTGTGTGTGTGTGATTGTGAGTGAGTGAGAGATTGAGTGAGTGAGTTGATTGATTGATTCAATTGTGAAGGAGTAAGCATAACAATTGCTTTTATTAACATCCAGCCTTTTATATCCATACAAACTAGTAAAACTAAAAGTTTAAAACTAATGTAATAACAGAGAAAATGAAAAAGAATCCACAAGCATAGATCTGTTTGTAACAATCAATTATAAATGGAATTTTATAAGTACTTCATAACTGTGGGGATAGAAAGAGAGGGAGAGACAGACAGACAGAGACAGAGGAGGGAATCTGGGAGAGAGGAGAGAGAGAATTGTGATGGTAGACTGTGTGGATGTGAAGTATAATAGTCCATGGCATTATGAGCTCATAGTCAGAGCTGTCGACATAAAGCATACATCCGAGGAACAGCAAAGTATGTACCTAGTAGGTAAACGCCATCTCCTACCTAAAAGCCTCCAACGAGCCAGAGTGGATTAATGTGGAATTCCGCAGGGGGACAATTAATACGGCTGGGGGTTGTCATTGCATTACTCTGTGACAAGAGAGCCAGGGGGAGAAAAGGGGATGACTTATCTGCTGAGCTCCACTAGCAGAGGTTGCCAGGCGGCAGACCTGTGGAAGTCAAGATTTATGATCCAGCACAACTGGAGGGGAAAGGTAGTGTGTCTTCTAGATTTTTGCAGTGCTCAGGAGGGGAGGCTAAGGACAGGTCACGCACATTTAACCCAGTGGGTTTCCGCCCCCTGTGAAATGTGAAGACCCACTGTCTTCAGCTAAGTGTTAATTCTCACTGTTGTAAAGTCTGCAAGAAGGTTGAGACTGGGGTTTTAGTTTCGGGAAGGTGCAGGTTTCGTTAAGTGTTTTCGTTCGTGTGCATCCATGGCTGATGTTTTATGATTCACTATTTTGTTAGGGTGAGTCCCAGATTTTTCTCTTGTTTATTTGGTTTTTCTATTATGGTGGTGTCAAAATATTTTGATAAACCATGAAGGCAATCACAGCTGTGTTTTATGATCTTAATCACAATAAATTATAATACTAGTTTTGTTGTTTTTTTCAGTAACAGCACATATTAGATTACTAACGTGTTTGGATGATGTTCATTTTGAAAGCACATTTTGTATTATTTAATCACAGTTGTATTAACTGCTGTGAAAGCTGTGTTAACTGCAAAGAACATACATCTGACCACACTACAACAGTCAACAGCGACAACAAAAGAACATTATTGACACATATTATAAATCTCTTGACTGCTAAATTATCATCACAAAAGATGTTTGTTCAAAGTTTAAAGTACCAATGCCATTCTTGCTGACGCTGGAAGAGAAATTATGTTGGTAGCAGTCAGCATTGAAACTTGAAGACGAAATAACAAAATGAACACTACTTGGGGGCCTTCCCTTAATTAACAAACACTGTAATCATATTTTAAACTTTTAATCCTTCAATTTTTGATAATTGCATTTTATATAACTTATAATTTATATATGCATAAAACTTTCACTGCAGAAAAACAATTATCACCAATTACAGTTACACAATCTCAGTAGCTGATTTATGATGGTAACCAGATATAATATGAAAACTAAAAGCATATGGCATGTAAAGGTTTGCATACCAATGCTTACGTTAACACATTTCTTATTCAATATCCAATACATGTAAAGATCATTGTCTAGGTATAATCATTAATTGTGATCATGGGTTTGCAGTCCTGTGCTCAACGCTCACACATTTCATACTACATTTCCAATGTGAACAATCAATATTATAGTTTATACCCTCAGTAGTGAAGAACTTCAAGAAGACTCTCTCTCCTCTCTCTCTCCTCTCTTCTCCTCCTCTCCTCTCTCTCTCTCTCTCTCCTCTCTCCTCTCTCTCTCTCTCTCTCTCCTCTTCGCTGCGTGCGTGCGTGGTGCGTGTGTGTGTGTTGTGTGTGTGGTGTGTGACATCAAGCAAAAAAAAAAAAAAAGAAAAAGAAAAGCATGAAGTACTGAAAATTGACATTTTCACATAATGAAAAGGTCCCCCCCCCCAAAAAAAAAAAAAAAGAAAAAAAAAAGAAAAAGAACTAGCTGCTGTATGTGTGTTTGTTTTAGTCTTTTAGTTTACCATCATCTTTTCAGGTGTCTGATCGAAGTTGGCGACAATGCCTATTGTGAAGTCAGCTAGCTATCTTGGCTGGCACTGTTACTTGTTAACTGTAACTGTGTAAGTGGCAACTTCTGACCTTCTGATGTGGACCATTGTTTGGCTGGGCCTTTGACGCAACAGCAATCAAAACCACTGATTAACATTGATAGAGAAGAGAATGTGTGAGTGTTGGTTGGAGTGTGTGTGTGTGTGTGTGTGTGTGTGTGTGTGTGTGTGTACAGTGTTGTATGCATTTCTATGTTATAAATTTTATAAATGTG
This sequence comes from Stramonita haemastoma, assembly GCA_030674155.1. NCBI lineage: Eukaryota > Metazoa > Mollusca > Gastropoda > Neogastropoda > Muricidae > Stramonita > Stramonita haemastoma. The sequence goes on from CM060322.1 coordinate 30,582,671, forward strand.
TATTTTTTTCCTTAAGTCATGATTGATTATTTTTTTTAATTATTTAGTTTGAGGGCTTGGTGTTAAAAAAGAAAGCATGTAATCCTTTTAATCTGTGTTAGTGTTACCCCCCCCCCCCCCCCACACACAACACCCAAAATATTATTCTCTCTCTCTCTCTCTCTTCTCTCTCTCTCTCTTCCTCTCTCTCTCCTCTCCTCTCTCTCTCTCTTCTCCTCTCTCTCTCCTCTCTCACTGTCATTCAGTCTAGTTCGCTATCAGCTTGACAAAGTTTGTCTACTTCTAGCTACACATGATAAGAAAGCCCTCACAATCAGAACTTACATAATGGAGTTATTTTTTCTGTTTCACACAGTCTCTCTCTCTCCTCTCATCTCTCTCATCTCTTCTCTCTTCCATCCTCTCTCTCTCTCTCTCTCTCTCTCTCTCTCTCTCTCTCTCTCTCCTCTCTCTCTCTCTCTCTCTCTCTCTCCTCTCTTCTCTCTCTCTCTCTGTCTGTCTCTCTCTCTCTCTCTCTGTCTCTCTGTCTCTGTCTCTCTCTCTCTCTGTCTCTCTGTCCTCTCTCTGTCTCTCTCTCTCTCTCTCTGTCTCTCTGTCTCTCTCTCTCTCTGTCTCTCTGTCTCTCTCTCTCTCTGTCTGTCTTCTTTCTGATAGTGTGCAGTAAATGCCACTAATGGCCTTAATGTTGTCTGGTGTCTGTGTGTGTTCGCATAAATTTGAGCAATTCAACTTTCAAGTGAATGAATGGTCTGCTTCAGCATAGCATTTGACCCAGAGAAATGAGAATGGGCCGGCCTTCCCAAATTTGTCTAGACACACTGTGTAATTGTGATTTTATATTCTGCTTCTTGTGTGCACAGTTTTCATGGTAAATGTATCTTATCCTGACAGTCAAGGCTGTAAACATTGAGAAGAGAAGGGGGGAGGGGCAGTTCTATTTTCTTTTGGAGGGTATACACATACAGCCGCCGCTGTGGCCTAGTGGTTAGGGCGTTGTACTCGTAATCTAAAGGTTGCGGGTTCGATCCCACTATTCCGCTATGGCGTTGTGCCCTTGGAAAAGGCACTTACGGCTATTTTCTCACCCACCCAGGTGTAAAAGGGTACCAACCTTGTGTTGGGGTTAACCCTGCGATAGACTGGCGTCCTATCCAGGGGAGTCTATGACTCTCAGTCGCTTAACGCCACAGAAACCGGATAAGCACCGGCTGAGAGCCTATGCTCGGACAGACTTAACTTTTAACTTTTTTTTAACACATACACATGTAACATACATGCATGCACACAGACACAGACACACACACACACACACACACACACACACACACACACACACACACACACACACACACACACACACACACACACACACACACTCAGACTTGACAGATGTCTGATAACACTGTTTTGTGGAAGGATCTTAAACTGAAGAACTAACTAGACTTGACAGGTTTGTGTTCTCATATATTTTTCTTGTTTAACATTTATTGAATGTCTGGTGCTTACTGACTTTTTTTTTTTTTTTTTTTTTTTTTTTATACATAAGACCAATAGTTAATGAAAAGATAGCGAAAAATAATGTTCAGCATTTATGGAGGACTAGTAAAGTAGTATGATTCATAGTACTTAAACATGATGTCAGCTGCTGAACTCATCTGTCACATTCCTGTGGGCAAAAAAAACCCAAAAAGTATGTGTGATACTGTTATGACAAAGAAGTTCTGAATATAGGCCTTAAAAGTAGATTCCCCTCCCCCTTAAATCTTCAATCTTGTGTGTTGAATTCGTCTTGTAGTGAATAGGCAGTGCACTCATTTAAATATTCTGTTTACATGCAAACAAGGGTATAGATCTACTCTGTTGCTCTGTTCCACCTCTCTCTCTCTCTCTCTCTCTCTCTCTCTCTCTCTCTCTCTCTCCTCTCTCTCTCTCATCTCTCTCTCTCTCTCTCTCTCTCTCTCTCTCTCTCTCCTCTCTCTCTCTCTCTCTCTCTCTCTCTCTCTCTCTCTCTCTCTCTCTCTCTCTCTCTCTCTCTCTCTCTCTCTCCCCTTTTGTCTTGTCTTGTCTTGTCTTGTCTCCTATTGTTTTTTCCTTTTTTCTTTACTCACCCTGTGTGCATGTGTGTGTGTGTTGGTGGGGGGGAGGCTCTCTCTCATTCACAAAGGGAGGAGGGCACACACACACACACACACACACACACACACACACACACACACACAACACACACACACACACACACACACACACACACAACACACACACACAACATAATAATATATAAATATATATATATATAAAATATATATAATATATATATATATATATAATTAAATATATATACATCATACACACACACACACTCTCTCTCTCCTCTCTCTCTCTCTCTCTCTCTCCTCCTCTCTCTCTCTCTCTCCCCTCTACTCACCACACACACACACACACACACACACACCAATATAATATAATACACACACACATACACAACACACACACCACACACACACACACACACACACACACACGCACGCGCCGACGCGCCGCGCGCGCGCGTTTGTGCACGCACTAGCCTACACCAGTGCGGGCACGTGCAGGCACGTGTGACAAGAGAGCAGTAAAGCTAGTATGGTAAAGGTGACAGAAGTAATGAATATGACGATCGTAAAGATGGATCCGGTAGAGTGTGATATATATATTCTACAGAGTGCATGACTGTTCATGTGGCCATAGTAGCCTACACACGAAACAGGCACCAACACCATTAAGCCTTCATCACCAGCAGTGGCTCACTGGCCGTATTCTTTGTGGGGAGGAGGGGGCTTAGGTTAACTGCTCCCCCATGCCTTAGGTAGGATTTTCTGACTTTGATATCGTGCCGTCCCTTCCTCTTTTTTCCTTTGATGTGCTGTCGTCGGGGGATGAGCAGAAGAAAGGTCATCTCTGTCTTGGTCTTTTTTGTACATTATTTGTATGTCAGTGGAGTCTGTCAGTCTCTCTGTTTTCCCCATGTTCGCGCGCGCACACACACACCCGAACGCACGCACACACATACACACACATACACACGAGCGCGCATGCACGCACGTACACACGAGAGAGAGAGAGAGAGAGAGAGAGAGAGAGAGAGAGAGAGAGAGAGAGAGAAGAGAGAGAGAGAGGAGAGAGAGCAAGCAAGCAAGCACAATTTGCCAGAGGCACCAGATGTTCCTTTGTTGACACATGATAGTGTAGGTGGAAGTGGGGGGCGGGGGAGGGGGGGGAGGTGACACGAAACCTCCCATCATACGCTGCAGAGAGCCCCCCCCCCCCCCCTCCCCTCCCCCACCTTTTCCGTATGGGAAATTCTTCCTGTCTGAAGTAGTCATTCATTGAATGTCACGAAAAGTTGGCACAGGTGTGTGGCATTAACGCGCGCGCGCGCGCGCGCGCGCGCGTGTGTGTGTGTGTGTGTGTGTGTGTGTGTGTGTGTGTGTGTGTGTGTGTTTTACAATGAGTATAAATTATCTCACACACACACATGAATGGAAACTGATCGAATGAAGATGAGAAAATAGATCTTAAGATCTATACCCAAGGGCAGCCGCCGCTGTAGTCTAGTGGTTAGGGCGTTGGACTCGTAATCTAAAGGTTGCGGTTCGATCCCAGCTTTCGGCTATGGCGTTGTGCCCTTGGAAAAGGCACTTTAAACGGCTATTTTCTCACCCACCCAGGTGTTAAAAGGGGTACCAACCTTGTGTTGGGGGTTAACCCTAGCGATAGACTGGCGTCCTATCCAGGGGGAGTCTATGACTCTCGAGTCGCTTAACGCCACAGAAACCGGATAAGCACCGCCTGATGAGCCTTAGGCTCGGGACAGACTTTAACTTAACTTTTTATACCCAAGGGCATGGAAACTTGACGGAATACGTAGTTCTAACCGCCACGTTATTGCAGATTTTTTTTTAAATGCCTCTATTCCAAAGTGCCCCAACTTCAGGACATGAAATCATGTTTCTAATCATCTTCTTCATTTATTATTAATTATTTTTCTTGATCGGGTTTTTTTATAGTGTGTTTGTGTATTTATAACTAAGGAGTGGGGGGTTGAACTAATATGCCTCAGCTGCCACAAAAAATTTACTTGCAGTGTGATGGACGCTATTGGCTAGCCGAATGGTTAAGACTGTTCCAGTTCAATTTCATGTGTCCATGACGTCGTGGGTTCGTATCTTGGTGGCGTCTAGTGAAATAAGGGTGGGGATTTTTTTTATTATCTCCCAGGTCAACTGAAAGTGCAGACCTGCCAGTGCCTTAATTCTCTTCGAGTAACCTATGTATACACATGTAGAATATCAAAACATGCACGTTAAAGATCATGTAACTCCTGTCAGCGTTCGGTGCGTTACAGAAAACACCAACATACCCTATCCCCGAAGTCGGAATGTGGCTACCTTCATGGTGGGCAAAACCTCCCCCATACGCAAAATCTGACCATAGGTGAATCGCAGAGTTCTAGCCGAGAAACCAAAACTAAACAAACAAAAAGAAAAAAATCCTGTGACGTGAATACTGTTGGTTAATTTAACAGAGAAATCTTCCTAGTGCCAGGAGTGATGAATCCCCACCCCCACTCTACTCTGAGTGGTTGTCGGACCACGTTTTGTCCGTTGTGGACGTTTGGCCCAGTGACCGTGTGAGTGGGGGATTTCTGTGTTGATTTCCCCAACTCTATGACCGTTTGACACACCTGTCGAAGCTTTAACTTGTCACTGTGGAGCTGAACCATTGACGTTAAGATCTGAGGGCTGAGCGCTAGGACTCGGTGCTGAAGCGTGTACAGAGGTTGGCAGTGTGTGTGTGTGGGTGGGGGGGGGGGGGGGGGGGGAGGTGAGAAGAGGGGAAGGGGGGGGGGGGAGGGTGGGGAATGTGTTTATTATCATTGCTAACAAAAGCGTTTTGACAGGGGGTGGGGAGGGGGTGACCGTTTCTGGCAATACGAGAATGATACAAATACCCACCTCTCTTATCGGCAGACTGTTCAGGTAAAACACACAATGCACCACACACACGCGCGCGGCGCGTGCGCTCAACAACACACAGCACACAACACACACACACACACCACACACACACACACACACACAACACACACACACACACACACACACACACTCGCACATTCACAGATCAATACAATGGGTATGTGTACACATCACGTTTGTTCGTGTAAACGGAGGCCTGCTCACACTTATGTCAGAACTATAAGCCATAGATATATATTTGTAAACGAAAACCCAGAGGTGGATAATGAAAAAGTGAAGGCTGGCGGTGGTGGAGAAGGCGGCGGGCGAGCCACTGACTAACTCAACCTGAGTCAGCTGCACTTGATATGAACCCGAACCCCGCTACGGTAAAATAGGTAGGTGGCTTAGGTAGCATAGGGCCCAGAGTGACTTGTGTCGTTCGCTTCACTGATGCATCATCCACCACGCCACATGCTATTGATTAGCAATGTAGAAACCCAACATGCTGTCGTGTGTGGTGGTCCTGGTAAAGTGAACATAGTCCACATAGTACGCGTGTGCGTGTGTCGGTGTGTGTGTGTGAAACCCACCACGTGCGTCGACTAGTTATATAGACTATCGACTATTTTCATGATTGTTGTGGATCTGAAGCAGAGTTGATGAAGAAAGCGCGCTGTTGGTGTTCAAACTTATTGTAAAGACAAAAGTTTTTGGCTTGAAAACGAAAGTGTTATCGGTTGTTTTCTCCGGATTTGTGTCTCGTGTGTGTAGTGTTAAAACGGTGTTGCTAGACTGAGACAAAACGTTCGTGGTAGCACTAGAGGTTTTGTGTGTGAGTCTTGTATGACAGCTCCGAACAAACTGATTGGAATTTATACTGTGGAGTTTATAATAGAGTCAGACAGGTAAGTTGTATTGATGTCTGATAAAGTGTTATGGGAGTCCATTGAAGAGAAACTATGATTGGTGACTTATATGAAAGAAAGAAGAAAGGCAAGTCTCATTGGAAAACAAAATCTGCTGGCATACTAAGGAAAATACTGAAAAGATGAAGTTGGGCTGCCCCCCCACCCCCACCCCCCCCTGCTAAGATCAGATAAATTTCAATGGCAAATTCCCTGTTGCATACGTGATATTTGCTACCAGCATAATAATTCTTTCCTTTTGCTGCTCAATACGAAGGATCACAACACGAGTGCAGGTTCACAAGTTAACTTTCATACAGAGGTGTGTATGTGTGTGTGTGTTGTCGTGTCTGTCTGTCTGTCTGTCTGTCTGTCTGTCTGTCTTTTCGTATGTCACTATTTTTATGTGTATGTGCGCTCTCTCTCTCTCTCTCTCTCTCTCTCTCTCTCTCTCTCTCTCTCTCTCTCTCTCTCTCTCTCTCTCTCCTCTCTCTCTCTCTCTCTCTCTCTCTCTCTCTCTCTCTCAGCATAACGTGTCATGTGTTTAGTCACAAGTGCATTTGACGTACATGTTCAACGCTCATACATCAAACAAGTGACATCTTTTTTTCTTTTATTTTTGATCCCCCAAAGCTATTGTATGACATTGCATATATATGGAGTCTGCCTCAATATGATAGCACGACCCACAGGTATACCTGTTGAAAACGTCTGTTGTCAAGCAGATGAGATAGAGAAAAGAGAAAAATGGTGTGTTCTTTATGTCGAAGTGTTCGAGGATGACGACGAATGCATCCTTTATCGTAGAAGGTTTGTGTGTTGTGCATCTATATCTATGTCCTATGTGGAGAATCGATAGTTGGCTAGCTGCAAGGCATGTGCGTTGTGTCAGCTTGGATGAAAATAGGGAGAGCCGAAAAAGCCAACTGTTGGGCTATAGATCATTATCTTTTTTTTTTTTGTTTTAGGGGTAGCTAAAGGTTGATAACCTGTGTGTTGTGTGTGTGTGTGTGTGTGTGTGTGTGTGTGTGTGTTGTGGTGTGTGTGTGTCAGTCTGTTGTCTGTTGTCTGTCTGTTTTGTATGTATGTTTTTATCTGTCTGACTGTGTGTGTGTGTGTGTGGTGTGTGTGTGTGTGTGTGTGTGTGTGTGTGTGTGTGGGGTGCGTGCGTGCATGTTGTGTGTGTGTGCGTGTGAAAGAGAGAGATAGAGAGTTGTCTGAGTCACCATCGGAAGCTTTGTTTCACGTGGTTGTTAGCAAGCTGCTATTATATTCTCATCATGATAAATATATATATATATATATACCCGCATTGACGCGCACACAAATACAGTGCTCTCTCTCTCTCTCTCTCTCTCTCTCTCTCTCTCTCTCTCTCTCTCTCTCTCTCTCTCTCTCTCTCTCTCTCTCTCTCTCTCTCTACCATCTCACACACACACACACACACACACACACACACACACACACACACAACACACACACACACACACACACACACACACACACGTAATCATCCGGGCGCCCATTGCGTGACATAAGCGTTAATTCCCATCAGTAATCCGTGCGGAAGCGGTAAATGTCACCATGACCCGTAGATGATTGACACGTGTGTGTATAGGGCTCTCTCTAGAGCTCTTGGCACAAGCCTCACTCAAGGCTGATTGATATTGGTCAGCAAACTCAGCGCTGTCTTTTTTTGTTGTTGCTGCCCAGTTAATCATATATATATAGCATCAGTGTCTATGATAATTAAAATATAAAAAGGAATGAAATATATAAAAAAGTGGCTTTGTTGACGTGTTCGGCTTTTTGTTGTTGTTTTGTTTGTTTATCTCCTCGGAACAAAAGAGCCTGTGCCTACCCGCAAATGCCGCCGGATAGGGCAGAAACTGAGAACGCACATAATTATATAGATCTGTGTTTTGTGATAACAACAGAGGTTAATTGTCCATTTGTTTATTGCGTGTTCGCCTGCTGCGGAAAACAAATGGATTTTTTCTCACCGTGACAGAGATGCCGTTGTATAAGGAAGAGGGAAAAAAATATTCGTTGCTCTTGGGTTTCTGTTTCTTCTTTACGGCAACGCAACGCATTTTCGCTCGAATATGACAGACAATACTAGTAAGTTGCTGCCTGAGCGTTCGACGAAGAAGTTTGCACACACGAGATAGTTTTTCCACATCATTTGTTGTTTTTGGCCATGGACAAGTTTGTTGATGCCGGGAGTGTTTTTACACGCGCTGAATGTATGTAAATGTATGTATGTCGCGGACGGCACGTTAGTCACAGTATAATAAGTATATTCCCTGCTCTTCTTTCATTACCTGCATAATAGCATTCTTGTCATCACCTTGAACCTTCCATAGTTTCCTAGTTGAGGGGAAAAGGTCTGGACGTCCGCTTTGGACGCCAGTCAAAAAGTGGCCGGGTTTGTTGTTTAGATGAGCTAGAAAGACAGTGGCAGGACGGTCTCTGCCTTACAAGTAAACCCTGAGGTTTTGGGTTCGATCTCCAGCCTTGCCCTTTCTTCCCAATTTGGCGAGAAAATCGAACTGAATGTCGAAGTCCTTCGGATGAAAATAGTATTTATAAATCGAGGCTCCCGTGTGCGAATGCACGCAGAAGTTGAGAACGTCTTTCGCATTCAAAAACCCATTTGTATTTGTATTTTGTACCACTTTATGTCACAGCAGATCTCTCTGCGTGAAATTCGGCTGCTCTCTCCGAGGAGAGCGCGTCGCCACAAGTGCAGCGCCTACCCATTTTTTTTTCTTTTTCCTGCATGCAACTGTATTTGTTTCCCTATCAGAGTGGGTTTTTTCTACAAATTTTGCCAGGGTCAACCCCCTTGTTGCCGTGGGTTCTTTTGCGTGCGCTAAATAGTGATGTGTAACACACGGGACCTCGGTTGTCGTCTCATCCGAAAGACTAGCGCCCTGACCACCACTTAGGGTCTAATAGATGGGGGGAAAGTTTTGGGCCCAAACGGGGTACGAACCACCGCACACTACGACCCGACTTTTTGCTTCTAGGCAAGGCACGTTACCACCTAGACCACCGATCCACCAACCCATACCGCCTTTCAAAAGATAAGGCCATAACGGATGATAAAATTGCAAAAAACGCATACACACAGGTGTCGCGTTTAGACACTAGAAGTGGGGATGTGGCTACCGAAATGGTGGGGGTGGGGGGGGGGGGGGGGGGGGGGGGGGGGGGGGGGGGGGGGGGACAAAAAGATGAATGAGCTCTCTTTTGGTCTCCAAGGCACCATTATGCTATAATTGAAGTGTGTGTGTGTGTGTGTGTGTGTGTGTGTGTGTGTGTGTGTGTGTGTGTGTGTGTGTGTGCATGCATGCATGCATGCATGCCTGGGAGAGGGGGGAGCAGGGGTATTTCTTGAGCGTGAGACCAAAGGGCTTTGCACCTCATGACATTGAGCCGCCAGATGAGTTTACCCCATAATCTTACTGGGACGTACAGTACAGGGGGGAGGTAGCCTAGCAGTTGGAGGTAATTTTCTATGAACAGAAAATCTGCTGGATGTATGGGAAGGAAGGGGGTGGGTTAGGGTGGAGGTCAAGAAAAATGCTTAGCCTTCCCATACCCCCCTTCCCCCAAACCCCTGCTGCCATAAGAATATTTCTCATGTTTGTGCTTGACCTGTTTTCATCCTAGTGGTGTGTTGTCTGCGGTGGTGTGAAATGTTCTTCGTGGACTGTATGTTGTTTCCGTTGAGATAACTATAATCCTCTCAGGCTACACACCAATATTACTCTGGGGCACTTGCCCCTTTTTTTTTTTGTATCTATATAACTCTTGCATTCATACTACACGTACGAAAGAGGCATTCACAGAAATAACAGCTTTTTTCGTGAAATACTAGCCACTTATTCAAAACTCATGTGATTTTGCGCAAGTTTGGTAGGTTTGAATTTTAAAAAATTATCAGACACTATACCCCCTCAGTCCTTTGTCGTCTACTAGCTTCCTAACCGTAGTGTGCATGCAGGGGTCAACACTGTCGGAACACAAGCAATCCTCATCTGATGATCATTTCCAACTTTCTCGTGACTACCTGGTATTGCTGTATGTCCTCAATCCCAAAAACAAGTACACAGTGCATTTTTTCATACTTTAAAAAAAATCTGTGAAAATCAAAACAATTCCCCCCCCCCACTAGCACTCTGTAGAAGATACTACATGACCCACAAGCTAAAGCAGGAGTGTAGCCTCACGGACCGTTGTTTCCATATTCTCATGGACTGTATCACTATCTAGTGTATGTTGCTTCCAGTCAAGCTCATCGCTGACTCCGCAGTGACCGATGCTGACCAAGAGGCCGAGGTGAGGTTCGTTGTGGGTCACTTGCAGAAAAACGGAAATTCACAGTGAAGCCCCCCCCCCCCCATCCCCTCTTGATGGGTTTTGTCTCTGACGCATCTCCTTCCTGTCCTAATCGTGCTGTGTGTGTGTGTGTGTTGTGTGTGTGTGTGTGTGTGGCGCGCGTGCGTGCGTGCGTGCGTGCGTGCGACCGCGCAATCCTCTCTCTCTCTCTCTCTCTCCTCCTTCTCTCTCTCTCTCTCTCTCTCTCTCTCTCTCTCTCTCTCTCTCTCTCTCCTCGCTCGCTCGCTCGCTCGCTCGCTCGCTCGCTCTGCTATTTCTGGCAATAGTTACCCTGGGAAATAGACTCTGTGATTACAGTGGTTGCAAGATCTACTAATCTAGATAATTATCTAGACCCATCTACTCTCAATAAAACAGTTCGAGCTCTCTCTCTCTTCTCTCTCTCTCTCTCTCTCTCTCTCTCTCTCTCTCTCTCTCTCTCTCTCTCTCTCTCTCTCTCTCTCTCTCTCTCTCTCTCTCTGCGCACGAATGCACCGTTATGTGCGTACATGCATGTATACATACATAATTATATATTTACACAAATGCATTGTGTTTAACTTGAGTATTGGCGAGTAGTGTGTAAGAACATCGAAATTCGTTGAAAAGAAAACGTGACACTCAATAGTTAATACCTAACACTGCAAGTGTAACAGGTAGTGATCAGTAAGGTAGAACTCCCCCGTGGGGATGCCCGGGGGGGCTTTGTCTGTATAAAATTATATTAAATAGCATCCCCACCATCTGGAAAGTCTTTGCTAGGAACTCCTTCTTTTCTATCCTTGTTTGTGCCGTGAACACTCTTTTTCTTCCTTTCTGTTTCACCTCCTTCTTGTCTATTTTCTGCCTTTCTTGGTCCATTCTCCTGCCACCACCACCCCCTCCCCCAGAGAGACTTAAAATATAAACAATTTTCTCCCACGCCCAAGTCGGATACGCTGGTCCCGACTTATCAGGCGCTTAAACTAGTTTAAGGCAGTGCTACGTATTTTTGCTCTTATAACAGTCAACAATAGTTACTGTCTACTGTCTGAGCATTCAAAGAAAAAGGCAGACTGATATTTTATGTTCATATTTCTCGAGATCGGGGAAATGATAAACAAGTGTCTTTTGTCTGGTGATCTTCAGCTTTGATGTCTAGGTCTGTTCTTTCTTGTAGAGGATAAGATCAGACAGTGGTGAAATATCCAGGACAATGACTTTAGTTCGCAGTCACTTCACCTGTCTTGTCCTGCAGGTGGTTTTGGTCTAGAGCTGCGTCCTTGTCTGTTGTACCATCCGTCTCGCTGACTCACCTCTTGTCGATAGACAGATAACATCATGATTTTAAATTTGCCTCCAGGTTATAAATGGGGAAAAAAACTCGAAAATCCTGATTTTTCTTCCCTCGTCTGCTGTAACTGCTTGTCTCGCTTCCTCTGCTTTTAAGATCAGACCGATCTATGTATATTTATATGTGAACTACCCCAGGACTATGGGGTAATAAACACCTGCATTGCCTTTGCGAGTTTGGCCTTTCTATACTGTCCTCGTCTCTGCTTTCTGTTGTGGTGACTATGCCCTTGAGGCCAGGCAGCTGTGAAACACTATAGTAGTACTTAGTTGATGTACTGTCTGGATATTATCGCTGAACCAGTGGAGTGATATTTGGGATTTCGGGAAAGAGGGGGGGGGGGGGGGGTTGTCAGGTCGCAAGGTCAGCAATGACTGTACGTAGATGTTAGTGCGTTGAATGATTTAGTGACTGTGACCACAAGTGACCGTCTGTCCAGACATAAAGTTGCTGGATGGGTATTTTATGACTTCATGGAGCTGGCTCATCTCGGGAGTTCTGTGGATCTCTGCATGATCGACCGTGCCGAAAGCCGGAATAGCCAGTTTGATTAATGCTTGGGGGCGTTTTCTCACCCAAGTTTTCATCCGTTTGTTTGCAACAGTTTCGATTAATCTGCATGGTTGAAACAGTGTGCTTTTGTTGTTGCTAATGTTGCTTTAATTTTTGCGGCTTTTTAAACAACGAACAGTAGTGATATAATAAAGAAGGCAACATGAAAGTGAAATGAAAATGTTCTTTGTTTATGAAATGGCACCATTTCGTTTGTTTCAGTTGATAATTACAATTTCAAGACATAAAAACATTCAAAACCTTTCCCCCATCAATTGGCGGTATCTGTTACATCTGGGTAGTAAAGTGTTTGACATGTGTTTCCAAATATCCCTATACATAAAGATTAAATCTACAACTTTATTTCCACTTATCTCGCGGGGATAGGGACGATTCGCTCCGTGGGTAGTAGTACTTTTGACACTTGATCCAAGGGTTATGAGCACGATTCTCACTGATAGCTGCCTTGTTATTAAATAACTTTTCGGAACCAACATAATGTGTTGACTCCAATCCCTATCCAACCTTGCATGTAAGGATAATCCTATTTCACCCCCTTTTTTCGTTCCTGGGCTAGAGGTTGGAGGTTCACCAATTGTGAGATTTTGCGTATGCCACCGTTTTGGGTTTTTTTTTTTAACCCATTATGAAGGTAGCCGCATTCCGACAGGGGATATTCCACCTTTTGAAGAACAGTAGCCCATCTTGCGCCGGTAGAAATAGATAACAAAAAACCACACCATGTATGCACGACGGTATAGTGTTTAAAAACAAACAACGATACCATTGTGCATGCATGACTTTTTGGCAGCAGAAAAGTACCTGCAGAAATCTACCAAGCCTGGTCATGTATTCTGTTGAATCCTTGTGTTCAGGACTAACCATCGTGGTCATGAATTCATAATGATAATAATAAAACTAAAGGAAATTTTTTATATAGCACTATACCTTATAGTTATAAAAAGAAATCAATGCGCTTATTTTCAGCCTATTCATACACATGCAGCCAAAAACAGTTTGTAGTTTTAACAAATTCAAGTGCACGCGCGCACACACACACACACGCACGCACGCACGCACGCACGCGCGCGCGCGCGCGCGCGCACACACAACCACACACACACACACACACACACACACACACACACACACACACACACACACACACAGGTTATACACTTTAGAAGGGTGATGGGGATTTCGGCTGCTGAATTCAGGGACAGATATGAGATATAACAGGAGGGGAAAATCTTAGGTTTGAAATAAGTATGTCTCGAGGCTGGATTTAAAAGTGTCTTAAGTAGGCTTTTGGCGAAGGGAGAGAGGGAGGTCATTCCAGATCGATGGACTAGAAATAGTGTCAGTGATGGCCAACGATGAATTGGTTGAATCAGGCAGAATTGAGGACATGGTTAATGCCAAACCTGTGATGTTGTTGGTTTATTAATTAACTCTCCTGCTTCGTTTTCGCACAGCCAATCACAGCACGGAATGAAACAGACCAGTAAACTGACCTTTCAACATTTTGTCCTCAAACGCGCGTTTTTTTTTTTTGTTTTTGTTTTTTTTTTTTTCTTTGTTTTTTTTTTGGTAAAGATTTGCTGTGGTGGCTGTGGTGTTGCCAAGCGCTGTTTTGCCTGCTCGTTTGTTTGATGGACAGAAATCTATTTTGGGACAAAAATGCGGATAGAGATTGACAGGTCATTCTTTTTGTGCGGAGAAAGAGGGTTGTGTCTGTATGGCAGAAGGGTGGGGTGGGATGGGGGTACATTCTGTGTGTGTGTGTGCCTGTGTATGTGTGTGTGTGTGTGCGTGTGTGTGTGTGTGGTGTGTGGTGTGTGTGTGGAGTGAAATGGCCTGCCATCAATCAATCTTACGTGGCTGGGGAGGGGGAAAAGCCTTTGGTGTGACGGGGAGTGCAGATCCATGTTTGTTGATTCACGCCAGCCATTCCACCACCGCTGGTACTGGTAGTGCATTGGGGGAAACATCACTTGTGAACGGGGGTTTCTGTTCCGTTCAAATGCGCTTTACCTGTAAATCCACCGACGGCTTTGCTTAGATGTTGTTTCCTTGCTTCTTTGCTTGCCAATGTGATTACAGTCAGATTGAGAGTATAAGGGGAGAGGGAGAACAAGGGGTCTGGATAGGGGAGAGCTAGTGGTGATTTTGTACATATGTGTAATATGTATATAGAGATATATATGTGTGTGTGTTTGTATGTG
>CM060322.1:30599571-30605133 GCA_030674155.1 Stramonita haemastoma
CTGTCTCTCTGTCTCTCTCTCTCCCCCCCCTCTCCCCCCCCTCTCTCTCTCTCTCTCTGTTTCGGGGGGGGGGGGGGGACAGAGAGACTCATATTTTGCAAAGGTTACCCCCCAAAACAAAAAACAAAAAAAAACCGCAACAACAACAAAAACTGTGAACTGTGTTTATACTTTTTCTGTTTCTATTCATCCTACTCGTTTCCAGTTTGCTTCGTCGTCGTCGTCGTCTTCTATCTTTTTCTGCTTTCTCCTTATTTTTTCCCGTTCCTCGGTTAGAGCTCCGAGGTCCACCAGTGGTGATATTTTGCGTGTGCGATCGTTTCTGCCCACCATGAAAGTAACCGCATTTCGACTTCGGGTAGGCCTATGTATGCTGGATGTGTTCGTGTTTGCGTAACCAACCCAAAGCTGACATGAATGATTGGATCTTTGACATGCATATTTGATCTTCTGTATGTATATTATATAATGTACACGAAGGTAATTAAACCACTGGCAGGTCTGCACTTCAAGTTGACATGGGATATCGTAAAAATTCCCCACCCATAATTCACCACACGCCATTGTAATTCGAACCTTCGACTTCATGGACCCATGGGATTGAAGTCGAACGGTCTTAACCACTCGGCTGTAGCGTTGGTCTGTATAAATCTCCTCCTCCTCCTCCTCCTCCTATTCTTCTTCTTCTTCTCCACCTCCTTCATCATTGTCATTGTCGCGTCCTCTTCCTCCTCTTCCTCCTCCTCCTCTTCCTCCTTCTCCTTCCTCTCCTCCTCCTGCACCTTCTTCTTGCTCGACATCGTGGTGTTTTTTTTTCTCCGCCTTTCTTTTAATTTCCCACCTTTTTTTTTTCTTTTTTTTTCGTCATGTTCGGTGTGAAAAGGGCAGGCGAGTGCATACAAAAAGGAAAAGGGGCAGAGGTGTTAAACGGAACTGATAGAGGCAGTGAAAAAGGTTAAAAGAGGGTGTATTGGAGTGCAGTCAGTACATCCATGGACACAACGCGAAAGGACACACAGCTGTGTGTGTGTGTGTGTGTGTGTGTGTGTGTGTGTGTGTGTGTGTGTGTGTGTGTGTGTGTGTGTGTGTGTTGGGGGGAGGGGAGGGGCTCTATCTTCTTGCAGCCTGTAAAGCTTGTGCTCTTCTTTTTCTGCCACCATGACAGCTCAACAGTATAGAATAATGTAAGATGATTCCAATATTTAGAGACTGTGGGTGAGAAAGACAGACTGGCAAAGCTTGCCTATATTTGTGTAGTGGATAATTTGGGAAGGCACATAAAATATTTAATACCCCAAGAGTAAACTGAAGTAAGAAGTGTCAAGAAAGAGAGTGAAAGAAAGGAGGATTTGTCCTTGTCGCACAGAGTTTCAAGAAGGTTGACGGTATAATAACACCGGGAGAGGTCCTGGTATATCCCGGGTACAGTCATAATAAATTGCTCCATAGCCAAGAGGCAAAACAATCTCTAGGGCTATGGCCATAATGACTCTATACAATTACACACACACGCACGCACGCACGCACGCACGCACGCACACACACACACACACACACACACACACACACACACACACACACACACACACACACACACACACACGCACACACACACACACACACACACACACACACACACACACACACACACACACACATGTAATAGCTCTCCACAAAGTCTTAAAAGAGAACAATTCTCTCCCACGCCGAAGTCGGATGCACTGGGCCTGACTTGTCAAGTGCTTAACGGCAGTGCACCGCATTTTCGTGCTTATGACAGACAACAACAGTTGCTGTCTGAGCATTCGACAAACAAGAATATAGATAGCGTCGTAATTAAGGGGGGAAACAGTTCCCCATGCTTCGGGCATAATGACTATATAGGGCTGTAACTGTGTTTTATTGTTTTATCTGCTTTTTTCTTTCTCCTGTTTTTTAAGGATCGGTATTTATGTTTCCAACGATACATTTGGATCGCTGAACAAAAACATTTTTTACAACTTTCTTTCTTTTGCAAAATTAGGAAATGATAAATCATGCGAAATATTGATACCCTCCCTACCCCCCCCCCCCCTGCCCCCAAACAACAACAGCAACAACAACAAACAAAGCTTATAACTGAGAGGAATGCCATGGAATGTTCTTTTGCATGTTAATGAAAATTGACAAGATTAAAATCATGGTTTGGGTTGGTTTGTAAATTTTTGCATTTTTGGTGGCGGGTAACTTAGCAGAGGGACAAAGCAGTTGCCAAAAGGGGGGGGGGGGGGGGGGGGGGGGGGGCGCTGGGCTCTAGACATAGCATGCACGTACCACAATCGCCATCAACGTCTGGCCTCAGACCATCACCAACACTAATCATCATCATGGAGTACTATAGTGATGAGTGATGGACTGTTGATATCTGTGTGAGGTACTGAGGCCCTAACGAGGATAGGAGTGGGGGTAGGGGGTGTAGATGACTGCTGGTTGACATGCCGCCAACATCTCTTGAGGCCTTGTGGGCCTGTCACATGCACCAGCATGCTTGCTTGCTCACTCGCTCTCCTGACATCTCTGTCTGTCTGTCTGTCTGTCTGTCTGTCTGTCTCTCTCTCTCTCTCTCTCTCTCTCTCTCTCTCTCTCTCTCTCTCTCTCTCTCTCTCTCTCTTCTCTCTCTCTCTCTCTCTCTCATGTTAAAAGAAAGTCAGTTTTTTTTAATTTCCAGATGGTACATTGAATTTAAGCAGTGCATTTTGCTTTTTTCATCAAGCCATCCCATCTATCAAGGAACAAAAACAACCAAGTGTGTGTGTGTGTGTGTTTTGTGTGTGGTTCGTGCATATATATATATATATATATATATATATATATATATATATATATATATATATATATATATATATATATATATATATATATATAATATGTATGTGTGTACCTCTCTCTGTCTCTCTTTCTCTGCATCTCTCTCTCTCTCTCTCTCTCTCTCTCTCTCTCTCTCTCTCTCTCTCTCTCTCTCTCTCTCTCTCTCTCTCTCTCTCTCTCTCTCTCTCTCTTGTACAGTAGTCCAAGGCCTATCATTCATTATACATGACCATAAAACCAGATCTAAGCTCTGCCCCTCTGCTCTTATATAGCTGTCATAAAAAAGAGCGTCTTTGTAGCGTACTACTACTACTACTGTGGGATAGTTAACGTGTGGCGGGAAGTAAAACCCCTACCGAGTCCCCAAGGTTTTCATTCCTTTGTTCTTCAGGTTTATATAGCCCAGCCCAACCTGACTTTTCAGTGGCCATGTCAGGACTGTTTACACTTTACAAGCGTAATGCATAAATCCTGTTATTTCATGTCAAACTGGTCCGCTGGACTTTAGGGTGAGCAGAAGAATGAAGCGTTTGGAAAAGAAACCTGGACATAATATATTATACTACAATGTACATCACCGGGAAAATCAACACAAGGTATCCATACATGAAAATTGGGCTTTATGGTATTGTAGTTTTTGCCAGGGAGTGGGGGGGGGGGGGGGGGGCACACACTCACATACATACATACATAATACATACATACATACATAATACATACATAATACATATAGACTATATTTTTATATTTATATATAATAAATGATCATGAAGTGAACGCACACAAAATTCAACATACTGATATGAAAAATATTAATTGGTAATTACGTTTCACACACACACACACACACACACACACACACACACACACACACACACAGACACACACACACACACACACAGTTTTTTTTTAAAAAAAAGAAGAATAAAAGAAAAATGGGTGCTCATCACCCCACACTTTGATGTTCAATCTCAAGTTAAATAGTGTGCTTGTAATGTTGCTGTTGCAGTGTTGGCGTGTGTGAAGTTAGCTTCCAGTGTTAGTTGACAGTGCAGTGACTTGCGCTTTAAAAAAAAAAAAAAAAAAAAAAAAAAAGATCACGTCACGTCACGTCGCACATTCCTGTCAAATCCCAAGTCAAACAGCGCGCTGCTATTGGCGAGGGTTTTACCTGGTGGCCGTAGCAGATCTGAAGTTGGGTGTCAGGATTCTAAATCTACAACTCCTCATTTTATCAGCCCACATTTTAAAAAAAATGGATATGTTGAGTTTTTAACCTGGGAACCTAAGAAGGAAGGTTAGGTGGCAGGATGGTTAAGACGGTTTACCTGCCAAACAAGTAAACCGCGAGGTTCTGGGTTCGATTCCAGCCTTGCCCTTTCTTATGTTGGTATTATGCGTGCAGACTGTATCACATGAACTCAGATTTGATAAAGATGTTTTTGTGTTTTCTTCCATGAGGGAATAATAGAATATTCTTGTGGTACCCTCTGTTGTTCATGGGTGTAATTTGTGCTCGGTATAAGTGAGGTGCCTAACAAAGGAATTTTACAGTCGCAGTTTCGAGTTCCTCGTGAACCTGCAACGTACTGTACTAGGTAAAGTATACGCACGACAGGTAATTTCTCTCCTGCACCACAGTGTCTCGTTTGAAATCTGGTGTGAGCAGTGGGTGGGACACGTCTCAGTGAACAGCTAACGAAGCGTTGACCCTATGTTGTGTGGGCGGTGTTAACTGACTGTAACAAATCTTCTAGCTTTGGGGTTGGGGGGGGGGGGGGGGAGGGGGCTAGCAGAATGGGCAATGGAGACTGCAGTGGGAGGGAGGGAGAGGGCAGGTTTGACTTGCCTTCTTCCGACTTGCCAAGAAAGTAATCCTGTCTACTGACCCATGAATCGCCTCGTTGACTTTTCCCAGAGGGTTTTATTTTAGAGACTTTGTTATTGCCTTGGCTTGACTCCTTGGCGTAGGAGGCTAGGTGAATGTACTCACCCATGTGTGTGAATCGATGGTTTAATTAATTAAGGGACAGAGTACTGTGACACTGATGTCAGCGTACTGGTGTTCTCGTAGATAGGGATTTTTCCCACCCAAAACTTCGACTTATGCTGCCGATAGATAGCCTGGCTGCTTTCCTCCACCCCCTACCCTTGCCCCTTGCCCTGTCCCTCCTTTCATTCTTGTCTCTTCATTAAGGGAGGCATGGGGGGTGAGGGTGGTCAGTGTCTTTGCTTGATCAAAGGAGACAAGACAGGTAGGCTACATGTCTCTCCATTTATTTCCATGCTATGTGATCCCAGTGAAGCGAACTTTGGGATTCTTTGGTCACGTGGGTTTTCTTCGCAGTTTTTTTTTTACCGGGACCTGTACAACACACGCGCGCGCGCGCAGTGTCACTCCTTTCTTTGGTATTTTCTACGTAGTTTATTCACACATGCATAACTTTGTGACCGCACAAGTTTGTATATTCACTTATGCACATGTGTCTAAAAAAGTATACAGTAATCTGACATATAATGATACATATAATATATAATATCACACGTACACACACACACACACACACACACACACACACACACACACACACACACACACACACACACTCACTGAATTCAGGCTCGCCCCCTTTGTAAATCACACGATGATAAAATTGTGACAGGTACGAGTAGTTGGTTTCAGGCAAGAAATTGGACACACACACACACACACAC
>CM060322.1:30605233-30705233 GCA_030674155.1 Stramonita haemastoma
GGTGAATGCTGCAGGCACTTTGCACTCAGCCGACGTTCCCCAGACAATTTGCTTCAAAGGGAAAAAGACAAACAACCGCCAAAATCTCCTTTCAAAGGCAGAGAGGTGAAGGGTTGCGTAGTGTGTGTACTATGCCTTGAACTTTTGAAGGGGGTGAATTAGTAAATTAAATATATTACTGTTAGTACCGCCAGTCCCCAACGTGCTCTACTTGCTGTGCTGTCAGTCTTTGTTTGCTAATATGTCTGTCTGTCTGCCTGTCTCTCTCTGCGGACCCCCTCCTCTCTCTGTCTCTGTCTCTGTCTGTCTCTCTGTCTGTCTCTCTCCCCCCCTCTCCCCCCCCCCCCTCTCTCTCTCTCTCTCTTCTGTTTCGGGGGGGGGGGGACAGAGAGACTCATATTTTGCAAAGGTTACCCCCCCAAAAAAAAAAACCAAAAAAAAACCGCAACAACAACAAAAACTGTGTTTATACTTTTTCTGTTTCTATTCATCCTACTCGTTTCCAGTTTGCTTCGTCGTCGTCGTCGTCTTCTCTCTTTTTCTGCTTTCTCCTTATTTTTTCCCGTTCCTCGGTTAGAGCTCCGAGGTCCACCAGTGGTGATATTTTGCGTGTGCGATCGTTTCTGCCCACCATGAAAGTAACCGCATTTCGACTTCGGGTAGGCCTATGTATGCTGGATGTGTTCGTGTTTGCGTAACCAACCAAAGCTGATATGAATGATTGGATCTTTGACATGCATATTTGATCTTCTGTATGTATATTATATAATGCACACGAAGGTAATTAAACCACTGGCAGGTCTGCACTTCAAGTTGACATGGGATATCGTAAAAATTCCCCACCCATAATTCACCACACGCCATTGTAATTCGAACCTTCGACTTCATGGACCCATGGGATTGAAGTCGAACGGTCCTAACCACTCAGCTGTAGCGTTGGTCTGTATAAATCTCCTCCTCCTCCTCCTCCTCCTCTTCTTCTTCTTCTTCTTCTTCTTCTTCTTCTTCTTCTTCTCCACCTCCTTCATCATTGTCATTGTCGCGTCCTCCTCCTCCTCCTCTTCCTCCTTCTCCTTCCTCTCCTCCTCCTGCACCTTCTTCTTGCTCGACATCGTGGTGTTTTTTTTTCTCCGCCTTTCTTTTAATTTCCCACCTTTTTTTTTCTTTTTTTTTCGTCATGTTCGGTGTGAAAAGGGCAGGCGAGTGCATACAAAAAGGAAAAGGGGCAGAGGTGTTAAACGGAACTGATAGAGGCAGTGAAAAAGGTTAAAAGAGGGGGTATTGGAGTGCAGTCAGTACATCCATGGACACAACGCGAAAGGACACACAGCTGTGTGTGTGTGTGTGTGTGTGTGTGTGTGTGTGTGTGTGTGTGTGTGTGTGTGTGTGTGTGTGTGTGTGTTGGGGGGAGGGGAGGGGCTCTATCTTCTTGCAGCCTTAGTCCAGTCAAATTAAAATTTGACCTCAAACTAACTGCTTCGAAATATTTAAGTGCAGGAATCGGTTCATTTGGCCATTTTGTTCATGCACACTAAAATCTAAAACTGTAGATGGTTCAATCTTTACGTAATTAACAAAAAACTTTTAGAAAAATGGGGTTTTTATGTCGGGGACCAAAACAGACCAACTGCGCGGGATTTGTGCACCGGCACAAATTTCGCCCTGCGTGCCTGCGAAATTTCCCTCCCGTTTCTCTTCTGGCTTGCTAGCAGACGACGCGATGATGGGTGGAGGGGGCAGTTTAGAGTAAGCATAAGTGAAGCGGTGTGGCCTAACTGGTACGTCCAGGGCAGCTGGCGTTGGGCTGTTCTTTCGTTGAAGGGGGAGGGAGTAGAGTGTTTATGAACTAAAAGCAGTTGTGTGGAGCCATAAATGGTGTTGGCTTGTGTTTGTGTGATGATACTGGTACATAATGGTTATATATATATATATATATATATATATATATATATATATATATATATATATATATATATGTGTGTGTGTGTGTGTGTGTGTGTGTGTGTGTGTGTGTGTGTGTGTGTGTGTGTGTGTGTGTGTGTGTGTACTACTACTACTATACTACTACTACTACTACTACTATACTACTACTACTACTACTACTACTCTACTACTACTACTACTACTACTACTACTACTACTACTACTACTACTACTACTACTACACTACCACCACCACCACCACCACCACTACCGTCACTACTACTACTACTTCGTCCACTAATTCTACTCAACAATATTGATAATAATGATAATGCTACTAACAATTAACATTTTATTATTAAAATCATCGTTTTCGTTATCACCATTATTATTATTATTATTATTATTATTATTATTATTATTATTATTATTATTATTATTATCATTACTAAAGTAGAATTGTTTAAACCATCTAAGTCTGTTTTGTTTCTTGATCAGATACCAGATAGAGACTGCTGCATTATCTTTAATCATGGATTTTGCAGTAAGGACACAAAAGTTATCTTAGGGAAATACGGCAAGCAGTCAACAAAGTGGTGTCAACAGTGCTTCAATCGGCAATGTTGTACATGCTGGCTGTCGAGGAGACTATTACAACAGAAATGTTACAGCACAGTGTCTATGGAGAGGACAGGCTGATAAGTCTCCACAACAAAAACTTGAAAAAGGAGACTTCTGACTGCAGTTTCCACTTTCAGTCATGCAACTCAGTGTCTGTTCTGCCTGAAAGAGAAAATTGGTCAGTAAAGGTGAACATGATGACTGCATAGATCTCATAACAGGGACAATAACAGGTTCAATACACAGTGGCTGACTCATGTAGCAGCAGGAGTGGTGAATGGCCAAAGAAAGTTACACCTAACCTGGAATGTTTACAGGACTGCTTCGCAAGAGATGGTGCTTTCCACAATGTCTGTAATTTCCAGACCAGAAAACATATCCCTAAAGTATTTTCAGACACTGATTATGAACCAACAAGAAAAAAAATTGAGAAAGCCAGCAGACCAAAAGATGACACATGTTTTGCTGCATTTCAGGATATTGTTACCTACCTGGAAAACAATGTCGCTGAACACATCACTGTTTGAGACCTTGTTAGAATGATGGAAGACACCCTAACCCACTATAGTAATCTGACAACAATGGCTCTGCCCATAGTGCAATCAACATGAAGAAAATTGCTTAGACATTTTGGTGACAGTATAGCAATCTCAGCTTCAGACGGAAAATCAGCTTATACGACTCTAAAGACAGCAGTCTCTGCCACCCTACTCAAGTTCGAAAGAACAGACAAAGGCTGACAGTGACTGTGAATCCATTTGCCTGATAAAAACAGCAGCTACTACTATGAGGTGTCATTATGTCCATATGTTGCAACAAAGATGAGTACATGACTCTAGCCAACTGTCTAAGAATTTACAGTGCAGTTTTTTGCCCTTGAGTCTTCATGGATAAGTACAGAACTGAAAACCACATCTATTTGTCAGTGCCTTGTGTAGGCTACAAGACCAAAAGCATACACTGCTCCACTTCAAGTTCATTTGGCTGTACAGATGCACAAAACATTTGGATCCAGATTTTCCTTGAACACACTGAACAGACTTACATTCTGTTCTTCATACTTAATATACAGAAACTCTATCTCAATGCAGCTGTCAGCCAAGGTGCGAGCATTTTCCAAATCACAGAAGGAAAAACTCTTCAGTTTGTAACAGACAATGCAGACCACAACTCAGCTCATTTTAGATGGGGTGGCTCTTTTCATGGAATGGAAGCAAAAAAGAACAGGAGGGTATCCAGGGGAAAAAAAGATGAACAACAGGGAATCCAGTGCACTTGAGAAATAAGGTATGTTAAATCTTGTGCATGTAAACAACCCCTCAACAACAAAACAATTACTCCAAGTAAAAAATATGATTACACAAGTGTACAGGCAGACAGAACTATGTGTGGCATGGTACTGCTAACAAAATCTCATTGGATAAATCAGCCTGAACTTTACATAAATAATTCTATTGTGACAAGAAGTATATTTTTTGGTAAGTGTGGTTATGAGACAGTCACATAATTATACAAATTCTGAGACTGTAAGGAGGCGAGTGAATAAATAGTGGTTTGTGGTATGAACTGCATTAATTCTTACTTACAAAGAGACAGTGCAATCTGCAGTTCAAGCCTACGCTAATCCTTGTTGTAGTTCTTGATAAAGGTAAATTATAAAATTTTATTTTGCAAAATTTCAGAGTGAAAGTCAAGTTTACTGCAAATGCTTATGATGAAAATAACCCTATATATCTACAGTATCCAGATACATTATGTTAGGAATGTAAAAGAAAACAACAACGTTTCGTTGCAGATCTGACTGGAACACACTGGGTTCTTTGTGTTTCAAGAGCATTTCGGACATAGCTGCTGTTGATAATACTGCATATCTTGATACACCTTGAAAGATATCTTGGCCCCCGAAGTCTTCTCAACCAGCAGGGCATAGGTTGATGCAAGCACCTCATGATGGCGTGCACCCAGGGAAGTCAGGTGTTTTTCCTGCCCATGACTGCTATGAGTTCATACATCATGCATCTACTTTACTTTGATCTTCATCTCCAATCAAGTACAAAAGTTTGCAGTGATGTATGTGGTAACTTTCTATCAGTCACTGTACATGGAAGCCCAGGCAATTATAAATAGTGATCCCTCTGACAGTTTCATCAGATCTGTTGTCCTTCAGCTGGGATACTTCCACACTCAGATGAGTTTCCTAGGAACCACTTGACATGTACTGAAAGGGTATGAACATGTGTACACCTCAAATGCTATTTCTCATAATTATTATGAGTGGGAACTCTTACTCCCGTGCTGTTCGAGCATACTTTCTCACGGATGCTACCCTCAACACCATCTTCACAGCTCCTGCATACTACATGCCATGGATCCTGGTTTACCATGATATCCCATCACCAGACTAAATCTAACACAGCATGATTCAGCCAGTGTGTGACTTCCATCTTAGTGTTAGTTTTTGAAGTATGATACAAGGTTGTACCAACAGCACAATTTCCTTTTCTGAAAATTCCATAAGAAAACGCGACAACAGCCGAAATCTCCATCACTTCACCAAAGTGTATTACAGTCGCATACGTATACGCGCTCGCGCATGTGCGCACGTGCGTAAAATTTGTTAGCACCATTTGTGGTTGGTATTATGTTCAAGAATAGGTTGAATGCAAGGGTTTGATTTGTTTTCACAAGATGGGGGGAGGGATAACCTAGTGGTCAGAACACTGCGCTCGCAATTTGACGTCCAGGGTTCGATTCCCGGTCGAGGGGATTTTTCCTCTGGAGTTGACATCAGTGCTAACTCCACTCTCCCCAAAAGTCCTTCGGATGAGACTATAAACCGAGGCCCAGGTGCGAACGCATGCAGAACATCTTGTGCACATGTTAAATCCTGTTCCGCTTTTCGTAAGAGTAGGCCATTGTGTTCCTGTGGGAACAGATGACACGATTTACAAAAACTGCATACACACGGGGACTGAATGTAAAAAAGCACATGACTGCTTATTCTATTATCCTCGATATAAAGGAATTTTAAAAAATTGTTTTAATATAGATCTAGCGCCATATAGATTCTATAATTATAATATCATTGATAATAATGATAATAAACAATACTCAAATCTCAAAGAAATAGTAGTCTTAATCAACAATCTTCTATTGTTTATATAATAGATTTGTCCCACCACTGTGCAGAAACAACTGTCACGGATACAGGCAAAACTAGGAGTTCGGCTTAGAATACGGGGTCTCTAAAAATTTAGGGGGTAGGGGTAGAAAACAAGCAATATCTTTTTAAATTATTTGTTGATTGCAACTGTTCTTGGTTTTTTATTTACAGAAGAGGTCATACTAGCTTTCTATGATAAACATGTTTTATTAATCGTGTATGAAACAATACAAATGGGAAAAATATAAGCATTTTGTTCAAATCAGCAAAGAATATTAACTATTTTTGTCCCCAAAATGTACAAAATTGATGAATTTCCTGCCTAATTTTGTTTTAAAAAACATCTATGACCTGTCAGTGATTGTATATAGTTGTTCTAATGATTATTTTGTCAAAATCATAGTCACAATAGTAGTTTGTCATAATTTTTTTAGTCACAGGAATTCAGTGAGGGGGTACCTCATTTGAAGTGAAATATCTAATTCGTTGAACCATATATTCTTTTAGATTTTTGATATGTTATCCGTGGATGTCTGACGATACCGAATCAGTTGAGTTTGCTTTCGAAGCAGTTTGTTTAAGGTTCGGCCAAATATGGGGCTTATTTGACTGGACTACTGTAAAGCTTGTGCTCTTCTTTTTCTGCCACCATGACAGCTCAACAGTATAGAATAATGTAAGATGATTCCAATATTTAGAGACTGTGGGTGAGAAAGACAGACTGGCAAAGCTTGCCTATATTTGTGTAGTGGATAATTTGGGAAGGCACATAAAATATTTAATACCCCAAGAGTAAACTGAAGTAAGAAGTGTCAAGAAAGAGAGTGAAAGAAAGGAGGATTTGTCCTTGTCGCACAGAGTTTCAAGAAGGTTGACGGTATAATAACACCGGGAGAGGTCCTGGTATATCCCGGGTACAGTCATAATAAATTGCTCCATAGCCAAGAGGCAAAACAATCTCTAGGGCTATGGCCATAATGACTCTATACAATTACACACACACGCACGCACGCACGCACGCACGCACACACACACACACGCACGCACGCACGCACGCACGCACGCACGCACGCACGCACGCACGCACACACACACACACACACACACACACACACACACACACACACACACACATGTAATAGCGTGTTTTTTTCTCTCCACAAAGTCTTAAAAGAGAACAATTCTCTCCCACGCCGAAGTCGGATGCACTGGGCCTGACTTGTCAAGTGCTTAACGGCAGTGCACCGCATTTTCGTGCTTATGACAGACAACAACAGTTGCTGTCTGAGCATTCGACAAACAAGAATATAGATAGCGTCGTAATTAAGGGGGGAAACAGTTCCCCATGCTTCGGGCATAATGACTATATAGGGCTGTAACTGTGTTTTATTGTTTTATCTGCTTTTTTCTTTCTCCTGTTTTTTAAGGATCGGTATTTATGTTTCCAACGATACATTTGGAACGCTGAACAAAAACATTTTTTACAACTTTCTTTCTTTTGCAAAATTAGAAAATGATAAATCATGCGAAATATTGATACCCTCCCTACCCCCCCCCCCCCCCCCCTGCCCCCAAACAACAACAGCAACAACAACAACAAACAAAGCTTATAACTGAGAGGAATGCCATGGAATGTTCTTTTGCATGTTAATGAAAATTGACAAGATTAAAATCATGGTTTGGGTTGGTTTGTAAATTTTTGCATTTTTGGTGGCGGGTAACTTAGCAGAGGGACAAAGCAGTTGCCAAAAGGGGGGGGGGGAGGGGGGGCGCTGGGCTCTAGACATAGCATGCACGTACCACAATCGCCATCAACGTCTGGCCTCAGACCATCACCAACACTAATCATCATCATGGAGTACTATAGTGATGAGTGATGGACTGTTGATATCTGTGTGAGGTACTGAGGCCCTAACGAGGATAGGAGTGGGGGTAGGGGGTGTAGATGACTGCTGGTTGACATGCCGCCAACATCTCTTGAGGCCTTGTGGGCCTGTCACATGCACCAGCATGCTTGCTTGCTCACTCGCTCTCCTGACATCTCTGTCTGTCTGTCTGTCTGTCTGTCTGTCTGTCTCTCTCTCTCTCTCTCTCTCTCTCTCTCTCTCTCTCTCTCTCTCTCTCTCTCTCTCTCTCTCTCTCTCTCTCTCTCTCTCATGTTAAAGAAAGTCAGTTTTTTTTTAATTTCCAGATGGTACATTGAATTTAAGCAGTGCATTTTGCTTTTTTCATCAAGCCATCCCATCTATCAAGGAACAAAAACAACCAAGTGTGTGTGTGTGTGTGTTTTGTGTGTGGTTCGTGCATATATATATATATATATATATATATATATATATATATATATATATATATATATATATATATATATATATATATATATATATAATATGTATGTGTGTACCTCTCTCTGTCTCTCTTTCTCTGCATTCTCTCTCTCTCTCTCTCTCTCTCTCTCTCTCTCTCTCTCTCTCTCTCTTCTCTCTCTCTCTCTCTCTCTCTTGTACAGTAGTCCAGGGCCTATCATTCATTATACATGACCATAAAACCAGATCTAAGCTCTGCCCCTCTGCTCTTATATAGCTGTCATAAAAAAGAGCGTCTTTGAAGCGTACTACTACTACTGTGGGATAGTTAACGTGTGGCGGGAAGTAAAACCCTACCGAGTCCCCAAGGTTTTCATTCCTTTGTTCTTCAGGTTTATATAGCCCAGCCCAACCTGACTTTTCAGGGGCCATGTCAGGACTGTTTACACTTTACAAGCGTAAGGCATAAATTCTGTTATTTCATGTCAAACTGGTCCGCTGGACTTTAGGGTGAACAGAAGGAAGAAGCGTTTGGAAAAGAAGCCTGGACACATTATAATGTACATCACCGAAAAATCAACACAAGGTATATACATGAAAATTGGTCTTTATGGTATTGTAGTTTTTACCAGGGGGAGGGGGGGGGGGGGGCACACACTCACATACATACATACATAACACATACATACATACATACATACATACATACATACATACATACATACATACATACATACATACATACAGACTATATTTTTTTTTTATATATAATAAATGATCATGAAGTGAACGCACACAAAATTCAACATACTGATATGAAAAATATTAATTGGTAATTACGTTTTACACACACAACACACACACACACACACACACACACACACACACACACCACACACACACACACACACACACACACACACACACACACACAGAGTTTTTAAAAAAAAGAAAAGAAGAAGAATAAAAGAAAAATGGGTGCTCATCACCCCACACTTTGATGTTCAATCTCAAGTTAAATAGTGTGCTTGTAATGTTGCTGTTGCAGTGTTGGCGTGTGTGAAGTTAGCTTCCAGTGTTAGTTGACAGTGCAGGGACTTGCGCTTTAAAAAAAAAAAAAAAAAAAAAAAAAAAGATCACGTCAGGTCACGTCACACATTCCTGTCAAATCCCAAGTCAAACAGCGCGCTGCTATTGGCGAGGGTTTTACCTGGTGGCCGTAGCAGATCTGAAGTTGGGTGTTAGGATTCTAAATCTACAACTCCTCATTTTATCAGCCCACATTTTAAAAAAAATCGATATGTTGAGTTTTTAACCTGGGAACCTAAGAAGGAAGGTTAGGTGGCAGGATGGTTAAGACGGTTTACCTGCCAAACAAGTAAACCGCGAGGTTCTGGGTTCGATTCCAGCCTTGCCCTTTCTTATGTTGGTATTATGCGTGCAGACTGTATCACATGAACTCAGATTTGATAAAGATGTTTTTGTGTTTTCTTCCATGAGGGAATAATAGAATATTCTTGTGGTACCCTCTGTTGTTCATGGGTGTAATTTGTGCTCGGTATATAATAAGTGAGGTGCCTAACAAAGGAATTTTACAGTCGCAGTTTCGAGTTCCTCGTGAACCTGCAACGTACTGTACTAGGTAAAGTATACGCACGACAGGTAATTTCTCTCCTGCACCACAGTGTCTCGTTTGAAATCTGGTGTGAGCAGTGGGTGGGACACGTCTCAGTGAACAGCTAACGAAGCGTTGACCCTATGTTGTGTGGGCGGTGTAACTGACTGTAACAAATCTTCTAGCTGGGGGGGGGGGGGGGGGGGGCTAGCAGAATGGGCAATGGAGACTGCAGTGTAGTGGGAGGGAGGGAGAGGGCAGACTTGACTTGCCTTCTTCCGACTTGCCAAGAAAGTAATCCTGTCTACTGACCCATGAACCGCCTCGTTGACTTTTCCCAGAGGGTTTTATTTTAGAGACTTTGTTATTGCCTTGGCTTGACTCGTTTGGCGTAGGAGGCTAGGTGAATGTACTCACCCACGTGTGAATCGATGGTTTAATTAATTAAGGGACAGAGTACTGTGATACTGATGTCAGCGTACTGGTGTTCTCGTAGATAGGGATTTTTCCCACCCTAAACTTCTACTTGTGCTGCCGATAGATAGCCTGGCTGCTTTCCTCCACCCCCTAACCTTGCCCCTTGCCCTGTCCCTCCTTTCATTCTTGTCTCTTCATTAAGGGAGGCATGGGGGTTGAGGGTGGTCAGTGTCTTTGCTTGATCAAAGGAGACAAGACAGGTAGGCTACATGTCTCTCCATTTATTTCCATGCTATGTGATCCCAGTGAAGCGAACTTTGGGATTCTTTGGTCACGTGGGTTTTCTTCGCAGTTTTTTTTTTTTTTTTTTACCGGGACCTGTACAACACAGGCGCGCGCGCGCAGTGTCACTCCTTTCTTTGGTATTTTCTACGTAGTTTATTCACACATGCATAACTTTGTGACCGCACAAGTTTGTATATTCACTTATGCACATGTGTCTAAAAAGTATACAGTAATCTGACATATAATGATACATATAATATATAATATCACACGTACACACACACACACACACACACACACACACACACACACACACACACACACACACACACACACACACACACACTTCACTGAATTCAGGCTCGCCCCCCTTTGTAAATCACACGATGATAAAATTGTGACAGGTACGAGTAGTTGGTTTCAGGCAAGAAAGTGGAAACACACACACACACACACACACACACACACACACACACACACACACACACACACACACACACACACACATACACACACACATATACACACGCACGCACGCACACACGTAAGGTTATGAATTCTTTTGATGCATAGGTGATGCAGAGAAGAGAGAAGTTGGTGTTTAGAGGCTGTGATGGCTGTAGGCTATACCACAAGAACACTGTGACGTGAAGATGTTTTGCTGTGTGTGATTCGGAGTGCATGCAGTAAATAACCAGAGCAGAACGGGTGATTTGAAACACCGGCAACGCTGATACTTTAATGATACGTTTGTCTCTGTCATTACCGTCAGCCACGTACCTTTTTAACTCGCGTAGTACGGCAACAGTATCCTTATCCCGTTACCGACTGTTTGTTGCAACATTTCATGAAAAAAAATTGTTGAAAAAGTTGTGTGTGTGTGTGTGTGTGCGAGTGCGTGCGTGCGTGCGTGCGTGCGTGCGTGTGTGTGTTACTGAGAAAGATATGGTAGTATTTGTTGGAAAGTGCCCTAAACTTGGCTAAAGTGTCTTTTTCTTGCCGTTGATGATTTGCAGTCTCTGCATAGCATAAGTGTAATTTTATCATTAAAAAATCCATTTTCGGTCGTATTCAACCCCGTAAGGGGCCTCAGTATTTTTTTTCTGTCAACACGCTGTGCATAAAAATAAAATAGTTTTAAAAAAGCACACACGTGCAAAGGCGATGTTCGTCTACATGCTAAGGGATACAATTTCCATGCATAATTGCGTCAGTGAGGCTCTGAGATACATTTATTTTAGTAGACTCCCGAAAAAAAAAAATCGTCGTTTTCTCTCTGACTGCTGGTAACTGAAGAATGGCATGGGGAAGATACATTCTAATGGATACTCAGAGAAGCGTCCACTTGCTGCAGATGTGTTGTCATTTCATAAGGTATTAAGTGGTCATGTTTCAAAGTGAAATGCACGGTATGTGTTAGGTTTAAAAAAAAAAATTAAGAAGAACAGAAAAAAAGAACGTCTGATGAAGTGTATCAAATTATTATGACTGTGTCGTTGCTAGTGTTACACTGTGTCGGTGTTCGGTTGTAGTTTGTTTGCTTTTTGGTTTCTTTTTTGTGTGTGTGGAAAATGTGTGTTTGTTTTGTATTTTACTGCATTATCTTGCATTCCATTATGTTTCAGAGTGTTTAGAGTGTTATTTGTTTTTCTTTTACTTCAGACCAAGGGTCTGAAGCCTCTGTGACGTTCTTGTCCTGTTGTTCACACGCCGTTCATTTCGATCTCTCGCCCCTTGTTGTTGTTATTAATTATCGTCCCAGCGGAGATTTCCGATTTAGGGACTGTTCTCTGCCCCAGCCAGCCATGTAGGTATATACCCAGGCTTGTCATGTCACATCCTCAGGGTCAGTAAAAGTCCACTGGGAGGAGCCTCTCGAACAATTTGTCAAGGGGTAGCCTAGCCTACAATCAGTGGGAGAGATATTTCGGAATGGGTACAAATGAAGTTTGAAATCTTATCCGAGGGTTCAGAGATGGTTTGGATGGAGCTGAGGATCAAGTTGAAATGGGGAATTAAAAGTAGACAAACAATATCCCTGCCGGGTTGATATTATTCTGGGTTGTTACTGGTATAAATACCACCGACACCAAGTTACACCGTGACATTAGTTATCAGGGAGGGTCAACATTTGGTCACTCAACAAGGGATAAGATAGAGCCCGGCATTTTTGAGGCAGAAATTGTCCAGACCGAAATGTTAGCTGGATATGGGCGTAGGCCTACAATGAATAGAATTAGTGAATGTGTGTGTGTTGTGTGGGGGGGGGGGGGGGGGGGGGGGGGGGGGCACGGGTGTGTGTGTGTGTACTCTGTGTGTTTGTATTATTGTGTTTGTACTCTGTGTGTTTGTACTCTGTGTGTGTATTTGTGTGTATGTGCTATATGTGTTTGTACTCTGTGTTTGTGTGTGTGTTGTGTGTGTTGTGTGTCTGTGTTGTGTCTGTGTGTGTAACTATATTTGGGAGTGGGTGTGGAATCTCAACTAGATGTACGGCGTCTACGTGATATGGGTTGTTCCTATTACATGTTCACTGAGGATGAACAGCGAAAAAGGGGAGCCAGGAATTGACCTCAACATGACAGACCCACCCACCCTCTCCCTTCCCCATCTCCCTGTCCTCCTTTTTCCTCCGCACCCTCCTTGTGTGTGTGTTGTCTTCCTCCCCTTCCCTGGTGTGGTGTAGTGTGTTAGGTGGAGGTGTTGGAAAACAGGTGGTGGTGTGAAATTTCGCCTTCGCTGGGGGCTGTAAAAGTCAGGCAGATTAGCGGTGTCGCCCTCAGGCCTGGGTTGGGTTAGCTTGGCTCTGACATTTCATATCCATTTCACACACTCACGCACACACGCACCCACGCACGAACACGCGCTTGCATGTACGCACACACACAGGTACACATGCACGCACGCAAGCAAGCAAAAGAGAGAGCGCGTGCATATACACAACGCACGCACGCACGCACGCACGCGCGCGCACACCACACACACACACCTGTCATTTGTGTGTGTGTGTGTGTGTCTCTCTCTCTCTCTCTCTCTCTCTCTCTCTCTCTCTCTCTCTCTCTCTCTCTCTCTCTCTCTCTCTCTCTCTTGTTACTTTTATGTGCGCTGCGTATACATATGTTTTGTGCTCTTGCGTGTTTGTGCTTACGCATGCGTAAGCAAGCGCACGCACGCTGGCATGCACACACACGCGCGCGCACACACACACACACACACACGCGCCGCACGCACACGTGCGCACATACCCTTGCACACGTGCGCACATACGCACGCACGACACACAGGGAAATCTATCACTGTATGAAAATCTCCGCCTACACCACCTACCTTTAGCTCTCTGCAACTGTTTGGCGCATTATTATACTATGTCAATGAATGCTTGTGCATGAGTAGAGCGAACATACTGTCGATGAACGGCCAGTTGTGTGGTGGCCTGAATATAATATGATCATTTTCTGTCCTTCTACCAAGTCAGAACTCAGTGTATGTATCGTGCTTACATTCTTCGCCAAAATTCTGAACTGCTACAAGAGTTGTGACAAAGATTCTGTCAAAGAGATTACATTCGCTTTACAATGCTTACAGCCGCATTTTTCTTCCTGTCTTTTTTTCTTTTTTTTTCTCCCAGGGAAAGTTACAGTTAAGAAAATCTCTTTTCATGTACGAAAGTCGGTCGGGCGAGACAGGATTGAAAGGGGGGTGGTGGGATTGGGGATGGGGTGGGGGAGGGTCGTAGTGTGAGGGAGGGGGTTGGGGTGGATTTGAGGCTAAATTGGACCGTCTGGCCTGTTCGGTATTCAAGATCTGCAGTGTTATGTGTGGTCTCTCGCTCTCTCCAAGTATGGTGTCACTCACCTGGCCGTTTCCTGTAGTTAGGGGGTCGGCTCAAAACACGTTCGCTTCGTTCGTTCTGGCCTCCAGTCTCTTTGGTGTTGTCTGTCTTGTCAGCGCTCTAGCAGTTTTCACCGACACTTGTCTGTCTTTGTGTTGTGTGGTGTGTGTGTGTGTGTGTGTGTGTGTGTGTGTGTGTGTGTGTGTGTTTGTGTTTTGTGTGTGTGTTCTCTCTGTCTGTCTGTCTTCTGTCTGTCTGTCTGTCTGTCTCTCTCTCTCTCTCTCCTCTCTCTCTCTCTCTCTCTCGGGGAGTTGGTCACGAGACACGAAGCGGACAGGGCGTACATTTTCTGTGAGCTACAGTAAAACTCGTAATTCATACAAAAATGCCAGTTACTGGACTTCCAGCGGCTGTGGAGAGGACCTTAGGCGCCCTGCTGACTGACAATGCAGTTTCCAGCTGGAAAGTGGCAGGAGAAGGGGACAGCGTGGTTTTTGTCTTGCGACTGAAACCAGTGGACACAGCAGTGTCAACCAACATGGCGGATCCAACAGTGAATCGCAGCACACAAGTACAATACTATAGGAAAAAATCCTACTCCCAAACCCGCAGGGATTTTGAACGCTCTCGAAAGCATAAAGAGAAGCAGGCAAGTGTTGTGTGTGAAAGTGACTGTGTCTTCAGTGCCTCGAGCCCACCTGACAAAAGTGTAGAACAGCAGAATGCAGCATGCGCAGATACGCATAGAGTAGACCTACCAACAGCACACACACAGGACATCAACACAAAAACATCAGTTAAGTTGCTATCATCGGTTGATTTAGAACCTCCCTGTATGTCTGATTGTAGTGACTGTGCTGATATGTGTGTTTTGCAGCCTGAGGTGAACGATGATAATTTTGTTGGTGCATTCGACAAAGGAAATGTCAAACAGTATGTGGCTACTCTAACTGATAGATCGGTACAGAAAAGGCTGAGAGATAGACAAAGAAATACACACTTTAGAAAATCTGTCCTACATCATTCAGATGGTGAAGATATTGTGACCTGTGAGTCAGATGACATTGTGATCCAGCTCGCATGCCAACCAGACACTGAGCCAGTATGTGTGTACTGGTTTGTCAAACAGCAAGAGAAAAACATGTTAAAAGAGGAACGTGTCAAACTCGCCAGTTTGCGGAATGGGAAGCGAATCCAGAACACACTACACACGGAGACCCTTTCCCGTGCTTCAAGGGACTTGGCGACACTTAGAGAACTATTACATCGCTGTCTTGGCTAGGGTGTGTGACAATGACTGGACGAAAGAAAGGCTCGGAATGCCGTAACATATCCGACTGTAAAGAGTGTCGTGTCTCGATGTACATTACAAATCAATGCTGTGGTTTCCATGGCATGGAATGGTGTTGTGTGTCAGCTTAAAGCAATTTTCGTTATCGTTATTCGGCAACCCCCTTCATGTATGGGCCAGTGGCCTTTTTTCATGAATAAACCTTTCGAGTTCGAGTTCGAGTTTCTCTCTCTCTCTCTCTCTCTCTCTCTCTCTCTCTCTCTCTCTCTCTCTCTCTCTCTCTCTTTTCTCTCTCTCTCTCTTCTCTCTCTCTCTCTCTCACTCTCTCTCTCTCTCAGTCTTTGACTATCTGCTTGCTGCCAGCTTGTCTATCTGTGTGTGTGTGTGTGTGTGTGTGTGTGTGTGTGTGTGTGTGTGTGTGTGTGTGTGTGTGTGTGTGTGTGTGTGAAAGACACGCACATGCAT
This sequence comes from Stramonita haemastoma, assembly GCA_030674155.1. NCBI lineage: Eukaryota > Metazoa > Mollusca > Gastropoda > Neogastropoda > Muricidae > Stramonita > Stramonita haemastoma. Next base: position 30,621,152 of record CM060322.1, read on the forward strand.
GCACTCACACACACACACACTCACACACACACACACACACACACACACTCACACACACACACACACACACACACACACACACACACACACACACACACACACATACACACTCACACACACACACACACACACACACACACACACACACACACTCGCACACTCGCACACACTGTTTCTCCAGTGTCACTGTGAAAAAAGCAATTTTCTGATGAAATTACATTGCACCCCAGGGGGTGAGGTATCTGACATTGGAGATGGGACAATGTAAACTAAAACAGAGTGGCCTGAAGCCCTGTGATATTCACATGTGAGGTTGGATTCATCCAGCACTAGCCTTGAGGAATCCCCTAAGTCCTAAGAATAAAGGTGGCAGAACAGTTTGTGAAGACATTCACCTGCCAAACAAGTAAACCATGAGGTTCTGGGTTCGATTCCCAGCCTTACTCTTTTTTTCCAGTTTGACGAGAAAGTCAAACTGAACATGAAAGACCTTCAGATGAGATATTAAACGGAGGCCCATTGTGCTAATGCACACAGAACATCTTGCACCATTGGTGAACCTCAGAATTTTACTTTCTAGCCAAGAAACAAAAAAAAAACCAAATCCTCAAAGTCGGAATACAGCTACCTTCATGATGGGCAAAAACAGTTGCATGATGCTACAAGTGATCCATGGATTGAGCTCTATCAACATTAGCTTAATTTTTGTTTGTTTCTGTTTTGTTTTTTGGGGGGGTTTTGTTGTTGTTCCTTGGCTAAAGCTCCAAGGTTTACCAATGGTGGTATTTTACATATAATATAATATGGAACTGTTTTCACCCAATTATCAAGGTAGCCAGCCACATTCCAACTTCAGGGAAGAGCTTCATGTTTGACATCGGTGTTGACTTGTGTGTGCAGGTCTAGTGCCAGACAGACCATGCAGTCAAAGAGATCGAGATAGGTCTCACTCCATTCTGAGCTGAGTTCTGCACATCTTCAATCCACACCTGGATTGACCCACCAACACTCCAGCAGCTGAGGAATGCCTACCAGCCCCATGTTTCCTTCAGCAACCATGGACATCAAGAAACGAGAGAAAAAAGGTCAGCTGAAAGTGGAATAGGCCAAGGGTTGAGTTCAAGAATGTATCAGTTTCTTGTTCTGTGAAGTGTATACATGTGTGGGGGGAGGATGTGTGTGTGTGTGTGTGTTGTGTGTGTGTGTGTGTGTGTGTGTGTGTGTGTGTGTGTGTTGTGTGTGTGTGTGTGTGTGTTGTGTGTGTGTGTGTGTGTGTGTGTGTGTTTTTAGCACACACGCAAGCAAGCATGTGTTTGTGAGTGTGTGTGTGTGTGTGTGTGTGTGTGTAAAAAATTGTGGATGGATGAGTCCCTCGTGTGTGTGTGTGTGTGTGTGTGTGTATTTGCATGCACATGAGCAATGTACATATCGTCATATGTGAACAAACTTGCAGGTAGGTTCCTGTGCACATACACTATGTAGTATATGTTTTCTTTGTTTCTTTTTCTGCACTAAATATTGATAAATATATATAATATGCTTCGGTTTGATAATGTATTGCTTTTCTAAACAGCATGTGACTTAAAAGGGTAATGAGTGATTGAAAAAGAGGGATGTTTGCCATAAATCTGTCATAAAGCAGACATCATAGGCTCTGAACACCTACAGAGACCATAAGATATACAAGAGATAAAATTTGACAGTAGCAGTAAGACCAAAAGTATCAAGATTACCATATAGTGTGTGTGTTTGCAACCATATCTGAGGTTCATGATGCAAAGAAGAAAAGGATATTATATTTATATATATATATAAGTTAAGTGTATGGATGTGTTAAGTTAAAGTCTGTCCCGAGCCTAAGGCTCATCAGGCCGGTGCTTATCCCGGTTTCTGTGGTGCTAAGCGACTGAGAGTCATTAGACTCCCCCTGGATAGGAGCCAGTCTATCGCAGGGTTAACCCCAACACAAGGTTGGTACCCCTTTTACACTGGGTGGGGTGAGAAATAGCCGTAAATGTGCCTTTTCCAAGGGCACAACGCCATAGCCGACAGCTGGGATCGAACCCGCAACCTTTAGATTACGAGTCCAACGCCCTAACCACTCGACTACCGCGGCGGCGTATGGATGTGTACCCTTTATGTAATAAAAGAAGAAATTTATTACAGAAAAGGTTATGTTTGTAATGTTTATGTGGGTATTCATAATATTACTGTGCTACAAAAAGAAATACTTATGTCAACGAAACACACAGGTGGGTACTCTCATAGTTTGAAAGGTTTGTGTTGATTAGTTAAGTGGTAACACATATATCCATTTCAAGTCTTTCCTTTCAGTTTCAGTCCTTTTATTTCTTGAAAGATAATGAATAAGCAATCACTTACATGTTAAAACTTTTTTTTACGTTCAGTCGCAGCGTGCATGCAGTTTAGTCAGTTCTTGTCATCCATTCCCACCCGCACACTGTGGTCTTCTTGTCTACCCATTTAGAAAAATAGTTCAGAAGTTTGGTATGATCTATCTATGGATGGATTTTGTCTCCCTTCCATTTTTTGACCTTTAGTGATGATCTAAATGCAAGTGTTTTAGATGAGAGCATGACAGACGCTGTAGCTCAGTGGTTAAGACTTCAATTCCCATGGGTCCATGAAGTCATGGGTTCGAACATCTGTTGAATAAGGTGGGGGGGGGGTGGGGGTATGATCCTCAAGGTCATCTTCAAATGCAGACCTGTCAGTGCCTTAATTTGCTTCGTATGCACTCATGCAGAAGATGAAATAATATGCAAGTTCAAAATCATGTACTTCATGTCAGTGTTCAGTGGGATATGGAAACACAAACATTTTCAGCATGCATCCCCAAAGTTGAAACATGGTTACCTTCATGGTGGGTTAAAATGGACGCATATACATAAAATCTCACTATTGATGAACATGAGAGCTCTAGCCAAGGAACAAAAAAAAACACACCCATAAAACTAAGATGAGAGGCTACAAGATCACTTAAGAGTAGGCCATTTCATGCCAATAGTAACAGATGATGTAACTCTATTTAAAAGAAAATAAACCAACCCTCCATGTATGTACACATGTTATGTTTGGAAACCATCCCTGAAGTTGGAATGTGGAGCCCTATCAAAATTTGGGGGGGAGGGGGGGGGGGCAGTCAAATATGCAAAAATCTCACCTTTGGTGAACCTTAAAGCTCTAGCCATGGAACAGGAACAAGGGGGGGGGGAGGGTTGGAACATGAATGGTAATCATTCTTTTCAAGGATAACACTGCTTATTCCATGCAGATAACTCTGCTTTGGTTGTCAGTGGTATACAATAGAATAATGATAATGATTGTTCATGGAATTTATATTTTATATTGTGTAAAAACAAATCAAAAGAGCTTAAATTAAATTTGTTCATAAATACACATCTAACCAGTCACTAATAGATTGAACAAATTTATATTTAAACTCACTCACCCCCCCCCACCCCCCCCCCCCACCCCCCCACCACACACACACACCACACCACACACACACCACACACACACACACACACACACACACACACACCACACACACACACAAAACACACAAAACCACACACACACACACACACACAACACACAAACACACACCCAAACACACACACAACAACACACACACACACACACACAAAACACACCACAACACACACACACACACAACACACCACCACCACACACAACACACCACACACACACACACAACACCAAATAATACGCTCTGGTGGGGTGATGGAGATTCTGGCTATTGAAAGGTAGGGGACAGATCAATATGAAATAAAACCAGCAGGAGGAAATCTTGGAGAGCTTAGGTTGGAAATAAGTATGTCTTGAGGCAGGATTTGAAAAGTATATGAAAGTGTCATATGTAAATTTGTGAGGAAGGAAGAGAGTGAAATAATTCCAGATTGATGGACAGTTAAAGTAGAGAAAGGGCGACAGCCAACAGTGAAGTATTTGAATCTGGGTGTTTGTAAACACAGTGTATCAGCAACAGAACAGAAGGAACAACAAGCAGTGTACAGGTGAAGACATTCACAGAGGTAGGAGTGTGATGTGTTGTGTAAACTCCTCTGTGTGTGTGTTTTTTTTGGGGGGGGGGTCTTTGTGGTCACTGGTGGTGTGGTGAGTTTGTGTGTGTGGTGTGTGTGTGTGTGTGTGTGTGTGTGGTGTGTGTGTGTGTGTTGTGTGTGTGTGTGTACATGCTCACACTTTGAATGCATCCTCTGTGTGTGTGTGTGTGTGGGCCCATGCATAATACATACTGCACATCCTTGTTCAGTGTCCATTCTGAGTAGATCATTGACAAAAGACACTGAGCACACAAGAGACACTTCCCAAATAGAACAATCAACAAGCAAAATTCAAGAACCTTAGACATTTTTAACATCTGGCACAAACAACCTGAAGTACTCAACTTAAAAGCAAAGTGTGAGAGCAGGTGTAAATCATTATAGATCTTCATTCAGATCAGTGCACTATGTGGGTCTTTCTGTATTCATGAATACATTGACCTTTAAAGGCAGACAAGCATGTAATTGTCTCTTGTACAATGGACACCAATGCAGTACTTCATAGCCTGGTAATGGATCGAGCACACTTCAGTGCACTTCGCACTTCTCTTGTTGCTGTTGAACATAGTGTTCAGGTCTGTAGACAAGTGAATATTTGTGTGTAGGATGAAAGAAAGAGAGCCGTGTGTGTATGTATATATTAGTGGAACATGTGAAATGGAGATTGAGTGTGTTCTGATTTGAGGAGTAAGAGCGGCAAGGACACAGTGTTTTCTGTGTCCTGCGGTATATTTTCTTCTTTTGTGGGTGTGGGAAAATAGCACAAGGTAAGAACTTGGGTTTGTTTGATAAAGATGTTGATCATCTGTGTTACTGATACTGTGATAGCATTGGTGAAAGATTGCTGGACACAGGTTTTGGGATATAGGCACACAATGGATTTTCATATGAATTTAGATGTAGACATATTGTCAACTTTTATTTGTATCAGTGGGTGGACTGGAAGCAAATGTTAGTCTGTTGATAAGAGTTACCTTCTGGTTCTTGTCATTTCATGAGATTCACACACACACACACGCACGCACGCACACGCACACACACGCACAAGATCATTTTTTATTTTTATATATATATATATATATATATATATATATATATATATTTATATATATATATATATATATATATATATATTATATATATATAATATGTTAATATTGTTACTAAGGCAGGTGAATGTCTTATCCATCCTGCCACCTTTCTTCTTGTATTATGATTTCTGTAAAACTTGGTTGTTGTTTTTAAGGACTTCTTATGATGTGATATTTTAGTCAACAGATCAGTAGTTCTTTGCTATTCACTGTTCTGAAGAGATGTTCTGTCAACATGAATTGTTTTGCAGAGTTATAACAAAATCATCAGTAGAGATGACAGACAGGTGTATTGGCGGTTTGTTGTTTGGTGTACCATGATATTGATTTGGGGGGGGGTTTTGTGTTTTTTTTGTCAAGCTAAAAAAAGTTGGTGAAGATAGACCTGTATAGAAGGGGATTGTGGTATGCTGTAGCATGGTACTGATTTTTTTTTTCCAGCATAAAGAAAAAAATTGGTAAAGACAGACCTGTGTATAGGGGGTTGTGGTATGTTGTAGCATGGTACTGATTGATCTTTTTTTTGTTGTCCAACATAAAGGAAAAAATTGGTAAAGAGTTAAGACAGACCTGTATATAGGGGGTTGTGGTATGCTGATATAGGGGGTTGTCGTATGTTGTAGCATGGTACTAATTGATCTTTTTTTTTTGTCCAGCATAAAGGAGAAAAAAAATTGGTGGAGAAGACAAAGTTTTTTGTTGTTCTACCAAATTACAGAAGACACTCGGGGTGGTGACCTGCACCCTGAGCCCCCTGCACAGGCGGTGATCACAGAAGCGGGCCGGTGCACCTGCTGTCCTTACGGCTACCACATCGACCTGGACTTCCTCAACTTCTGCAAAAGCATCACCAACGGCTCGGCCCTCAGCAACCTCAAGCGCATCCAGCGCACCAAACGCAAGCTGCGCAAGTCCATGGAGTTCATGTTGCAGCAGCAGCAGCCTCCACCAGGGCAGGAGGGAGCCTCCTCCTCCTCCTCTCTCCAGCCTCCATCCCACCCCCCGACGTGGTCAACTCCACAGAAGCCTCGCGCCTCATGCACATGGTCAGCTACGAGCAGTCGGCCACCAACCAGGTGTTGAAAGACATTGACTCAGCGGTCAACGCCACTCTGGCGTCCATCGACAGCATGCGGCGCACCAAGCCGGCCTCGCAGCGCTACCCAGGCAGCAGCGACAGCGAGGAGAGCAGCATCTACAGCCCCGCCAGCCCTCTCTCCGCCTCCGTCTTTGCCCCCCAGCAGTCGCAGTTCGAGAGCTTCCCCGCCCAGCCCCCTGTTCCCCCCCTCGTCGCTCCAGCCTGCGTTACGCTCACCACAGCGAGGGGGAGGACGCGGCGCCGGGGCGTAAAGACAGCATGTCGTCTGCGTCCTCGGTGTCCACAGTGTCCAGTGAACAGGTGCCGGGTGCGGGCCCCCACTGGAACGGGGCTCACAGCGCTCACAGCTCCTACAGCAGCTCCCACAGCCTCTACACCTCGGAGTCTTCGGGCTTCGTCACCCACCAGCACGCCGAGAGACAGGCACAGGCCCCGAGCATGTCAGCCGAGTCGCTGGCAGCTGCCATGGCCACGCATTTCCCCAGAAGGAGTCTACCAGTCAAGAGTCTCCCTCCACCCCCATGTCCCCCAACACCACCATCAGCAAGGCCTCCCTGGCCGCCATCCGGGAGGCCATGGCCGTCTCCCTGCAGCGCATGCGCGACCTTGAGGAGCAGGTCAAGGCCATCCCCATCCTGCAGGTGCGCATCTCGGTGCTGAAGGAGGAGAAGCGCCTGCTGGCCCTGCAGCTGAGGGCCAAGGCGGGCAACGTCACCACGCGCAGCGTGGGGGTAGGGGGGGAGGAGGCCGTGGATTCCTCCCCCTCCTCCTTCTCCAAGTCCTACGCCTTCTTCAGCACGGCCACCCATGGCATGGCGGCGCCGCTGAAATCCCCACGGGTGAGGACCCCTCCCCCCCCACCCTGCCCAAACCTCGCTGCAGGGCAGACGTGGGTGTTGGGGAACACAGCGTGGTGGAGCCTTACCTGCTGCAGCCTGCACTGCCTTGTGGCTACACCATCACTGACAACCAGGTAGGGGAGGGGGGGGGGGGGGGGGGGTTTGCTCCTGTTTTTTGTTATTTTGTCTGAATGTCATTTGGTTTCTTGATGACTGGTAGCTGTACTCTTAAGGATAGACACAGGTCTAAACGTGGCTAAAATCATGTGCAGGGCTTTTTTTTTTTAGTATTAAAAATTGCTAAATTATGCAAACATGGGTGTTTCCTTTTGTGAATTTCAAAGGCTGAAAGTTGTAGAATTTCTCTAAAAACAGGTTTCTTGTACTTGTCATGGAGAAAAAGGTTCAAAAGTTTGAAACATTTAGTTTTGGTTGCCATACTGTATTGTTTCCATGGCAAAGTTACATTTAAAAAAAAGTGAGTAATTCATGGATTTTATAGGCTAGTTACAACTTACAAGTAAAACTGTTTCAAGATATATAGTACGACATGAGCTTGTAAACAAAATTTATCACTTTCAACCTACTTGTCCTACCTTAATGTTAGCCTTAGGATAACTAGCTAAAACAGTCAGTCCTGTGTTGTGTGTGTTTATCCAAGTTCTGATCAGTCAGAGCATATAACAGACATACATGTACCTGTATATACTCCCATCCTGAACAGGTGCTGTCCATTTTTGGATGATCCTCCAGGTTACAGCAGCACTTGGATGTTATGAATACATGTGTTTTTAAGCTTCCACACTTGGTGAATGGAGCTGGAATTCCTCTTTGCATTATCTTACTTAGAACTTCCCTGCTTGCATTTTAAACAATTTCTTTTATTCTGTTATTTCGAGGATAATGGAATAAGCACTGATGTGCTTTTTTACAGCCATTTTTACAACAATTATTTTCATCATTATTATTATTATCACAATCATTGTAGTAGTAGAAGCAGTAGTAGTACTAGTAGTAATAGCAGTAGTAATGGTGGTGGCAGGTGCAAGAGTATTAAAAAACTGTCTTGTTCAAAACTTCCTTGATAATAAGACTCTAACTTCTTTCCGCACTGTTGTTCAGGTTGAACACGAGATCCGGAAAAAGTCAGACAACCAGCACCTTAGCCTGAACGGAGCCGCAGGCACCACCACCAAAGCAGACCGCGCCACACCAACCCAGAACCACCACAAATCCCTTCTCCACCTGCAGCACACCCTCCCCAGACCCGCGGTGCGCAGCATCGGGGTGGGGGAGGGCAACGTCCACGCCCCCCAGCCCCTGCAGATCCACAACACGGAGGTGCGCACCGTCATCATCGGCGCCAGCAACAACAGCAGCAGCCCCGTGGTCAAGCGCAATGTGGGCGTGGAGGTCAAAGTCCCGTCGCGGAGCGTGGGGGTGCTGTTCTCCTCGGAGGAGGTGGCCCCCACCAAGAGGGCGGTGGGCGTGAACGTGAACGTCGACAGCTTGCACAAGCTGGACTCGGGCGGAGAGAAAGAACTGGGCACAGCTCTCCAGAAGGCCCTCCAGCGGCAGGTGAAGACGGTGGGCACGCACTGCAACATCCGGCCCATGACCGTGAACACTGGCGTGCAACACGGATCTGACAGCGGGGTGAACGGTCACCAGGTCAAAGAGGGCGGTGGCGTTGTCCCCCAGTGTTGTGTGGGAACGATGGCAAAGGCAGACACCCAGGACGGGTCGGTCAACACAGAAAAAGACTGGGAACTGGTGAGAGTAATGGGGGAGGAGGGGGGAAGGGACCAAGCTGTCGGCACCACCACCACCACCACCTCCATCCCCACCCGCCAGGATGATGCGTCCACCTGCACAGAACCTCCCTCTGCCTCACAATTGGCGTTGCAGGTGAGGAGTTTTCGTTTTTTTTCTGTGAAGCATCGGATGAATCTTCAGTGTTAAATTTGTAGATGTCCACTCGCTGCCGTTAAGTACATACCATGCTTGCCCACCATGTTTTACAGATCTATCTGTATGAAAGGATGATGTTCAGTATAATATAAACATGAACAGATTTTTTTTACATGATCATACTTCAAAATACACTCTGTATTCATGAATTCACCAGATAGAGGCTATAGCTGAGTGTTGACTTCAATCCCATGGGTCTTTTAAGTCATGGATTCAAATCTCAGTGGTGTCTAATGAATTAAGGGAGGAAATTTTTACTATCTCCCATGTCAAATTCAAGATGGTCCTGCCAGTGCCTTCACTCCTTATGTGTATATTCACATGCAGAAGATCAAATATGCACATTAGAGATCCTATAATTCATGTCAACATTTGGTGGGTTATGGAAACATGAACATACCCAGCATTCATCCCTGAAGTTGGAATATGGTTACTTTCATGGTGGGCAAAAGCTGACACATACACAAAATCTCACCATTGGTGAACCTTGGAGCTCTAGCAAAGGAACAGAAAAAAATATATAATTTTTTTTTTAATAGTTTTTCTCTGCTCTTGTGAGAGTAACACCATAATTGTAGTCCAGCACTAAGGGGTAGTCATAGTTTCCTCTGGCTATCAGTGATTTTTTGTGGACACCTAGCTATGAGGATGGTACATCATGAGCGTGGTCATTGATATGTTTGAAGAGATGGAGATGAGCTTAATAGGACACGCCAAAGTCAGATGTGCTGGGCCTGATTTTTAAGGTGCTTAACAGCAGCACAACGCATTTTCGCTGACAAAGAAGAAGCAGCTTAATAGGATCAGCAGGGAAGACACAGCAGCATTATCTACCCCGGCCACTCCCCCCTCCCTACCCACAACAAAAAAGTGGGTATCATATTAAAAAAAAGTCTGACCAAATTTCTCTATTTGTCCCCTTGTGTTTGCAGACGGAAGTGGCGGTGTTTGAGGCGATGGGAGCGGTCAGCAGCACGGGCAGCAACACGGCCATCGTCCCCCTGACCCACTCCTCCAGCAACACCACCGCCCTCAGCACAGCCGAGAAAAGCATCAGCATCACCTCCTCCGACCTCTTCCTCGTTGACCACAAGGCCACCTGCACGGAGAGCACACTCCCCCACCCCCCCCACAAGGCGACGACGACGTGCGACAGGGGGGTCAACACCTCCTGCAGGGAGCCCGTGCTGTGCATGTCCAGAGTGGAGTGCGTGGAGATTGCGGGGACGACGCACAGCCGGCCAAGAGCAGCCCCGCACGACCTCTGACCATGCAGGAGCACATCCTGCAGAGGGGAGCCGACCAGGCCTTTGCCTTCCTGGGCAGCACATCCTCTGCTGGCAGCCTGAGCCCCACCAGTCCCAAGAAACTGCCTGCTGGTGCTCATCAGGACCCTGACAGCAAGACAGACTCAGCCGCCTCTGCTGCTGCTTCTGCTGGAGAAGATGAGTGTTTCACCTCGGGTGATGCTGATGTGGGCTTCGCCCAACAAACTACTGCTGCCCATTTGCAAGCATCTTCAAATGTGGGGCTGTTATCGGTGGAACACAAATCGGAGGTGAAAACAGAACAGACAGAGTCCGTGGATTTACCAAAAACGTCCATGAGGATGCTCGACGGTTTGACAGACACAGTGACCAAGCAGTCGAGTGGCAGGTTGTTCAGACACAGGAACAGTGACGGGGCCAGAATAGCTCAAGAACTGGACGCCAGGCCAGGAATCTTCTCAGGTCGCAGGGTGGGATCTGTGGAAGACTTCATGCCGGAGGAAATGCGACGACTGATGAACCTGGACACTGTGGAATCAGACAGCAGTAAACCACCCTCCCTTGCTGCTGACTTGAGCAGCAGCCCATCAGGGAAAACTTTCTCCAAAACAGTCCGCACAATCACCATAAAGCAGACACAGCAGGAAAGTAGCAGCAGCAGCACTACCAGCCTTACAGACACCGCTGCAGAACAAGAAGAAGACAGCGATGAGGATGTTGTCGTCACCGAAAGAAAAAGTTTCACAAAGCTGAGCGCAGGTCACTTAGACCTGTCTCAGATCCCTGAAGACATGAGCACGGGACAGGAGGAGGACAGTGCAGAGCTGTCCAGTCCTTCAGAGTGTTCTGAGAGCGAAGGTATCAAGGACTCGGGGTATGACGACTCGGCAATGGTCCACAACGGAGCCGAGTCCAGCAGCTTGCAGGGACTGGACTTCTCCTCCATGGGATCCCTGGAGCGCAAGGAGCTCAAGTCCATCATGAAGACGTCCAAGTCCGATTCCCCCAATCCCAAGAAGGGAATCAGCTTTGCCGAGAGTGTAGTAGGAGGGTGAGTCAAACTGATCATAGGTTACTTTATTTCAGTCTGGTTTTTGAAAGTTAGTTTATATATTGTCTTGTTGTTGCTGTATTCATTGTGATGGAACACTCTGTCAGAGAGATCACTTAAAGGTGTGTCTTGTGTAATGGAGTATCAACAGACAGGTACCTAGTGCACCAGAGACTGTAACAAAGGTTAGATCTTCATGGACGGACGCTATAGCTGAGTGGTTAAGACTGTTCAACTTCAATCATATGGGTCCATGAAGTTGTGGGTTGAAATCTCAGAGGCATCTGGTGAATTAAGGGTGGGATTTTTACGATCTCCCAGATCAACTTCAAGTGCAGACCTGCCAGTATTTAAATTAATCATCTTCATACACATGCAGAAGATCAAATATGCATATTAAAGATCATCGTAAATTTTGTCAGTGTTTGGTGGGTTACAGAAACACAAACATACCCACCTCACGTCCCCAAAGTCAGAATGCATAGCTACCTTCATGGTGGGCAAAAACAGCCTCAGATACAAAATCAATCCAGTGGTAAACCTTGGAGCTCTATCCAAGGAACAAAAAAAAAATCTTCATGGGGAGTGTTTGTGTGTGTTACTATGTGTGCATACATGTATTTTTGTACACGCATGCACGTGCATGTGTGTGTGTATTTAAGATACCTATGAGAGTATAGATATATGGGTTGTCAGATCACCTTTTGTTGTTTGTCACAGCACTGGGTCCAGTTCTGAAGATGAAAGGACGGAGTCTGATGGGGAGTCCACCACCAGCTATGAGGAAGGGTCTTACGACGGCAGAGAGGGAGACATCACCTACCACTGCGAGGACGATGAAGCCATTGCACAGGGCTTGCCTGGAGCCAAGATGTATGATCAGAATATCCGGGAAACGTGAGTGACAGGGGGGTTGTTTTTCTTTTATTTGTCCTGTAATGTGTGAGTGATGCTAAATCCATGTTACTCATGAATCTCAATCTCATTGTATACCCACGGTTATGCACATTCTGTAGCCTCTCCTCATGTATGTCATGGGCAATATCAATATTTCTTCCCCTCAACAGAAATACACACCTCTCTCTATTCAGGTAGAAATGTAGAGTTCATGTATCAAAGAAAAAAAAATGCTCAGTGACGAAATACAATACATCTGCCCTGCATGGGTTACTTGGGTATGTCAGGTCCCTGGTATATGTATTGTGGATGATACGGTGTGTTGCCAGGTACGAGCTGAGTGAGGAGATGTCCACTGCCTGTCAGGTACTGGCCAACTTTAGTTACCTGGTATATATATATGTATTGTGGATAATACGGTGTGTTGCCAGGTATGAGCTGAGTGAGGAGATGTCCACTGCCTGTCAGGTACTGGCCAGTTACCTGGTATATATATATGTATTGTGGATGATACGGTGTGTTGCCAGGTACGAGCTGAGTGAGGAGATGTCCACAGCCTGTCAGGTACTGGCCAACTTTAGTTACCTGGTATATATATATGTATTGTGGATGATATGGTGTGTTGCCAGGTACGAGCTGAGTGAGGAGATGTCCACTGCCTGTCAGGTGCTATATATGTATTGTGGATGATACGGTGTGTTGCCAGGTACGAGCTGAGTAAAGATGTCCACTGCCTGTCAGGTGCTATATATGTATTGTGATGATACGGTGTGTTGCCAGGTACGAGCTGAGTGAGGAGATGTCCACTGCCTGTCAGGTACTGGCCAATTACCTGGTGGACTCCACCAACATTCAGACCAAGGAACTGGTATGTATGCAGGCTCACTCTCTTCTTCCTCTTCTCCTCCCTTCTTTCTCCTCCCTCCCCTCTCCTTCTTTGGCTGGCAGCGGCTCTCTGGCTGTACTGGCATTGTCGGGCTACTTGGGATGGATGCTGTAGCTGAGTGGTTAAGACCGTTTGACTTCAGTCCCATGGGTCCATGAAGTCATGGGTTTGAATCTCTAAGGCACCTGGTGAATTAAGAGTGGAGATTTTTACTATCTCCCTGATCAACTTCAAGTGCAGACCTGCCATTGCCTTTTCACCTCTTCGTGTATATACACATGCAGAAGATCAGATATGGAAACAAACATACTCATCATACATCCCTGAAGTTGAAATGCAGCTACCTTTGTAGTGGACAAAAACTGGTCACATATGCAAATTCTCAGCACTGGTGAACCTTGGAGCTCTAACTGAGGAACAAAAAAACCAACTTTAAATGAAAAAGAAATTGTGTTAAAAATTGATGTGGGTGGGTTGTGGTGGGTGTTCGCATTTTAAAAATTCTTTAACCAGTGGTCTAGCAGTAATGCACCTCTCTGGAAACGATTGATTCCCATTTGAAGCTGGACTTCTCCCCCCATCCACAAGATGGTGAGTGGGTTGTCTGGGTGTAAATGTTTTAGATGAGACAGTGAGCGGGGAAAAAAACACCCCCAAACCATGTCAAAAGTCTGTAGAAACAAGTACATTCAGACAGGATGAAAAACCCTGGGTGGCTGTGCAACTAGTGGCAACATGCTTTTGCTCAGGGAGATCCACCTAAGTCATCATCTCTATATCCCTGAAGTCGAAATGCGGCTACCTTAATGGTGGGCTAAGATGGTTGTACATGCTAAAATCTCACCATTATGTGTGTATGATATCATCACAGTCATCATCAATTTTCCCCCCCCACCATGAAGATAGCCACATTCCAACTGCAGGAATAACCCTGATTTGAATGACCCAGGTGCTATGTCCTCAGAACACCAACCAGAGTGTGGTGCAGGAGGAGTGGTTCCGGGTGTCCAGCCACAAGCTGTCCAGCGTGCACCAGGTGGAGGACTACCTGTCCTCCATCAACGAGATCTCCCCCCGCCTCCTGCAGTACGTCGTCAACCTCGTCGACAGCAACGTGAGTCGTCTGCACTGCCTCCTTTCCTCTGCAACCTCTGGTTTTTGTTGTTGTAGACTGACAGGTAGATCCCTGTGTTCAGAGCAGAGGGAATTGTTGGGTGAGTGTGGTGGTGTTGGTGCAGGTTCTGGTTTTTTTTTAAGTTGGGGACGGACGTGATGCTATAGCTGGAGTGGTTAAGAGCTGTTCGACTTTCAATCCATGGGGTTCAAGAAGTGTGGGTTTGAATCTTGGCAGTGTCTGGTTAATTTAGGTTGGGTTTTTTTTACAAACTCCACAGGTCACTTAAGTAAACCTGCCATTGCTTATCCCCTTCTGTTTATTCTCATACAGAAGATAGATATATGTGCACATTAAAGATTTTGTAATTAATGAACACACCCCAGTATACATCCCCGTAGTCAAATGCAGCTACCTTCATGGTGGGCAAAAACTGTCACAAGCAAAATCTCACATTGGTGAACCTCGAAACTCTAGCTGAGGAACAGGGGGTGAAAAATTTGAAGTAGATGTTCTTGTATTTTAGGGTAATTGCAAACATTCAAACTGGTTTTCTCACGACAACTTTAACACAAGTCAGGTTGAAAATTCAAACAATGACTGTCTAAAATTATGTTACTGTTGCTGTATTGCCAGAACGACGTTTATTTCATGACATAAATATTCCTAAGCTTTTTACTGTCTTCTCTCTCTCTCTTACAGGGGGAACGCAGCCATTCACTACTGCGTGTCTCACTGCAACTTTGACATTGTGGGCCTGCTGCTGGACACGGAGGTGTGTGACGTGAAGAAGCCCAACAAAGGCTGGCTACACCCCCGCCATGCTGGCCTCGCTCGCCTTCATCCAGAACGACGACCACCGCGACATCATCCGTCAGCTTTTGTCGGCTGGCCACATCAACGCCCAGGCCGAAAAGGTACGTGTTATAAAAACCTGTTCCGCTTTTCAGAAGAGTAGGCCCTGTGTGCCGGTGGGAATCGGATGACAGATTTAGAAACTGCACCACGTGGGGACTGGAGTATAAAAAAATTTAAAAGACTGAGCGCTTATTCCATTATCCTCAAAATAAAATAAAAAAAATTACAATTTTTCTGCTAAACTTATAATGTGAGCTACTTGCATCCTCTTATATCCATGTCAAGAACAAGGTTCTGGTTTGATTCCTGTCCTTGCCTTTTCTTCCTGTTAGACGAGAACATCAAACTGAATGTCAAAGTCCTTTGGATAGACAGTAAATCAAGGCCCAGTGTGCGAAGGCATGCATGAACATCTTTCTGCATATGTGATCTCCACCACATAATGAGTTGCATTGCCCATAGTCAATTTTAGTTATTGACCTGTTAATAATCTGCAATAAAATGGCTATACAATACAAAAAAAAGACTGAAAATCGGATATTCTATGAAAAGCTATTACAAGTTGAAATGATAAAGACTGCAAGAAATGACAAAATGAGAAATGAGAGTTTAGCATCATACATAGGTAATCAGAAAGAGGGCTTGGGTATTGTTAAAACACTGCACAGTGCAGTCAAGTCCACTCACTCAGTCCTTCAGGCTAATTTTTTTTTTTCCCTAGCCAGATGGGGCCAGCTGCGCTATAATACACCATGGAATAGTAAAGGAAAGGCATGCTAATTTAGCAGTCTGTATAAGTGATGTTGGATATTGGCAGCTGTGACTGTCTTCTCTCCACTGTGGATCGGATAGACCAGTGGTCAGAAAGCGCTAGCAATGTTGAGACCACAGTTCGAGTCGGCCAGATGGAGATTTTCTGGAGTTACATCAGCTGTATCCAAAAGCTTGTGGATTTAACACCCCAGTGCAACCACCAACATCTCGGCCACATTAAATTTCCGCTTTCTATAGGCCATGTGTGGTCAGATCTTAAAATGCACACACGGGCTGGATGAAAAAAGCCAGAGTGACTTCCTGTATGATTCTCATTCTGTGTCTTTCAGACGGTCAGACAGCGCTGATGTTGGCCACGAGTCATGTCGGCAGACATGGTGGAGTGTTGGTGGAGACAGGGCGGACTGTAACCTGCAGGACTTTGACGGCTCCACGGCCCTCATGTGTGCCTGTGAGCACGGCCAGCGCCATCGTGCAACTCTGCTGGCCCAGCCCTCCTGCGATGCCACCCTCACGATAATGTGAGTGTGATGTGGTGTGGGTGTTGTGTGTGGGTGGGTGGTGTGGGTGTGGGTGGTGTGGGGGGGGGGGTGTTGTGGTGTGTGTGTTGTGTTGAGTTTTGTAAGTGTGTGTGTTGTATGTGTGTTGGATTTGTAGGTGTTGGGTGTGCTTGTAGTGTAGTGTTGTGGTGTGGGTGTTTTGTGGTGTGGTGTGTTGTAGGGGTTGTAGTGTGTGTGTGTTGTAGTGTGAGTGTTGTGTGTGGTGGGTGTTTGGTGTGGGTGTTGTGGTGTGAGTGTTGTAGAGTGATGTTTATAGTGTGGTGTTGTGTGTGTTGTGGTGTGGGTGGGTGTGTTGTGTGTTGTGTGTTGTTGTGTGTGTGGGTGTTGTGGGTGTGTTGTGTGTGTGGGTGTTGTGTAGTGTGGTGTTGTGAGTGTGTAGTGTTGTAGTGTGGGTGCTTGTGTGTGAGGTGTGTAGGTGGTGCTGTTGTGTGATGTGTTGTGTGTGAGTGGTGCTGTAGTGTTAAGTTGCCAGTGTGGTACCATATATTAGTGTTGTAGTGTGAGTACTGTAATGTGTGTGTGTGTGGTGAGTGGTGAGTGTGTGTAGTGCCGAATTTAAAATGCATGTAGTGTTGTGGTAGGAGACATCTGTTTAGCACAGTATCCAAAGATCTTTTGTTATTATATCATTTTTTGTTTTGTTTTTGGCCAATATGTTGTGGTTTATACTGCCACATCCATGCTTGTTGTATGAAACAACATGTATTAATCGATCTCATGATGTGTGTGGTGTGTATGTGCCTGCATGCATGTGTTCATGTGCGTTGTTGTGTACATTTAAAAAAAAAAATAAGTACATGTATACATACATTATTGTAGTTTGTTTTGATAGTTTTGTAACCTATGACATGTATGTGTGCATAGACATGGCGTACTATACCTATGTGTACTATACTCTATACCGTACGTATACCGTTGATACGTACTATCGCTATCCGTACTGTACTGTACTTACTGTACTATACTACTATATTCTATACTATACTATACTATACTACACTGACCAGGAGGGAAGCACAGCCCTGTCCATCGCCATGGAGGCTGGACACAAGGACATCGGAGTCATCCTCTACAAATACCTCAACTTCACTGCCCCTGTGAGTGGTTTTTCTTGTCTATATATCGAAGCATGATTCTCTATACTTCCCTTTCTCCTTCATATACTTCATGCCTGTTGTTCTTTCTTCACAGTCACAGTGATTGTTTTGAAGATAGAAAACATATTCCGCTTTTGTTTTCTTTTTCTTTTTTTGAAAAATGTTCAGTTTTTTTCTTATGATCACTTAAGATAAGCATTTTAAAAAACAAGAGAGAGAAGGTCAGAGTAGACTCAAGGTAGAAAAGAGTAGACATTTTGGGGGGAGGGGGGGATGATATGTTTTGTTTTTTTTTTTGTTTTGCTTGTTGTTTTTGTTGTTGTTGATATTTATTTGTTTGTTTAAGGGGTGTTGTTGTTTTGTGGGGGGGGGGGTTGTTTTTTTTGGGGGGTGTGATAATGAGAAAAAGTTCTTTATAGCCAAGAGGGCATAGACATTTGTTTTATTTAGCATAGTCACGGTACCATAGGTCATTTCAGACGAGGTTTTATTTGTTGTGGCTGGTCAGTTATAACGCTTGATGTCCTGTGCTGATCAGTGTGGTGGGTGTCATGCATGAAGAAGGAATATGTTTTCCATATATCTTCCTGTCTATATCCTATGTGTGTAGCCATTGTACTGCATTGGCTTGCATCATGTTCTCATAAAATTTGGCATATTTGTTGTCACTTGTGGTCATTCCATCTGGTTTGGCGGTAAAAAATACTGGTCCCTGGGCTAGAGTTCTGAGGTTCACCAATGGTGAGATTTTTGCATATGTGACCATTTTTACTGACCATGAAGGTGCCTGCATTCCAACTTTGGGGATGTTTGGTGGTGTAAAATGAGCAGCAAGAGATCATAGTTTGAATCCAATCTCAAAGCGTCGCCCACACTTTAGCAGACCTTAAGTGGCATCAGAATGTCAAATTTTGGATGAGGTGATAAACTAAAGCCTATATTTAAACATAAACAGATGAAAGAGCACACTATCAGCATTGGAATTGGTCATGACCATGTTGTGTAGGAAAAGCTCACTTATATCAATTGGGCAGCAAATATACATGCAGACTGAACATCTCCAAAGTACTAAGGAGAAGGCCATTGTGTGCCATTGGGAATGGATGACAAAATTTACATTCATTAGCCCTATAATAAAAGGTAGGCAGCTGAATGTGAACATTCCAAGCATACCACTGGACTGGC
The DNA here is from genome assembly GCA_030674155.1 of Stramonita haemastoma. Taxonomy (NCBI): domain Eukaryota; kingdom Metazoa; phylum Mollusca; class Gastropoda; order Neogastropoda; family Muricidae; genus Stramonita; species Stramonita haemastoma. The sequence goes on from CM060322.1 coordinate 30,639,951, forward strand.
ATTCCCTCAGTTGACAGAGCCGTTTGGCACTGTACTGTGACAATGTGTTCTCTCAGGGGACTTAACCTCAGATGAGAAATCTGCCGTGGCTAGCTGTAAAGCAGCAGCATAATGAGATAGAAGACTTTTAATACAAGGCGACAGAAATGACCTTGCTCATGATCAAAATGCTGAAGAAAATGTGCATACATTGTGTTGATGTGTTTGGGTATGCATGTGTGTTTCCCAACTATCTATGCATTGGGGACTAATGCCCTGTGCTGAAATGCCTATGCTATTTCTGCCTTGAATGCTGACAGCATGTGCTGAATATCGTAAACTGCATATTATATTTCTGCCATGTTTCATTATGAGTGTGATGTCAAATCATTATTCTGCTTGCCAATATAAACACTTGGAACAAGCAGGGGCAGTGTATGACACAGGATGCACCAAAAGTTCAGAACCTTGTGGGAACTTGAAAACCAGTACAGATATATTCTTGTCAACTTGCAGTAGTTTAAAAGCTCTGCTGCTGTCAGGTGATGCTTGAAGCCTATGAGACACTTTTTGTGCAGTCTTATTCCAGTCTGATGCTATTATGCACCTTGATCATTCCTATAATTATGGCCAAATTTGACAGATGCTGTAACCAAGTGGTTAAGATTGTTTGACTTCAATCTCATGGGTCCATGGAGTTGTGGGTTTGAATCTCGGTAGTGTCTGGTGAATTAAGGTCAGGGATTTTTACATTCTCTCAGGTCAACTTCAAGTGCAGACCTGCCAGTGTCTTAATTCCCTTCATGTATTTATGCATGCAGAAGATCAGATATGCACGTTAAAGATCCTGTAACTTATGTCAGCATTCCATGGGTTATGTACACAAGAATATGCCCAGCATACATTATAGAAGTCGGAATGCAGCTATCTTCATGGTGGGCAAAAATGGTGGCATATGCAAAAATCTTACTGTTGGTGAACCTGGGAGCTCTAGCCAAGAAACAAAAAAAAAAAAAAGGTCCAAATTGGTTTCCCTATCTGAAGCAATGGCTTATGTGGGCATGGAGATGAACACAGATTAATGAAAAGCCGTCCATTCCTGTGCAATGTGATTTTTGAGTACTGAAAAACCCCAACAGCTATGGAAAAACTAACACGTTTCCAAACATGTCTAGCAGGCCTTTGCTGCTTAAAAGCACTCGCTGTTAGCCCTACTGGCAGTATCACTGATTCAGTTCTTTATTTTCATTCTCTACCCTGTAGTGACATTTTCAAAATGGTTTTCAGTTTTTCCACTGGTTCTTCACTTTTTTTGTGTGTGAAGCCTGTGTTATGTTGCATTTGCCTGTATAGTGTGTACCAGTGTTGTGATACTATCTGCCTGTGTAGTGTGTGCGTTTGTATATACCCATGTTTTTACCTGCATGCCTCTTGTTGTCTAGGGTTTACAGAAAAAGCGGAAAGGGTCGAGCTCACCTACCCCAAGGTAACTGTAGTACCTGTGATAATTATTCTGGTGTTCTGAAATGATGGTCAAGTTGGGATTTCTTTTTTTTTCCTTTGTCGGATTGTTTTGGTTATGATTTTTATTTTTTATTTAATGCTTTATATGCAGAGCTTTTTGGTTGTTTATTTTTGTAGGTTTTTTTTTTTGCTTTGGATTTGAAGGATTGGAATAAGTGCTTGAACAGTGTGTGTGTGTGTGTGTGTGTGTGTGTGTGTGTGTGTGTGTGTGTGTGTGTGTGTGTGTGTGTGTGTGTGTGTGTGTGTGTGTGTGTGTGTGTGTATGTGTGAGTGAGTGAGAGAGTGAGTCAGTGAGTGAGTGTGCATGCATGCGCGTGTGTGTGTTTATGGATGTGTGTGTATGTGAGAGCTTTTATGGCATGCATATGTGAAGAATGTACATAGGACATATGTGTAAAATGTATGTAAAGGAAAAACAGAATTGGTAAGTATACTGAAGAAACGATGCATAGTGAAGAGACAGCTGTAACACATGTTCAGACAGAATTATATGTATAGAATACATAATTGATAAATAAAAAAAGAACTTATGATTTAGAATCTGTACATGTATAGACACACATTTGTGGAAGAAATGCAATACACTCTCTGTCCTTGTACCCTCTCTCTTCTTCTGTCCCTCACTTTATTCAGTGGTAATCTGTCTTTCTCTCATCCTCCCTCTCTTTGTGTCTCTCTGTCTGTCTCTTTCCCTCTCTCTCTCCCTCCCTCCCTCCCTTCCTGTCTATCTGTCTGTCTCTCTCTGTCTCTCTCTCTCTCTCTCTCTGTGCCCCCCATCTTACTTTTTCTCTCCCCTTGCACACACACACACACACACACACACACACACACACACACACACACACACCACACACACACACACACAGAGTCTTTCAGAATCTTCTCAACCACCTGGAACCTGAATCAAGGAAAGACAACCAGACCTAACTGGCTTAAAAGACTGATGAATCATAAAAAAAAAAGACTTTGATGGATCAGCAGTGGTCTAGAGGTAACGCATCTGCCTAGAAAGCAAAAAAGTCTGGGTTCCATGTGTGTGATGGTCCGATCCCCGTTTTTACCCAAAACTTTTCCCCCATCCACTAGACGATGAGTGGTCATCTGGGTGCTAGTCTTTTGGATAAGATGATAAACTGAGGTCCCACATCCCGTACCTAACACACATTTAGTGCACGTAAAAGAACCCACGGCAATGAGAGAGTTGTCCCTGGCAAAATCCTGTAGAAAATAACCACTCTGATAGGGGAAATAAATACACATGCAGACAAGAACAGATGAAAAAGGAAGAAGATAATGTATAGTGCTGCTCATGCAGCGACACACTCTCCCTGGGATGATCAGCCCGAATTTCATGCAGAAAACTCTGCTATAACTTGAAGTGGTATACAATATGATTTATGCAAGTCTCAGAGGTGAAGTTTCAGCCAGCAACACAGATTGAATTTAGTAGAGTCTGCAGAAGACTGCGTCGTTATTGTTGTTCAAATGCCGGTGGCAGTAGTTGACTGATCACGCTTGCCGTTGTTTTTTGTTTTTTTTGTATTTTCAGCCTTTAAGCGTTGAGGGGGATCAGGTTTGGAGATCATTGATTCTACTTTTCTCAGTGTTGTGACAATTCCCTTGTTTTAAGCCTTAATGCTTCCCTAGCTCTTTCTTCTATATATACATATATATCTGCATGAACCTGTCCTATATCGTCACTGGCAATTCTGGTCTTTTTTTTTTTTTTTAAAGATTATTCTTATTCGTATAACATTGTAACAAAAAGTACATGTCCAGGCTTTTAGGGTTTTTTTCTGTGTGGCAGCTGTTGATTGTATAACCCATGTGTGAAAAGTGCAGTGTTAAGAATTTTTCTGTTGGTAATAGGGTTAGGTTGGTTGGTTGATAGTGGGGAATTTAATGGGGGTAGGTTGGTTGGTTGATTGTGGGGGAGGTGATGAGGGTAGTCTAGTTGGTTGTGGGTGAGGTACTCGGGGTGTGCTGGTTGATTGTAGGTGAGGTAATGGGAATGTGTTTGGTGGGTTGTATGGGTAAGGTAATGGGGATGTATTTGGTGGGTTGTGGGAGAGTTAATGGGGGTGTGTTGGGTGGGTGGGTGTGGAGGGTGAGGGTAACCTCTGTGGTCTCTGCAGGAAATGAAAGCAGAAGAAACATCTTGATAATGCATACTTTTAAGGTGGACCACTGCGTCACTTTTACAAATTTTTGTTTCTCAGAAACTACTAAAGATATCTTCATGAAATTTGGTACACATACTAAGTGCATTAATAAAGCTATCTGTGCAAAGTTTGAAGTATGTAAGTCCAACAGATATGATAATGTGATAATTTTTCCAAAAAAATAGGGGTCAGTGTTTGGCCCATCTGCTGCTTTCAAAATATGCTATACACAATGAAGTTTATCATTTTTCCTGTTTGATTTGACATCACTGTGTGCAATGATCACAAAAAAATATAGTTTAGTTCATAAAATATATATTTTTCTTTTTTTTTTCAAAAATGCCCAAAAAAATTTGCTCCAGGTTTTTAATTTTTATCTCATGGTATTGAAAAACTATAATAGCTACAGTGTTCAAACTGTCTCATTGCACTCAGCACACATTTCTACACCAGCATACCAAATTTCATTGGATTATTTTTATTAGGTTAGAAGTTACAGGTGGGCCAAATAACAGATGCGGCCGAAAAAACCATGTTTTGAGAAAAATGCCCGTAAAGATTTAGTTAACAATTTAATCAATGAAAATCATGTTTAAACATTACCAAAAAATTATGCATGGTAAAATAACAATAGGCCAACACTACTGAGTGATTAGAAACAGCTTTTCTCATAGAATAAATTTTTCAGGAGGCTCCTGGGGCATACACCCCCCCTTTGCCTGCTTGGCTATGTTCATGTTCGCATGCATTACACTTTCTTTTTTTTTTTTCCTCTTCTCTTTGGCCCTATCAGATGATTTTCTAGTGGCTGTTTTCACTCTGAGAATGTCTGATTTATCTACAAACACTTCTGCATTGCTCACTGCCACAAAATCCAGTCCAGCAAGCACAATATTGCTGGAAAAGTATCTCGCCTCCAGACTGCAGGCTGACTGTCTTCTTCATCTCAGCTTTGAATACATTGTTGATAATGTGATAACTAAGATGTGTGAGGATGCAAAACAGAATGCAAAACAACTGTGTGATTGTGGAAAATACAGGAGAAAGTTAAAAAAAAAAAAAAAAAAAAAATTAAAAAGGGGGGGGCAGAGAAGAAAAATTATGGGTGAAGGTTTTTCTTTTCTAACACCATTCACTGTGTCAAACTCAGTAAAAACAATTCTTTTGTGAATTATCATTAAACTTAAAACTGCCTCTGAAAACACAAACAACTGAATAAAAAATAAAACTGAGAATATGGGAAAAAAGTGTATACTGAATAGCCCTTGTCAAAGAGTAGGCTGCAAACCAGAAATTCAGGAACTACTGCATTCCTGCTAAGTCCCAACAACACATAACTTATTGGGAAAAAAAAGTGCCCCACTATGTTCCCAAAACAGTAATAAATCGATGGAAAATGTAGCTATTTCAAACTTCGCTTGCAGTTTGTAATTTCACGGAGTGCACCTTTATGTTGTCATCCAACTTTCCAAAAGTGACACATCACTGATGATGTTCTGTCGTTTTTGAAGTTGCGGGCCCGCGGATCGGTTTATTTTTCTTGCGCATCGAGTCTTAATCAAAACTAGTGTCGCTGTCAGCCACTGACACACGTTTTTTCGGAGAAAAACTTCAATTTTCGCATCAATGAAGTAAGCGAGTGGTTATCGGCAACATCGCGGGTTGATGTGCATGGCACAGCAAAACTAGGTCACCACTCCAGCCAGCGATCGTCAGTCTATTTTCCGTTTCTTCTGTTTTTCATTCTTTCTACCAAAGGCATTGGTAGTCCAACACTTGTTTTCGGCATATTTTGGCATTTTTGAGACTTTCAGTAAAAAACTTTGGCTGAAAACCGGTCGAATACGTGCATCGGACAGACTCGAAATGTAAACATCCGCCATCTTGGATAAAAGTCACATGACTCTTAGAACCAATCAGCTTATTTTTTTACGGCCACAAGCCAATCAGAGACTTCGACTCAACTGTATGCCTGTAGAAAATGCCTCTCGGGTTCCTTCGGATTTACTCTTCGTGTGTTTCCGTGAGTGAAATTATCCATTGAGAGGTGATGTCAGAAAGTAGGTCAGTGAATGACCTTCACATTGATACCAAAGAAGGGGGGGTAGCGAAACTGGTCGGCAAGCGCGACGATCTCCAAACTGAAGCAAATTTCGCGTTTTTGGGCCACAATTGCTCTAAATTCACCCACCCCTACCTCAGAAAATGATTTTATTTGCAATGAAATCGGTCAAAACAAACAAAATGAGTGACAGAAATGCAAAGTTGACACATTACTTGACCAAATGCAACCATAATCCCAAAAGTCATTTTTAATTTTTTTTTGGTGAAAACCTATGCCGCGGTCCCCCTTAAAAAAAAGAATGGCACCCACCTCTTCGCTGTTTTGGCAAGGTGTTGGTCAAACAGCCACTATCTTTGAGGGGGGTCTTGCATTGGTAGGCAAGAGCAGTAAAGTGGTACACCTGGAGGTTCAAGACTTAAGTGGTTGAATGCATGTGCCACCAGAGAAAATGGTGCTTGAGCATATATAGTGATGCAGACCTGCCCTTCTCAAAATACAGCTCTCTGTTAAATTGGAACTTTTTATTATGATAACAAGGGGGGGGGGCCTTGACATGAGAGACAGACAAGTTTTCTGTCCTATTATTCATTGTTGTGGTCATAGATGTGCTTTTTTTTTTTTAGGTGCTTTTTTTTTGTTCTTCAGTCAGAGCTCAGAGATTCACCCATGGTGAGATTGTGCATATGTGACTGGTTGTTTTTGTCCTCCATGAAGGTAGCTGCATTCTGATTTCAGGGATATTGTAGTTTGTAAAATAGAGGGTGGTGTGTCTGTCTCCTGCGATGGAGCCCAGTATGTTGTTTCCAGTATTTCTCTGACTTTTCTTATGGAGTTGAGAGTTTCTGTGGTTTGATGTGTTTGTACTGTCAAAGGGGTTTTCCTGCCCAAAGTGTCTATAGTTCTGCTCTGCTGTGGTTTTTAGTTTACAGTTATAGCTGATGGTCTGTTTATATTTGATTCATTTTCTTTTTCTTAGCTCAGTCATCATGAGGTTTGTTTATTAATTTGTTTCCTTTTCTCCCTGAGAAGTAATTTTGGTATATCAGTTATAAGGAAAAAAGGGAAACAATGACTGTTACATCTAGGTTTTATTTATTGTGTTTTATTTTGGTGTGTTGTTAAAACGTAATCCAGGCTTCGCTTTTATAATTTTTCCCAACATTTTTTGTAACACAGCTTCTTCATGTCACTTCAGCAAATAAAACATGTCACATGTCAAAACCGCTGAACTTAAAAATACCCTTTCTTCCCCCATTGAGCTTGAAGCTTCTTTTTCAGTGTGTGCGCTGTTGTTTTACTCCAAATTGCTTTCATCATTGCCTTTGCATTTATTTTCACATGCACTGTCTAGTGTTTAGCTCATCTAGATATGTACATGTATGTATTCATGCACTTTGTGTAGTCTGTGTGTGTGTGCGTGTGTATGTGTGTGTGTGTGTGTGTTGTGTGTGTACAGGTATATAATTTACACATGTTGTTTAATACATATGTATGCATGTGCTTATATGCACACATATGCAAATATACTATATATACTACTACTACTACTATACTATACTACTATATACTTTACTTTTACTACTATACTACTACACACAACACACACACACACACACACACACACACACACACACACACATTCATAGTATGCTTTCTTTTTCACTAACTGGTGGCTTGTGTTTTCATTCATCCTGCTATGATTCTACAGAAAGTTGGGCTGTGGACAGAAGGAATGTTGTGAATGGCATCATAACTGAAATACAGAAGGACTGTTAGACTGTACACCGATCATAGTGAAACACACTTTGGCTTTGTGCATGTCAATATAGCAGCTCTTGTCATTTGTCACCCTCATTTCTCCACAGATCTCCCTTTTCTCGCATGAGTCTTACCTTTCCTAGTCTTTTCTTAAGCTTGAAAATGCTAGTAGGTCTTGTTCATTGACATGTGGCTCTAGTGTATATATGATAACATGCATACATAATCATAATACATACATACATAATACATATACATACATACATACATACATACATACATACATACTACATACATACATACATACATACATAATACATACTACATACATACATACATACATACATACAGATTTACACACACACACACACACACACACACACACACACACACACAACACCACCACACACACACACACACACAAAATTATATTCTTATATACCGTGTAACATCAGGTTGGAGGTGTGGTTGTATTCTTTTGGTTGTGAGGAAAGGGGGAGGCGGATTTGCTCTTCTTGCATGAAGAATATACCCATCTGTCAGCATATTATGTCGTGTTCTTTTCTAGTCATGAGACACAGTCCACAGTGATTTTTTTTTTTTTTTTGGTCAATGATTTTAAAGATATGTGGTATCAGCTGTCTTACCATCATATTTGTCAGGATGTAGAGTGGCATACTTCGATAACTTTTTGTTGAATTTATCTGGTAGATAGATCAAGAGAGAGAGGTTTGTTATCATTGTCTCTTCAGTGGCTTAAGTCTTTATCATGTGTTTGTAATTGGGGGGGGGGGGGGGTATTATTTCTGTTTGTTCAGATTGAAAAAGTAAATGACAGTGTCTTTTTTCAAAACATGCATTTCTTCTCAAGTCACTTTACGTCCTAAGGAGGAAGGGGGCAGGACGGTTAAATGTTCACCTGCCTTACAAGTAAACTGTGAAGTACTGGGTTTGATTCCTTGCTGACCTTGCCCTTTCCTTCCAGTTGACATGCATCATAGAGTGTGGTAGAGTCTTGTGGCTAAGAAAGTAAAAGGATTGATAGTCTGTTTTGTTTTTGTCAGAATTACAGTGTAGGTGTTCAGGCTTTTGAAAACAAAGATGATACCCACCTTAGGCATAGTACTGATTTTTGTCTATTGTATTTATTAAAAAAAGTTAAAGTCTGTCCCGAGCCATAAGGCTCATCAGGCCGGTGCTTATCCAGTTTCTGTGGCGTTAAGCGACTGAGAGTCATAGACTCCCCCCTGGATAGGACGCCAGTCTATCGCAGGGTTAACCCCCAACACAAGGTTGGTACCCCTTTTACACCTGGGTGGGGTGAGAAAATAGCCGTAAAGTGCCTTTTCCAAGGGCACAACGCCATAGCGGAATAGCTGGGATCGAACCCGCAACCTTTAGATACGAGTACAATGCCCTAACCACTAGGCCACAGCGGCGGCTATTGTATTTATAGATTTTTTAAAAAAACAACAAAAAGAAATATGATGATTAGATATGCATATTCATGATTATGTATAGATAAATGTATATAAATGATTAGTAGTCCTTGTATGGTGTGTGTGTGTGTGTGTGTGTGTGTGTGTGTGTGTGTGTGTGTGTGTGTGTGTGTGTGTGTGTGTGAGTGAGTGAGTGAGTGAGAGACAGAGAGAGAGAGAGGACAAGTATGTGCTAGTTTACTTTTAGCCTTTTTTAAGCATAGAAAGTGAAAATGACCTGTTCTGTTTCAACCTGTTGACTTGCAGTGTGCGCAAACATCTGTGCCACTAGACACCTCAGCCGCTGGACTCTCAGACATGGACCCTGGTTCTTTGACTGAGGCTGACATGTTGTCCCCACCTCATGCCACACCACTGACCACAGCATTATCCTCGTCACCATCGTCAGGGGACAGAGAAAGCAGCCCAGAAACAGAGGTCTGACTGAGCCTGCCCTGAACGCTCACTGCTTGTCCCAGAACCATCAACATCTTTTCAGAAATCACCCAGTTTTCTTTGAGTTTTGCTTCTCAGTAGAAGAGTGGAAATTGTTTGGGAGCTCAGAATGACTTCATGAACAAGAAAATAGGTCTTGATGTTTATCGCCAGTATAGTCTATGTGATAGTAGACAGATCAAAGATTTATGTCATGACCATTTTTGAAGTGTCGTTCTGTCATGGTGAGGACAGGTCTTTCCCTTTCAGCCTGCCTGCTTCATCTCTCTGTTTCCTCGTCTTCTTCTGCCTCGTCTTTCGTGACAGGTATTGCTGTGGAGATAGCAAACCAACAGAAAAACACCCAACAGCTGTGAAGTAGATCTGTGAGTTCAGTTTCATGGATGTGCAGACTGATCCAACCACCGCCCTCCCTTTTGTGAAGTTGTGGTGTCTTTGCGACAAGCTTTTTTTGCAGAGGTGCCAGTTATGTGGGAGATTGATTGGGGTTTTTTGGTGGGGTTTTTTCAGTGTGTTTGTATGGTTCTGCCAATGGAGGTTCATTTTTTGCTAGTCTTCTAAAAAAAAATTTAATATGCTCAAAAGCTGCCTCCCCACCCCCTTCCCTGGATAGGTTGCTTTGAAAACTTAAATGATCACTGCTGAAAAAGTTAATGAGAGGGAATCACCAGAGTTTGGGGGGAATTGGAAGAGTGGACAGTGTGAAAAAAGGGAGTCTGTTGGTCACTGTCAGAATGGACATAAGAGTGACCTATACATTTTTTTGGTGGGTTTTTCTTGTAGTGATTTTTAACCTTTTTTTTTTAACCCAGGGAAAAAGGCACCCCACTCACTGTATTGGTAGTGTAGGGGCATGTTTTGTAGGAATAGTTCTGAGTGCTTTGCCCCTCTGCACCCTCATCATGAGCCAACCACCTCTGTAAGCCAATGTTGATGGGGAAATGTTTGGTGTCACAGCCCCTGTTACCTCTTACCTGAAGGGAGTGGATGTTTTTGTTGGGGTGGTTGGTTGGGGGGGGGGGGGGGGGGTTAATCGGGTTACTTTGGGGTTTTTTGTGTATGTGTGTTTTTGTATGTGTGCTTTTTTGTGTGTTTGTTTGAACAGAATGTCAGGTATGTTACCATTATGATAACAATCAACATCAGACACCAATCAACTGGTTCCATACCCTGGCAAAAAAAACACAAAAATTTGTTTACGGTCATGGAAAGAAAACCAGGGAATGGAATAGAAATACAAGAGCAAGTGAGCATTGCACATATGAAACACATCTATAAACATGTGTTTTGCTATGATGCGTCTTGCATCTTTGTTATCTGATTCCAGCATGTGATGTTCAAATTCCTTTGTGTGGATTCCTAATTCTTACCGCTTTTTTGTGGCATTTTCCAGCATAAGATGTCAGCTGATCTGGATCATTAAAACAAGTCATGTGAAGTCAGGTGTAGAGGTTTATTCTTTGTTAATTCATCCAAAGCTGAACTGACCATGACTTAAGCTGGCGTTGCATTCAAAAATAAAGAGTGAAGTAGATGAATAAATATCAGCCACAATGAAGTTAGAAATGATGATCAAATGATGAGATATCAGGCTGTCCCAAGCAAAAACCTATCACTAACCGCATGGAAGGGATACAAAAAATTTTTTTAAAAGAGAAAACAGAGAAGTTTTTTTTCACACAAAGGCCCGTAAGCAGACTCAAATGATTTAGTTAATGTATATCTGTCAATGCATATGTTATATATGAATTATATACTTTCTACATCTTTGTATGTCAAGAAACAAATACATAATTGGAAATATCATTCAGTTAATATAAAGTGTATTTACACCAAAGCACTGGAGTATATGTCTTAAATAAAAGGAGTGTACTATCATAAAGATATATCTACATATTGATGACATAACATTTCACTAACATCATGCCTTTAACATCGTCATTGCATTGACTGTTCTTATTCAGGAATAACATTATTGGGGGGAAGGGGGGGGGGGGGTGAGCAGTGTTGATAGGAGTATCTAACCATAAGTAACTAATTGATCAACTTGGCTTAGAAAAATAAAACCATATATAATGACAGAAGTCTTTGTTTTAATTTGCCAGTCAGTTAAAAAAAAAGAAGTGAAAAATGATTGTTCTTTTGACTTTGACGTGGTATAAAGTTTTGACATTTTTTTAAGTTAGGAACTCGTGAAAGTGTTTTGATGTAATTTTAGTCATTTGTGCGTATGTTTGTTTGTATTTTCTTTTTACTAAAAGCATTATTTAACTAATAATATCAGTAAAAGTACACATGCTTGTAAAATGCGGCTTCTCTGAATGGCTTTGAGCACAAAGTATCAGTTTTTGTTGAGGAAGAATTCATGTTTTGAGACTGGCATAGGATTGAATAGTTTCCAAACCAACGGGAATGAACAGGAACGAAATATAATGGAGAAGTCCATGTGTCAACACATGTATGCGTTTTGCAGCCTTGGAATGTGTTCAGTTGGATGTAAATCCTCACCAGTGATGTGGCTGTTGCTCAGGGTTATTTCAGGGTCACCAAGGAATGGGAGGGGGGAGGGCATCAATGTCCAAATATTTTTTCATTTTTGTGTATGTCTGTGTGCGTGTGAGCATGTGTGTCTGTGTCTGTATGTGAGCGAGCATGCGTGTATGTGTGTTTGTGTGCCCATGTGTGTGTAAGCTTTATTCACATCACATGAATTGGAAAGTGTTCATATAGACAGCTTGTTTCTGTTGTTTGTCTTAAGAATACAAAATGGATGAAGAAAATTTTGGACTCTCAAAGCCCTCTTTACTTTTCCCATATTACATCCAAGTTCAGACTCTCACCATGAAATCTTTTTGGTATCTAACTGTGGTTTGATGTAGGATAAATATGTAACAAGTTATATATATAAAAAATTGCATGGGCAACCCTTTTCTCCTTCTTTGAGAGATAGATTTTACACAGAAGCGATAAACTGGCCCGTTGGATTTTTCCTGTTTTCTCTACAAAACAGAATCATGTTGACTGAGCGTTGTTCAGCGGCAAAATGCAGCTTGTACAAATGTGAATGAGAATCTGCTACGCATCTTGTATCTGTTGATAGGACCGTTGTACTGTAAAGCTACCTCATCCGTGGATATTGTTTGTACTCATCGACTATAGGGCATGGTATCGGTTGTGAGTTTCTGTTCCTGGTTGTGCACTCTATGTGGTAATGTGTTTTGAGAAATGCCATTGTTAAAAAACAGCTGCCTGTAAAAATCTTGCTTGGGTTTTGTTGGGGTGGGGGAGGGTGTGTTGTTCTTGTTAGGGATTTTCCAGGAGAGGAGAGGTTTTTTTGGTGCTTGGGGTTTTGGGGTGGGGGTTTTTTTGTTTTAGGGGAGGACGGAGTTTGACTTTTGCTTTTTTTCCTGTTGAAATTTGGTTTTTATCACCCAATTAAAACAGACACAATAAGCTGTTAAATTATTGTTGCGGATCAAATGGTTAAAAGGTACATTAGCAAAGAAAAATTTTCCAAAATACCGAACACTGGATGGTGAATGTTAGGGTGAGGTGTTGTTTTTTTGTTTTTTAATTTGTGATGATCTGTGATCAGAGTTTATGAATAGAATATTAAGCAAGTGGAGATATTCCTTTCCTTTGAATAGTGAGTTGTTAAGAAAGAGAGGAGGAGAGATATGGCTAAAAAAAATATATTTGTTTGAGCTAGATGATGCAAGTCTGCTGCACACAATGTTCTTATAAAAACACCTAAGAGAATGCAGTAAAATGAGAAAACACTTCTTTGAACAAACTGAACAGAAATGGCAATTTTTAAGATTTTTGTTTTTAGATATACTCAGCAAATGAATTTTTTTTTTGAGTGTGGAAAATATGCATGATTTTTGTGTGTTTATGCTTTTGAATGTCTATTTGCATTTTAAAAATGTTCTGCTGGTGGTTGTGATTGTGTAATATTGATCAGGTTATTTTTTTCTTTTGTGTTTGGAGAATAGCAAACATATGTTGGTTAGAATGTAATGGACTAATAGCACGTTCAATGATCACACTCTTTTGTTTGTGAAAATTTCAGCAGTGATGACAAAAGTGTGTGGTGTGTTGTAGTGTCATGTGTCATGTCGTGTCGTATCATGTCGAGTCAGTTGATTTGTGTTGTTGTGTAGTGTGAAAAATAACTTTCAGCAAGGTTCCCATTTCAGCCTACCATTTGTTGCAATTACAGTCACAAATTTGCTTACACCCTGGCAACAGAATTTTTGAGAAAAGTGTTCTGTAGTTGATAGTTTAATTACATTTACAAGAAAAAGGATTTTAATCTTACTGCTTGCCATACACTGTAAACTGACCTGATGTCTTGACTTTTGCTTTGTAATCCAGAAATCCTACAGAACATACCATGATTTGATACCAATATCCTGGATAGATTATCTCGCTATATTTTTATGCAGACTGTTGTGTTTGTAATGATGATACACAATCTATGATTTTTCAGTAGGACTAAATACCAATTAGTTCTCAGATCATCAGGATTATTCCATGTGAGCTGTTAACTCATGTTCATCGTAAAGATTTCTGATTTAACTAATATTATTTGTGAATTAATATTTTATCTTGATCAACAGTCACCTTTCTGAAATAACTAATAATGATTACATTGTGAGTTATCATTATGTCTTGATCAACAGTCACCATCAATTGTCAGTACAATTACATATTTGAGAGAGGAATTTTTCTTCTTATTTACAATGATTGAGTCGTTGGTTTATATTTCCAACATTTCTGGATTCATATCGGGATTCGTGATAACTTTCCTTCATGGGAAATGGGTTGTGAAGATGTCTGATTTTTCAAACATTTTGATGGAAACATTTCTTCCATTTCTTCAAACAAACCAACAACAACAACAAAAAACCATCGTCATGTACCTGTACCTACAAGTATATATTATTTGTCTGTCAACCATCTCTTGGTCAGTGTATTGTATTTTCTTGGTGTGGGATGTGATTATATTCTCATTATCATAAATGGTTGTGGATTCACTTTGTCTACATCTTTGTGATGAGGTTCATAGCTTAAAAAAAAGGGAAAAGAAAACTGTGAACAAAATGGTTGTTTTTAGATACCATAGACATTGAAAATATTTTAAGGTAACAGGTATGTTAGTTTGTGTGTGTCATGTAAGCTAGAGAGGAGATTCAAAGAAGAGCTGTACAGGTTTTAGCTGTGGTTTTTTTTTTTTTTTTCCTTTGAATCATTTTCACAGTAGTAGTTTCTTGGGGAGATTTTTTGCTTTTTTTGTTTTGTGGGCCATACTGGTTGTGTTTGCATTGGGGGAAAAAAAATTAATTAGGCAGGTATTTTTACTGTCATTTTTTGTTTGGAGTTTTTGTTTTTACTGTTCATACGCAAATTATTTCGTAGCATTTTCAAATGTGCAGAATATTCCTTTTTACAGCTTTCTTTGGGGGGTAGTATGAGGATCTCAAAAACCGAATTTTGTTTATGTGTTTTGGTTTATTTCTTTTTTGTAGGTATCTTCTGGTAGAAAGGAAAGTAGAAAAAGAAAACCAGAGTCTAGACACAAAAATCTCATCTAAGCTTACATAGTCAGGTCTATACTGAACTCAGAAAGTAAAATTAGAAGGGGAAACCTTAGATTGAGAGAGTTCCTAGGAGCTAAAAGCTTAGATTGAGAGAGTCCCTAGGAGCTGAAAGCTTAGATTGAGAGAGTTCCTAGGAGCTGAAAGCTTAGATTGAGAGAGTTCCTAGGAGCTGAAAGCTTAGATTGAGAGAGTTCCTAGGAGCTGAAAGCTTAGATTGAGAGAGTTCCTAGGAGCTGAAAGCTTAGGTTGAGAGAGTTCCTAGGAGCTGAAAGCTTAGGTTGAGAGAGTTCCTAGGAGCTGAAAGCTTAGATTGAGAGAGTTCCTAGGGCTGAAGCTTAGTTGAGAGAGTTCTAGGAGTGAAGCTAGGTTGAGAGAGTTCCTAGGAGCTGAAAGCTTAGGTTGAGAGAGTTCCTAGGAGCTGAAAGCTTAGGTTGAGAGAGTTCCTAGGAGCTGAAAGCTTAGGTTGAGAGAGTTCCTGGAGCTGAAGCTGATTGAGAGAGTTCCTAGGAGCTGAAAGCTGGCATAAACAAGAAAGGAGAGCTAAATGTTGTAAGATATGACTGAGTACTTAAGCTCTGAACTCTGTGATCAGTTTGATGGAAGGCATGATTGTTGTGTTTATGGCAAACATTTCTCATCTTTTTTCTTGGTGTGAGCCTGTGCTGTACTGCTGGCCATCTTTTCCCTCCACCTTGCATTCCTTCAACCTAACCCAGAGAAACTATACACATACAATTTTTTTTTTTTTAATTGATCTGAGCATTCTTTTTCATGCTGCTTTGTAACCTAGTTGAGCTTTGCTGTAATGTCTATACTTTGGTGGAACCATTCCAGTCATTGTGGTGAGCAGTATTTTGTCATCACAATTATTGGTGATACTTGCTAACTGCCTTTTTTTTGTTCTTCTTTTTACCTGACCTTTTTTATGCAAAAGTTTATGTCGCTATACATATGTGCCACCTTTTGTTTATTGTGCCATTGGCCATCAGCTTTTGTTGTAAAGAGACGGTGGATTTGGAATGTGCCTCTGGCTTAGACAGGGAAGTTGCGACTGTGTGAAGATGACATAGAGCTGTATATGTGAACTAAAGGTGTGCTGCGTGTTCAAAAGGTCTTCTATAGCTGAGGATTATTGTGCATTGTTCGATTATTTTTCTTGTATTTTTATTAGAAACGGAGACGTACACATGATTTTTCTTCTCTGGGACTTTTTTTTTGGTTTGTTTTGATTAAGGAGACTATAGGAGTTGTTTTGTTCTCTACGTGGTCATTTAGCTGAGTGCCTTGAGAACTGCGTGATAGCTGTAGTCGGTGGATATCTCCATTATTGTTGTACATGGAACAGCGATCTATCTGTTCAGGACTTCTGCAGCATATCAGCATCTATGCATTGCATATCCATTCCTATAAAACACAATAAAACCGTGAACATAGATCTATCTATCTCATATGGTGGTGTGGTTTATTTGTTTGTCATGAAAGCGTTTGGGTGTGGTTGTATTTTGGTCATTTGGATTGAGTGTTGGTGATCAGTATCAAGTAGTAGGCACCCATCAGTCTCAGAAGACTATGGAGTTGTGCTCTAGTCTTTAGAGCGCAAAGCCTGGGTAAGTAAGTATGGAGGGCAAGCTGTTACCCATGCAGCAGACCCCCCCTCTCCACGCCACTGGAATGATCCATTGGAAAGGCAATGACCGATAAGAATGGTTCCAGTACCGTCACAGGAGCCACCAGAACGTTGCATTATACAGATCAGTATATAAACCATAAAATAACACACAAGGCAGAATGACATATGACTGGGGAGCTTTTTTCCATCTTTCAAGCACATATGGCCCCAGCCAGCTCTAGGTGTGCTGTAAGTTCAATGGTCAGATCTAAACCACACATGCTGTCTCTGACTTTAAACGAGGCCCCGTAGGCGAACGCACGCAGAACATCTTGCGCACATGTTAAATCCTGTTCCGCTATTCATAAGAGTTAGGCCATCGTGTGCCGGTGGGAACAGATGACATTTACAAAACTGCATACACACGGGGACTGGATGTAAAAAAGCACAAGAGTGCTTATCCCATTATCCTCGATATAAAAGAATAAATCAATCTAAATTCAAAATCAAAATGAAGTCGGAATGTGGCTACCTTCATGGTGGGCAAAAGTGATTGCATTCACAAAATCTCACCATTAGTAAACTACAGAGCTCTAGTAAGAAACAAACAAAAAAAAACCCAACACATGCACATGTGATCTGTATTGTATCTCATGCTCTGGCCAGCTTTTTCCCAAGACTGGGTCTGTGATGGACACAATGGAAAGACAGGAACAACTCATGAGGTCCATCTATTACCAGTAAGGGCATTGGTGGTCTAGAGCTAATGCACCTGCCAAGGAAACCCAAAAATCTGGGTTCAAAGTGTGTGGTCGTTAGTTCCCCATTTTGGGCCCAAAACTTTTCCCCTATCCACTAGACCATGAGTGGTGGTCTGGGTGCTAGTCTTTCTGATAAAATGATAAACTGAACTCCCTTGTGCAGCACACATGTAGCGCACACGCACATAAAAGAACTCGTGGCGACAAGAGAGCAGTCCCTGACAAAATTATGTAGAAAAAATCCATTCTGGTAGGGAAACACTTCACAAGCTGACAGTAAAAGAAAAAAAAAAGGGTTGCATTCCACTGCTCTTGTGGTGACACACTCTGCCTGGGGATAGCAGCCTAAATTCCGCACATGGCTTGACCAGCACAATACAATACAATAAAAGGCAATGCAATACTCATCCAGTTTGCTGATGTGAATTTCAGAATAATGCACTATGTGTTTACATGTATCAGGCATTAAGCACGCTCTATAAATACCCCAACTCTGCCTAGGACAGGTCCAAGCCTGGCTGAAAAAGGAGGAGGGTTAGGCATAGGGTTAGCTACCCTACCCTGTGAAAAAAAATCTAGCTACAGATACGCCAAATAGCAATTTAACGGACATCACGGACCTGGGAAGGGATGGACCTCCTGCTGGAAGGTGTATGAAGTTGGGCGGTGAAAGCCAGAGTCATCTGGAAGCCGTCAGACCGAAAGACCATCATCTCCACCAGGACCACCACATGCATCGGTACGTGGAACGTCAGGACCATGTATGCAGATGCAAAAAAGATGGGCAAGACATGGGGACAACTGGAACGCCTAGCCCAGAGCCAGATGCCTGGAGACAGCTGGTTGGCGGCCTATGCCCCAGAAGGGACCACAGGCAAATATGACATGACACATGATAAATATCCCCCTCCCATTCCTCAGCTAGAGTTCTGAGTTTCAACAATGGTGAGATTTTGTATATGCAACCGTTTTGACCCACCACGAAGGGAATTATGGGATCAGCATCTTCAACATGCATAATTGATCTTCTGCATGTGTATATACTGGATTGAGTGGAAGGAAATTACACACAAATTGTATATATATAATTATATACATGAGAATGAGAAAGGCAGAAGACCAGGCAGACAGACGAGCATCAGGTATCATCTGTGCCATGTCTTCCATAGGGACTGTCATTCTGACGCTGTACCAGAATAAACAGCTGGAGCACAACTCCATAGTCTTACAAAACTGAAGGATGCCTGCATCACACACACACACACACACACACACACACACACACACACACACACACACACATACAAAAGCACACACACACACAACACACACACACACACATACACACACAAGCACAAGCACACACACACACACACACACACACACAACACACACACACACACACACACACACACACGTACACACACACACACACATACACACACACACACACACACACACACACACACACACACACACACACACACACACACACACACACACACACACACACAAGCACACACACACACATACACACACACACACACACACACAAGCACACACACACACACACACACACACACACACACACACATACACACACACACACACACACACACACACACACACACACACACACAGCTAAAACCTCAATCTACCTGAACTGAAGAAATGATTTGATAAAGAAATAATTAAGTGGACAGCTAAATCAATTAATAGATTTTTTTTAAAAAAAGGAATAAAATGTATCTGTAAATAACATTAAGACAAAACACAGACACCCCCCCCCCCCCCCCCCCCCCCCCCCCTTGTTAGGGTACTGTATGGCTTACCCCCCCCCCCCCCCCCCAAAAAAAAAATGCAGAAAAACTTTTTTTGTTTTAATAGAATGAAGACAAAAACCTAGTTTAAACCCAAGCATGACTTGTTTGCATTTGTTGATTACATTTTGAGTTCCAGTTAAATTATCTGATTTAGAGACTGCATCAACCAACTACCATTACCAAGTATCTCTGACTCTATACTATGGTACCATTGATATAAGCTTCTTACCCATGAACTTCAGAGTAGCCCTTTTTTTTTTTAGTACAGAATGCATACTAGATATGCTCATATTTCTGAAACCCACCAGACACTGACATGAATTACGGGATCATTGACGTGCATTTCTGATCTTCTGCGTGTGTGTGTGTCACGAAGGCCTCATGAATACAAAACCGAAACAAAAAGAACATTTGTGTGCATTTTGGTGACCAGATACTGCAAGTTTTTTGCAAGTAGCCTCCCTTCGAATGTATGGCCGCCAGTGGAGAGTCCATAGACACGTTTTAAAATCTCAGCAAAATGAGCAACGATATATTGGGTTAGTGGCAGTTTTGCTGCTCGTTTTGTTTGTCTGTTGTTGTTGTTCTAGTTGCCTTTTTGTGTTTTAATTCATTGGAGGTCAATAAGATATATTCAATTCTTAACGTCCCCGAATCGACGTTGTACTTACACTCAACCAAGCAACGAAGAAGTTTCTACTTTTTGTAACTGAACAAAATGATAATGAAGCAGAATAAGTGTTGATCTTCATCTTATTTCTCTTAACGTGATGGTTATTATCATACACGTAAGTGATCGCTTTTCGGGAGAAAAGGAAATTTATCTTCAAATTAAAAATTGCCTACTTCTGTACTAGTTGTAGTACTACTGTCACAAGTAGTACTGTACAGCTTGGTACTGGAGAAAGTAACTTTAGAAAGTTTTGTACTTAAGATGAATCGATTAAACAAACAATAATATAACATTATAAGTGTATGGTTAATGTTAAGATGTGTTTGTTTGAACCGTCTTATAGTGGGTATGGCACTGTAGTGCAGTATCCACTTTTTTTCTTCCTTTTTTTTTGCACTGTTACTGGTGTTACTGTTACAGTGTTAGTGTTATCTATGATTACATGTATACACAAATGTCTCTAGAGATTAGTAGATAGTATATTTTCATAAAGCTGTATTTTTTTCAGCAAGAAATGTGGATTTTGTCCCAACATTGTTATCTATGTTCATCAGTAACTTGAGAAAGGGAATGTAGCATGAAAAGAAAATTGCTTAGTTGTTTGTAGACTGTTGTTCAGGATGGGGTGCAAGGAGAGGTGGTAATGAAAAGAAGAGTAAGGGTCTTATTTTACATTGTGTCATCCATTGTGTCATCCATTGTTGTAATGCCCTGGCTTTTTTTTTGGATAATTTTCTCCCTCCAGCTTGTTTTTTTCTGAGGCCTATGGTTAGTATAATTATTAATTAATATTATGATCATACTCTGATACTGTCATAATGTCCACAACCATTGATTATGATACAGCGATATAATCATAATTCATACAGTTATAGTGATAAAAACTACACAAAGCAGCCATGGGTATTGTTGATGATGGCTCGTTGAGCACTGAACTTATTCATGAAGTTTAGTAATTTAATAATATTCTATAAGTTAAGGGTAGAAGGCCAAAACTTTGAAGTCTTAATACAATTTGTAAGAGTTTGGTGGTTATCCTTACAATAGATGGCATGTCTCAGTTTGTAGTTTTTGGTTTTTTTTATTAGCTAGGGTAAG
This sequence comes from Stramonita haemastoma, assembly GCA_030674155.1. NCBI lineage: Eukaryota > Metazoa > Mollusca > Gastropoda > Neogastropoda > Muricidae > Stramonita > Stramonita haemastoma. The sequence goes on from CM060322.1 coordinate 30,660,940, forward strand.
CGGGTCTGTTATTTTGTTTTTTTTAAAAAGTCTTTGTTGTTTCCTTCTACTTTCTAGTAACACTGTTTCCTGTGGTGAGTTTGTGTCAATCTTTGGGGTTGGAGGTTCGCGGGGTACAGTCATTGGAGGGACGTTGTGGTGGTTGCCACTTCGAGTGGGCTACTCAGTGAGTCTGGTCCCATGACTGAGCTAACAGTAACACTGTCATTAATAGTTAGAAGTTGGTGTCCTGCATATATATATATATTAGCTCAGATTAGGCACCACTGAACCAGTGACCCAGCAGCAGTGCAGGGCCCCATTGGCAGGTGGCCCTGTGGTGGCCTGATATTGATTGGCCCCTTGTGGACTTCTGATCCTGAGGATGAGACGTAATCATAATGAATCTGGGTATGGCTGTGGTAGGGAGATTGAATTTGAAATGAGCTGTGTGGAAACTGCAGGACAGGGACATCACAGAAAATGAGGCGATAACAAAAACAAAAAACTGCATGTATGTAATGTATAGATTATATATTATATTATATTCACACACACACACACACACACACACACACACACACACACACACACACACACACACATACACATTTACAATAATCTATACATGTACATTGACTGATTGAGTGTGTTCTGCACTTTTGTGATATTTGATGATCAGTATAAAAACTATAGATTAGTATAATGAATAAATTGCTAAGTTCTTCTTTGGTGGTCCAGGTAGATGAGTGTACTTTGACAGTTTTGTCAAGTTAGCTTTCAGTTTAGTTCTTAAAACAACAAGGTATTTTATGAGACCTGTGCTTTGTAATATATCACATGCAAATTTCCAGGTCCCCTTTTTGCCTTTGTTAATCAATATCATGTCATTTTTATGGAAGTTTTTTTTTTCCCAGGAGTGACCAAGTTTGGAAAAAGTGGAGAGATCATTCGATCAGCATGCAGAAAGTGTGGATATGGTAAGCATACAATTACATTTTATTTTGTAGGGGTTTTGTGCTTAACTTTTTCACCTTTAAGTTTCTAACAGAAGAATTATCTTCAGTGCCAGGTTGTTACTGATTTCTCAACATTCAGCCTGTGTCAAAATACCACAGTCAGTTGTTTCACTCAGTCAGGGGTGAAGGACGGTATGTCTGCTATCACGTATGTAAGTCAACTGAGGTGTGAAACCTTGTGACTGTATGAAAAACTATCTTTTGTAACATGACCTGCACCGTTGACAAAAGTCACCTATGGCAATGAAAGAGTTAAGTTTTAAAAGAATTTTTATTTCATCATGTGAGGGAAATTAATGCCTTGAATGCTGGTTGTATGTGAGATGTGAAGGGATCATTGCTTGTGAATCATATCATATGGAAGTGTTATGATAAAAAGAGAAAACTTTGGATGAATAGATAAAGATAGTCCAGGTCATGCACTTAACAGTTAATGTATGAATTCTAATTAAAAAAACAAACCATTATGAACAATGCATTGGTGAAGAAACTTTTGTTTTAATTGTAAATTTTGATGTAAATATATATATGTAAATATTTGAACTCTCTCTGATGTCAGCATTTTAGATTTAAAGACAGGGTCTAAAGAAATGAACAGATGGTGCTGGCCTGTTCAAAAAGCACAAGAAACACCAAAAAAGTAATAAAGGGGAGGGATTAAATAATAGTGTATAAAGTGTACATTGTATGTAAGCAGTGTTTATGATGCATACATGTATTCTTGTGTATTTACAGCTGGCCACCTAATTAATAATAAAGGGGAAGGATTAAAAAAAAAAGATAGACAGGTGTTGCTCCAGTGTATATTATAAACTGTCCATTGTATGTAAACAGTGTTTGTGGTGTATACATGTGTGTTTACAGCTGGCCATCTAATAATAATAAAGGGGAGGGATTAAATAATAGAAAGAAGGGTGTTGCTCCAGTGTATAAAGTGTATATTGTATGTAACCATTGTTTGTGATGCATACATGTATACATGTGTGTTTACAACTGGCCACCTAATGATAATAAAGGGAAGGAATTAAATAATAGAGAGAACGGATGTGGCTCCAGTATATAAACTGTACATTGTATGTAACCAGTGTTTGTGATGCATACATGTTTACATGTGTGTTTACAGCTGGGCACCTGACCTACCAGTGCCGCAACTTCATCAAGGCGGACCCTAACAAGGATGTGGTCCTGGACGTCAGCAGCACCAGTTCTGACTCAGAGGAGGAGTTTGTGTCTCCTCTGTCCAAGCTAAACCAAGGTAACTGTAGTATAGGGGCTATGTTTAAGTTAAAACCATTAGGAGTTTGTGTCTCCTCTGTCCAAGTTGAACCAAGGTAACTATAGGGGCTGTGTCTCAGTAAAAAAAACATTAGGAGTTTGTCTCCTCTGTCCAAGTTGAACCAAGGTGTGACATAGGGGCTGTGTCTCAGTAAAAAACATTAGGAGTTTGTCTCCTCTGTCCAAGTTGAACCAAGGTAACTATAGGGGCTGTGTCTAAGTAAAAAAAAAAGCATTAGGAGTTTGTGTCTCCTCTGTCCAAGCTGAACCAAGGTAACTATAGGGGCTAAACATTAGGAGTTTGTGTCTCCTCTGTACAAGCTGAACCAAGGTAACTATAGGGGCTAAACATTAGGAGTTTGTGTCTCCTCTGTACAAGTTGAACCAAGGTAACTATAGGGGCTAAACATTAGGAGTTTGTGTCTCCTCTGTACAAGTTGAACCAAGGTAACTATAGGGGCTAAACATTAGGAGTTTGTGTCTCCTCTGTACAAGTTGAACCAAGGTAACTATAGGGGCTAAACATTAGGAGTTTGTGTCTCCTCTGTCCAAGTTGAACCAAGGTAACTATAGGGGCTAAACATTAGGAGTTTGTGTCTCCTCTGTACAAGTTGAACCAAGGTAACTATAGGGGCTAAACATTAGGAGTTTGTGTCTCCTCTGTACAAGTTGAACCAAGGTAACTATAGGGGCTAAACATTAGGAGTTTGTGTCTCCTCTGTCCAAGTTGAACCAAGGTAACTATAGGGGCTGTGTCTAAGTAAAAAAAAACATTCCGCAGGATTCAAACAGAACAGACAGATGCTATAGTTAAATGATTAGGACTGTTTGACTTCAGTCCCATGGGTTCATGAAGTCGTGGATTTGAATCTCAGCAGCATCTGGTGAATTCAGTTTGGGGATTTTTGCAGTCTCCCAGGTCAACTTCACATGCAGACCTGCCCAGTGCCTGAATTCCCTTTGTGTATATGCACATGCAGAGAGATCAAATATGTATGTATGTTTGACAGACTCTATAGCTGAATAATTGAGACCATTTGACATCCATCCCAAGGGCCATGAAGTCATGGGTTCAAATCTCGGCAGTGTCTGGTGAACTAGGGGTGGGAATTTTATGATCTCCCAGGTCAGCTTCAATTATAGACCTGCCAGTGCCTTCATTTCCTTCGTGTATACATGCAGAAAATGAAATATGCACATTAAAGATCCTGCAATTCATATCAGGGTTTAGTGGGTTATGGACACACGAAACCTAACATACATCCCTAAGTTGGAATGTGGGCTACTTTATTTTAGGTAAAATTTGTTGCATACACAAAACCCCATGATTGGTTAACCTCACAGAACTTCTAGCCAAAGAGCAAAAAAAAAAGAAAAAGAACAAAATTGTAAAATAAAATGGCTTTTTTCCCTATTTGTTACTGTTCTGGTAGGTTTTTTTTTTATTAATGGTGCTGTCTTTTCTTCTTTTTTTTCATACTGCCACTTGCAACTACTGCGCAGACAGGCCAAAAAACATGTAGACAAACCTAACTGCTCTTTATCTTAATTTATTTCCTGCTGAAGGTGTTCATACTGCCACAGACCACACTCACAAACCTTCCCGCAAAAAAGACATAGACATGTTCTTACTCCACTTCAGCCATGTGTGCAGTCAGGAAAAAAATAGCCAGTACAAGGGGCCCCCTTCATTTTTATCACTAGAAACACTAAAGGGACAATTATACTAAATGAATCACTGCTTTGTATGCATGCTTAAGGTCAGAGCAGTTTTTATTTATTGCATTGACAGTGTGCACAATGTTTACAAAAAGAACCAGCAGCCAAACCAGCCTTCCATCTTCCTCAGGGACAGAGAGAATAATGATTAGCTCAGTCGTGGAGCCAGACTGAGCGAGTTGCCCACCTGAGGTGGCAACTACCACAGCTTCCCTCCAGCGAAAAATCCCCTGTGAACCTCCAACCCTAAAGGCTTTGACACAAACTCACCACAGGCACAGAAGTGTATGGGGAAACTGAATCTGAGGTCACCACAAGACCAGAGCAACTGGGCCCCCTAGTCAGAGGCAATTTTTTTTTGCATGAGAGATGATCAGTGATAATGAGGATGATGTAATGATGCTGCTGTGGAAGTACATATGCTTTGAGACTACTTGACAGGGTTGTGCTCTACATATACTTTCATAAGGTGTCCTGGCATCAACTGGGCCCAAGAGATACAGACATCTGCAGTGTTGGTGAGGTAATTTGAGCAACACTCTCAATCTTGCATCCATCAAGTGGATGAAGCACAACTGTGTGGTCCCAGTCTCCCACTGAGCCCACAGCACACTCACTCTGGGTAGGAGCTGGCCAGAGTCCAACAAATCCCTCTGTCTCTTATGGGATTCGAACCTGCAACCTTCCAGTCCAAAATCCAAGCACTAACCATTGCACCATGGCAACTGATTGTAATGTACTTATTTCATTTTATCTGCCTAATTTAATGTTATGTCAGTGTTTATTTTCATAATGTACATTTTTTTAATTCTTTCTACCTGATAATATAACATCCACTGTATGAATGGAATGTTACCAGAAGAAGCAGCCGAGAAGAAAAGTCAAGGTGACGACGAGAAGAAGAAACTGAAGAAAAAGAAAGCGAAAACGAAAGAGAAAAAGTAAGTCACACAGCACATTAAAGTACAAGCGAGAAATGTGTCTTAGTTCTGAGACAAGTTATGGAATGATTTGGGCTGAATTTTGTCTGAATGTGTTGATGAGTAGTAAACATGTGTGCATGTATGTGTGTGTGTGTGGGGGGGGGGTTGTGCATGTATGTGTTGATTTTGTCGAATTTTTCTGAATGTGTTGATGAGTAGTAACATGTGTGCATGTATGTGTGTGTGTGTGGGGGGGGGGGGGGGGGGGGGGTGTGCATGTATGTGTGATTTTTGTCTAAGTGTGTGATGAGTTGTATGTGTGCATACATATGTTGAAATCTTGGTGTATTGCCTTGTCCAGAACTTTTACATTCCGAGTGTCATTCAGTCTCGAGTGAAAAGGAAGAGGAAAATAAAGTGGCTATCGGTGATTCAGAATGCAATGGACATCATAGCTGTTCAAACTTCAGTCCTGTGGGTCCATGAAGTTGTGGGTTCAAATCTGATGAGTTACGGGTTGGGGTTTTATTATCTCCCAGGCAGGGCAGATTCAAGTGCAGATCTGCCAGTACCTAAATTCCCTTCAAGTATATAAAAATTCAGAAGATCACGTTAAAGATCCCATAATTTATGTCAGCGTTTGGGGGGTTACAGAAACATGAACGTACCCAGCATACTCTCACAAAGTCAGAATTTGGCTACCTTCATGTTGGTAAAAATGGTCGCATATGCAAAATCTCACCATTGGTGACTCTCAGAGCTCTAGCCAAGGGATAGGGGAAAAATAGAAAGATTCAGAACACATAACAGCTACCTACCACTCATTTGTATGTTTCACTCGATTGTACTTTATTCTACAGTTCAGCGTCCTTCTAATACTGAACATGTTTCTTCTTGTAATAATTTTCCTTGGTGTTGTGCAATGTTTTTATGATTCATTGATTGCATTGTGCTGGTCAAGATTGTGCTGTTGTTGTTTTTTTGCTTGGTAAGACTGTTAACAGAGTCAGCCATTTCGGTCTGTAAAAGTAAACTTCTGTGTAGTTGTGAGGATACCTACCTAAACCTTTAAAATATTACTTTTTTATCACCATTTCTGTATTATTCATTTTTTGAAATCTTCATCTTCTTCAACACTCAGACAGCAACTATTGTTGTCTGTCATATGTGCGAAAATGATGTGTTGCTCTGCCATTAAGCACCTGACAAGTCAGGCCCAGCGCATCAGACTTTGGTGTGGGAGAGAATTGTTACCTTTTTAGTCTTTCTGGGGGAAAAAAAGGCATGAGATTGGACCAAGAAGGTAGAAAATAGACAAGAAGGAGATGACAGGTAAGAAAAGGAACAAGGCAGAAACAAAAAGAGGCATAGAAAAGAGAAAATTCCTTGCACATAATTTCCAGAATGTGGAGAAACTATTCATGCTGACGGGCCCCTGGCGTCCACAGGGGTGAAGGGGGGGGGGTGGGAGAGGGAGTTGGATGTGAAGAGTTATAGGGAATTAATTGATGTTCATATCTTTTGTTGCAGACGTGATCGCTCCAGATCCAGATCCCCGCATCATCGAAAGAAGTCGCACAAAGAGAGGAAAAAGAGCAAGAAACGTAAACAGCGTAACGGTGATAGTGACGACGAAGTGAGGCCTCAGACTCTGATTCAGATGGTTCCGAGTCTTCTCACTCCAGAAAGAGAAAGCACAAGCACAGAAAGAGCAAAAAGGACTCCTCCAAGAAGAAGAAAAAACACCGACATCACGACGACTCAGATTTCAGTGACTAAAGATGTGTTCTGTGAAATGAGTTACAAATTGTGTTCATCTGTGCCTTGGAGGGCTCTAGTTGCTGTTCTTTTACCTTGACATTGGTGGGGATGGATTGTATGATATTTTTTTCTTTTTGTTGAGTTTTATTGATTGTGCAAAAGTAGGTATTGAAAGAGTGTTAGTACTGTGAAAATGGAGTAAGCAGTAGGAGTATGCAAACAAAAAAATTGTAGTGCTGACAAAAGAATTAATTGTTTATGTTTGTATTTCATTTCGTATTTTCTTTTGTTTGGCTTGGTTGGTTTTCGAATGAGTATGTTAGTTGTCTCTCTAGTTTGAAATTTGGAGGATTTCATTTTCTGTTCCTTGGCTAGAGCTCCAAGATTCACCAATGGTGAGATTTCTTTTGCCAGTGCGACCATTTTTTTTCTTCACATTGAGGTAATAGCATTCTGACTTAGAGAATACTGTTGGGAATTGAACCTACAAGAAGGAAGGTGGCAGGAAGGTTCAGACGTTCCCTGCTTACAAGTAAACCGTGAGTGTTGTGGGTTTGATTCCCAGCCTTGCCCTTTCTCACAGTTTGATGGGAAAGTCTAACTGTATATCGAGTCTTTCGGAGGAGACTTTAAACCCAGTTGCATCCATGTGCTTACAGACCTGTGCACATTATCAAAAGAACCCACAATAGTTGAAAAAACAAAAAGATTAGGAGGCGCCTCCCATCTCCTGGCAAAATTGGTAGACTCATTCCCAACTGTATCCCAGAAGTCGAAATGCAGCTACCTTAATGGTGGGGGTTAAAAACAGTCACATACGCAAGAATCTCACCATTGGTGGCCTCAGAGTTCTAGCCAGGGACAAAAAAAAGCAAACAACAACAAAATAAGAAAGAAGCTTCCTGTTTTCTCCAAACATATGAGTACACTCTTCCACATTCTGTGTGTTGGTGTGTGAGTTCTCTACTCATCAGACGATCTTCACACATACTACAATGCCAATTTGCTTGTGCATCATCAGGCATGTGGCGCGCACCACACACACACACCACACACACACACACACACACACACACACACACACACACACACACCACTACACACACCACACACACCTCCTCACTCTCTCTCTCTCTCTCTCTCTCTCTCTCTCTCTCTCTCTCTCTCTGTCTCTTCTCTCTCTCTCTCTCTCTCTCTTCTCTCTCTTCTCTGTCTGATATCGCCCTCCTCCCTCTTTTTTTTTTTTTTTTTTTTAAAAGCAAACTACATCTCCTGTAAATGCACACACACACACCATTCAACTACATTCCATACATTCCATCCCATGACCCATTTCATTTCAGCCCCTCCCCCTCTCTCCTATTCCTCCTAATCACAATTTCACACATGCCATTGGGTTATTTTCTCAAGGAACATCAACTCATTGTCACTGTCGCTTTTCACAGATTAAACCTTGTAGGCTTCCAGCAGAGGTGGGACCAGTTCTAAGAATCTGTGAATTTTTGTTTGTGTTTTGTTCACCTTGTTATGCTTTATTTATTGTGTTGTTTTGTTTCTTCAGTTTCCTTTGGCTTTTGGGGTCTGCTAAAGAATTTTTTTTTTTTTCTTTTTCGTTCTTCAACTAGACCTCCAAGGGTCAATAATGGTGAGATTTTGCATTGTATGCAACCAGTTTTGCCCACCATGAAGGTAGCCATAGGGATGTATGCTGGGTATGTTCATTTTTCCATAACTCACTGAATGCTGACATGAGTTACAGGATCTTTAATGAGCAGATTTGATCTTGTGCATATGTACATACACGAAGGGAATAAAGGCACTGGCAGGTCTGCTTTTGAAGTTGACCTGGAAGATGGTAAAAATCTCCATCCATAGCTCAACAGATCCCACCCAGATTCGAACCCACAACTTCATGAACCCATGGGATTGAAGTCAAATGGTCTTAACCACTTGGCTGTAGCATTCATCGACTACTGAATCATAAAGCATCTATAAGTATGTCTTTTATTTATTTATTTATTCATCATCTTTTTGACGTCATACATCACACACATATTATATATGATTTTAATGTGAATTGGCTTGTGTATTGTCTATGATTACTCCTGCGTCTGGTGTGTGTGTGTGTGTGTGTGTGTGTGTGTGTGTGTGTGTGTGTTGTGTGTGTGTGTGTGTGTGTGTGTGTGGTGTGGTTGTTGTTGATGATGTAAACACATTGCCTTGAGAAACTGGTTAGAATGAAGCCATATATTTTCCTTCTAACTCGCATTTTATATGCTTCCTACGATTAAGACTGGAGGGGGACGGGATTGCCCAGTGGTCAGAGCACTGGCTTTCCCAAGCAAAGGTTAAAAAGCATTGAGCAAGTAGATGGATGCACACCTGGAATTCAGTACAGTCCCCCAGTTCACCCAGCTGTAAATGGGTGTCTGTCCTCTTTAGGGTCAGGGAGGGTAAAGCAAAGAGAGATGGGTGCTTTGCTCAGTATGCTGGCCCCTGGAGAAGCTGAGGTCTCTGACACCATGCTCCCCAACGACCGCATAAGTACTTGGGAACACCTTGACCTTTAACTTTTTTTAAATTAAGAGAGAAGTGTAAGGCAAGCCTTTCTGAAGTATTTGAATGTGTAACACGATTGATGTGAACAAAACACCATAGATCTACATGTATGTTTTTATGTTCCCATTATCCTACTTCACGTGAACTGCTTCATATGTAAAGTGGATTAGTGTTTTAGATGTAATGCTTCAAAACGACAAACAAGAGAGAGAGAGAGAGAGAGAATTGAATTGAAGAGAGAGAGAGAGAGAATAATGCATACTCAATCAGTCATGTCCATTACAATAGCAGTAGTAAAACACAGATTCCCTATTCAGTACTCCCGAGGCTACATATGTGATTCTATCACATCGTAGTTGATGACAGGAAAAACTGAAAAGATGTAATGCTTCTGTCTAAAAGACTGTGGGTTCAAGTCCTGCCTAGCTTTTCTCACATCTGCTACACCATAAATGGTGGCCAGGTCTTTTGAATTGAGATGGTAAATCGAGGCCCTGTATCCAACAATTTCTGCTCCTGAAAGAACCCATGGCAACCAGAGAGTTGCACCTGGCAAAATTTGGGTTAAAAAATATCCTCTGTCATAGGGAAACAAATTTGCATGCAGACAGAAAGTTTTTATTGTTGTTGAATTTATGGTGCCGATTTTTTGGGGCAGTGCTCTCTGCCTTGAGGAGAGCAGCCTGAACCTCATGCAGAAAAAATGTGCTGTGGCCGACTGTGGTGTACAAGTTATGGATGACCGATTATTAATACTTTTTTTTTTTTTTTTTTTTTTTTTTGGTTGTTGTGTGAACATGTTCTTTTTAATAAAAAAACCTTCAATTAAATATGCATGATATAAAAAATTGGTGTTCAAGATTTATGGGAGGGGGGGGGGGGATGAGAATGAGGATAATGTAATGATGCTGCTGTGAAAGTACATGTGCTTTGAGACTACTTGACAAGGTTGTACTCTACGCTTAGTATCATATTATATCCCAGCGTCAACCAGGCCTGAGAGATACAGACACCTGCAGTGTTGGTGATAATCCATAAAGTGGCTGAAGCTTGACTGAGTGTTTTCAGTTTTCCCAATGAGCTCATTGCAAACTTGTTCTGGGTTGGACCAGCCAAAGTACACTCCGCATTGGGGAGAGCAGCCTGAACCTCATGCAGAAAAAATGTGCTGTGATTGACTGTGGTGTACAAGTTATGGATGATTGATCATTAATACTTTTTTTTTTTTTAGCTTATTACAGTTATCAGTTATGTGAACATGTTCTTTTTAATAAAAAAAAATTTCAAGTAAATATGCATGATAAAAAAAAATTGGTGTCCAAGATGGGGGGGGGGGGGGGGAGAGAGAATGAGGATGATGTAATGATGCTGCTGTGAAAGTGCATGTGCTTTGAGACTATTTGACAGGGTTGTACTCTACACTTACTATCATATTATATCCCAGTGTCAACCGGGTCTGAGAGATACAGACACCTGCAGTGTTGGTCATAATCCATAAAGTGGCTGAAGCTTGACTGATTCCAGTTTTCCCAATGAGCTCATTGCAAACTCGTTCTGGGTTGGGCCAGCCAAAGTATAAAAATTTTCTGCGACTCTTATGGGATTTGAACTCACAAGCTTCCAGTCTGTAACCCAAGGCTCTAACCACTGCACCTAGGCATCTGGTAAATTGATGTTTAAGTTACTCTCTTCAATTTATACAGGGATAATACACTCATTCTTTAAAAGTAAACTCCCTTCTTCAGACCCAGGTGTGATAGTTCTTTGAATTTTTACTCTGTTCATTGATTTTAAAAAAAATAACTCATTGTAATATTTGTTTTGGAATTTTAAGAATGCATTACATATTGTTTGATGGTGACGACAATAGTGGTGATTTTTAAAGACAAAAATTACATTCACCTTTTTAAAACTCTTTGTTACAAAAACAATAATAATAATGATGATGATTATGATAGCAGATTCTTTAGGACAAAATTTTTATTCATCTTTCTTTACAAAACTGTCGCTTATTTCCAAGCAAAAATGATCGTTTACTGAAAATGTATTACCATTGGTGAACCTCAGAGGTCTAGCTGAAGAACAACAACAACAATAACAAAAAGTGCTATCAGAAGTAATGGACAGGAACAAAGCAGGTGAGAGCCCTATGTGCTGTTATTGGAGCATCTTTGACCCTTCTTGATCATCATGTGAGTCTACTTATATATGCCTCCTTTCACATTCCTGATGCTCATAAGAAGTTTGTAGGTACACATTTTCAGGAAAAATATCAATTTGGAACATTTGACAAAAAGAATTAAATCTGTTGTTTTTCATGTGTGTGTGCAACCTGACCTCGAAAAACTCTGTGTGTGTGTGTGTGTGTGTGTTGTGTGGTGTGTGTGTGTGGTTGGCAACTTGACCTCGAAAAGCTGAAGGGTCCAAAGGTAGCAGACATTTTTCAAGCAAGAATAGGTGGGAAGTTCTCAGCACTCACTCTGAAGACTCAGATGATATAATAAATATAGATACCTTGATGGATAGTTTCAACACAGAGGGAAAGAGACTCAAAGAGGAAGCGAACTTCTGGGCAAACATTGGACCAGTCAAAAAACCTTGGGTCACACCTAATATCCTAAACTATGTGACAAACGTAAAGAGTTGAAGAAAAAGAAAAATGAAACAGAAGAAAGACCAGAACAATTAGAGCAATCAACAAAAGAATCGGAAGTCCATGACAGAAGCAAAAGATAAATGGACTGTTGAACATCAAGAATAAAATAGCAAGAAAGCATATCAGCTGGTTAAAGACCTGATTAGCACAAAACGGAAAAAGCATAACAATCCAAGACAAAAATGGGAAGTGCCTCACACAACTATAAGTTAAGTATATTCTAGGGGGGAAAAAAACATTCTGGACAGAATACTGCTCCGACCTTTACAACTACAGAGCCACAGGAGATGCAGAAATCCTCAGTGTCCCCACAAAGACACAGACAGCCACCCTATCCTCCGAGAAGAAGTGGAAACAGTAGTCAGATCGCTGAAAAAGGCTAAGTCAGCAGGGACTGACGACATTCCAGCTGAGTTGGTTCAAGCTGGAGGGGAAGCCATGATCAACACTGTGCTCAAAATCTGGCAGACAGGAAAATGGCTAACACCATGGATACAATCACTCATTATCATCATCCTCAAGAAAGGAAATTTACAATAGTGCCAGAATCACCGCACAATTAGCGTCATATGCCACCCAAGCAAGGTCATGTTGAAGATTATATTGAACAGACTGAAGCCACAAGCAGATACCATTATTGCTGAGGAACAAGCAGGTTTCAGAGCAGGGCGTAGCACAAAAGAGATATTCAACCTCCGAATACTCTGTGAGCGGTTCCTTCAACGCACGCACGCAAAAATCCACGCAGAACATCTTGCGCACATGTTAAAACCTGTTCCGCTTTTCGAAAGAGTAAGCAATTGTGTGCCAGTGGGACCAGATCACAAAATATAGAAAACTGCATACATATGGGGACTGGATGCAAAAATACATCAGAGTTTCTTCCATTATCCCCGATATAAAAGAATAAATAGATAAACACACGCACACAACGCACACCACACACACACACACACCACACACCACACTTGAGTTGAAAAGACAAAATCAAAAGAACGAACAAGAACACACACACACACACACACACACACACACACACACACACACACACACACACCACCACCACCACCCACCACACACCACCACACACACACACCAACACACACACACACACACACACACACACACACACACACAGTGAGGCGAGAAAGAACCATTAATCCACTTTTTGACACGCCTCTGCATTAAGCTCCGACCTTGCTTTTAGGAAGTGAGAATTACGTAGGAGTAAAGCCTAGTGTAGGCTGCTGGTGGCTGAGTGTAGAGGGATTACACAGTGCACTAATACCTGGTCACTCAGCCAGCCCAGGTGATCATGGCCTCTGTTTTCACTTCACTTGTTCCTGTGCACTGACCATCACAAATGAGCAGACCACTGAGCTGACCCGTATGGACTTGGGTTTGATCTCAGTGCTGTACGACTCTTGTGTGTTTTTACTGTAGGTGGAAATGATTTGAACCATGTCTATTATGAGCACCTGAATATTCTCTGTGATCAAGCAGGCGGACTGTAAAGGTCTCTTTGATTAGCAGGTAAGTGATAAGTGTTTTTATAATACCTGCCTGAGTGCTTCTTGTCATGATAAACGTGGAGAATTTTCAATGAAATCTTTCTCGGCCTAAGTCTTTTTCCCAATTACTTAATATGAGTCGTAATAGGAATAGCAGAACAGAGATTCCCCTATAACTTAATATGAGTCGTAATAGGAATAGCAGAACAGAGATTCCCCTATAACTTAATATGAGTCCTTAATAGGAAAAAGTAGAACAGAGATTCCCATTTCATTACTTCTTAGCCTACAGATGTGATTTTATCACATCATAGTTGCGCAATCGAAAAACTGAAAATCTGATCTCATCCACAAAAAGTATGTCATAATAACTTTACTAACTGCCTGGGTGTCATGATAATTATATTAAAAGCCTGATTCTTGCGGTTATCAGTCAGCAGGATTGATAGTGTTAACTGATGAAGAAGTAGGCCAGCATGAATTTTTAGAGCGACTTCTCTCTCTCTCTCTCTCTCTCTCTCTCTCTCTCTCTCTCTCTCTCTCTTCTCTCTCTCTCTCTCTCTCTCTCTCCTCTCTCTCTCTCTCTCTCTCTCTCTCTCTCTCTCTCTCTCTCTCTCTCTCTCCGAATTTTACAGATAAAAGTACTGAAGTCGCTCCTTTCTCTCTCTCTCTCTCTCTCTCTCTCTCTCTCTCTCTCTCTCTCTCTCTCTCTCTCTCTCTCTCTCTCTCTCTCTCTCTCTCTCTCTCTCTCTCTCTCTCTCTCCTTTAATTCAACTCCTTGGGGAGTCATTGAGGCACCCCACGTAAACTGTTCACGCTGTTGTAAGTCTTGGGGAAGTTAAACCTGATGGAAGCAATCCTGCCCAGTTGGCAGATTGCATGCTGATTACGTTCAGTCAGTTATCCACACCTCTGGCCATAGCTGGCATTCATCTTCACCTATCCCATAGCATGGCCCACTGTTGGAGCACCACTGAAGATTTTCCAACCAGCTTCCTTCACTCCTCATAGTTCTCAGCTTTCTGGAGGATGTTGTTTCACTCAAAGCCAGTCCACTCTCTTCTGTATGTTATCTTCCCATCATTTTCTCTGCCTGCCTCTTTGCCTTTCTCCTTTTATTACTCCTGTAAGACAGTCTTGACCAGTTCAGATGTTTGTGTGATGTACCTGTCCACTTCAGTTCGTGGCTTTTCACTGAAGCCAGGAGCTCTTCAAACGGCCCTATGGCAATTTTCATTCTGGTCATCATTTCCTCATTGGTTATTATGATCTCTGTACAAAGATACCAAGAAGTTTGTGAAAGCATCCCATCTCCATTGCTTGTATCGTTCTTTCAGTGTCTGCCGGTGTGGTCCACATTTTATAATTATTATTATGCACACAGGAAAATAGAATAGACTACTCTTCTACAAAAAAATTAATGGGTTTTTAGTGTATACACATTAATGTTTGGCATACGTGTTATCTCCAGATGGAAACTGGCCTATAAAACACAGCACAGGGAGACTCTGACATACACCTTCAGAAGAACAATTGATGGACGCTATATCCGAGTGGTTAGAGTTGTTTGACTTCAATTCCATGGGTCCATGAAGTCCTGGGTTTGAATCTCGATGGATGTCTGGCGAATTGTTGTTGTGGTGGTGGTCTTGGTTTTAAGGATGGGGATGTTTACGATCTCCCAGGTCAACTAAAGTGCAGACCTGCCAGTGCCTTACTTCCCATCGTGTGTATATAATCATGCACATGTGGAGATCAATTATGCAAATTAAAGACCCTGTAATTCGTGTCTGCTTTTGGTAGGTTATTGGAACACAAAGATAGCCAGCATACATCCCCAAATTCAGAAGGTGGCTGTACCTTCATGGTTGGTGAAAACAATCACATAGGCAAAACTTTCACTATTTGTGAACCTCAAAGCTCTAGTCAACAAACAACCAAAAAAGCTGTAGTCAACAAAAAAAAAAGAGAAAAGAAGAGTAAAAAAACAAGAAATAAGGAGTCTGGTGTTCTACCCACAGCCGAGGAAAAACCAAATAAAAGAACAAAAACATCAATTAAAAACTTCGGAGCAAAACAAAGACAGAGAAAAACCTACAAGCAAACAAACAAAACATACAGGCAAACAAACAAATAAAACCACTAAAAGCAAAACCTACAATCAAACCAAAAAAACACACAAATCAATAGGGGTGGATGGGGTCTCAAAAACAGCATTTCTTTCTTTTTTTTCTTTTTAAAGTACAGTACAGTAACAAAAAGGGAAAGACGGGTGAAAGGAGAAACAGCAGTCTTCGCAAAGATGAACATCTATTTGAAAAGTAGTCTAATCAAATCAGGCTTGTCTAAGAAACAAAATAACCGTAGGGATTGTTAGGCCAAAGTACGAAACCGTCATGACGTCACTGTCTGAAAAGACTCCGGAAGTGGTGTGAAGGACGCTACAAAACTCAAATGTGGGGGTGAGTTAACTGTTCATACTCTGAGACATTCTACTTTCGGATGGACATGGATAGCTAACTTACTTTATTCTCTTAGTCACTTGATAAACATTACCTGTTGATGCACCATGTAGCTTTTGACTTGGCATAGATAAACAGAAGGGATGTGTTTTGGTCCTTTGTTAGACAGGTGCAAGAAAAAGTACGTTTCTAAGTTGACTATCAATGTCTAATTTTCTAGTAATTGCAGAGAGGGTTTGGTAACGCTTCACATATTCCAACGTTAATTTTCATATGCTTACGATTAATATAAGTTCTGATTAACATGCTTGAACTCAAGCATATCCAGCTCCATTATTACTGTGGGTGTGAAAAAACAATTCTACTATCTCAGTATCTGTTAACATGGACACAGACTTTCACTAGGTTCAGCCCAGCAACCAACAACATACAGGCTGCTGTTCATTAAAGAAAACATGAGATAAAAATTGTACAAGAATGTTGGTTTTTTCCTGCCATAAACTGATAAAGGACAGGCATTATTTAATCTATTATTCTGTGTCTTTTTTGGAACTATTTTCATATAATGAGGAAGGAAGCTGCACAGACCATACTGCACATACTGACATACAGAGCCAGGGTCTTAAACCATTATAGCCAAATGTTTTTTTTTTTACCAGCCTCTGACAAGCATGAAAGAACTTAGGTTGATGTTAGTTCTGTGTACCAGGTCCAGTTTTTATCATTTTTTCTTTTAATCTTGGCACTTATGTTGTGCTGACTGTTGGTACTGCAAATAAACATTAAAAGCCTGGCAGCAAATGATATAATATTTAGGCCACTATTCACAAAATGTTAATCAGTTGTATTACAGCATTTGTCATTTGTCAGTATTATGATGATTTCACACTCTCAGCCTGTATGTCTTGTGTCTCCCTGGCTTTTATAACTGAGGAAGCTTTTTCTCCAATTACAATGAAAACATCTGGAGTGTAAATTTTCTTCCCTTTTCATTTTTCAACAAATTCTATTTTACTAGCCTCTTTTTTAAATTGAAAAAGGCCTATGCGGTTATTGAGTTGGTGATAACAACACATTTGATTTCTATCTAGTGATTTTGCAAAAAGTAGCTGATCAGTAGCACCTTCAGAAGTCTGATACCTACAAATGATCACAAAATGTTACATCACTGTGATAGGAACTCAGCTGGTCAGATTGTGCCAAACAAATTCGGTATATTCAATATTGTGACACTGACTGTAAAATATGAATATATATCAAGTGAAATTCCATATTGACTGATGGCCTTTGACAGTGTAGAGACCAGAATAGTTATTTTATTTCATTAAAACTAATAAAAGATGCCGTAAACAGTCCATAGTTCCCATTCTTCATCCAGTTTGTTTCTTATTAAGTTCATATATATGATTTGTAATGTCTGAATAAAGAGGTTCTTTAATTTTTAAATGGAGCTCGAGAGACACTTTTTTTATTGGAGAAATGAGTAATTGAAAAATCATTCCAGTGTGTGATGGGTTCCTTTCTTTTAATTTTTCTCATTCAGAATGGCTGACTGGAAGCTGCTGTCCTTCTATGCCAGCCCTGGCGCCGCTCACAAGTTAGAAACTCAAGGTGATGGGCTGGCTGTCAGTGGGGACTGTCACCCAGAGAGTCCCTTCTCCCGACCCCAGGAAATCTTCTGCACAGAAAATAACATCACCAGCTGCGTCAGCTTCCTCAACCAGGTCTGTGTCCTCTTCCATTCCATTCCATTCCCTGTTGTTTATAGCCCTACCAAGGGCAAAAGCCATATCAGGGCTGTCACTTCATTCAGTTTCAGCGGCTTCAGTAACTGTCATTCAAGTTCAAAATCAACACCACCATGGAATACCTCCAAATATTTAACACCATCCATCTGGAAAAGCTATATGACACAATATATGTAAATCATTCATAAATTCCTAATAAACCAGGCTGTGCTGAGGAAGCCAGCCATTCCACTTAATTTATCATCCCAGATTACGGAAAAAATATAAAAAGATAAACATTTTACAGTACAAATAATAATATAAACATAATGTACCACATGGGCAAATAACACCACAAAATTAAAGCTAATTCCCACAGTCCACAAGCATGCAAAATCCAAACATCACAGCCCTCCCCCCCTTCTAATCCCCTGCTCCCCCAACACACACACACCACACCACACCACACCACACCACACCACACCACACCACACCACACCACACCTCACTACTAACTGAACCTAACCCAACCCTACCCTACCCTACCCTACCCTACCCTACCCTACCCTACCACCTACCCTACCCTACCCTACCCTACCCTAGCCCTACCCTACCCACTACCCACACCACACACACAGCACAGCACAGCACACACACACAGCACACACACACACACACACACACACACACACACACACACACACACACACACACACACACACACACAACACCACACACACACACACACACCCCACACACACACACACACACACACACACACACACACACACACACACACCACACACACCACACACACACACAGAGAATACTTGCTTTTCATGACTAACTAGCTGTGTGGTGGTGGATACTGTGCAGGAGTTGCAGTTGTTGGGTCTGCCGACAGTGATGGTCAACAACAAAGGTCACCCTGACACCTGCAGCCTCCTCAACAGGGCCTATGACTTCTTCCGCTGCTACCAGAGGATCTACACCACCAAGGAGGAGCTGGAAAACAGGTGAGATCTATATCATATACTTTGCTGTCTTTTTCTGTGCTTCCAAAATACTGTATTATCTGAAAAGAGAGAAGTTCAGTAAGGTTATGAGCAAGAGGATTACACATCTAAAGGACTAAAGAATGAGTCATGTATGTGTAATCAGAGAGCATACAGCACTAATCCAAATTTCTTTTTGCACACACACACACACACACGCAAGCACGCACACACACCATACTAAACTACAACACACTTCACCACACTGTGACATCACATTAAAAAAAAAAAGAACCTAAAGCAACAAAAACAGAAATCTCAGCCGCACAAAAGAAAACAAAAAAAGAAAAAAAGATGATTGTTGGTGATGTGTGCAGAATCCACCGTGTGTCGGGTGAGCGAGATCACCACAAGGCGGCAGTGGCCCGAGTCACCCGGCAGCAGGAGGCCCTGGAGAGAACCCTGGCTCAGGAGAGCGAAAAGCTGCGACAGTTGTCCACCAGACATAAAGCCCACCAACAGCAAAGTGATAAGCCGAGAAAGATGAGGTATAGCCAGACATAAAGCCACCAACAGCAAACTGAAAGCCGAGAATGATGAGATATGTGAACCTAGTGGCAGATTCACATGCATTTATCAGATTTTTTTTCTCCCCCGTTTCTCGGCTAAAGCTTCTGAGGTTCACCAGTGGTGAGATTTTGTTTATGGAGCCATTTTTTCCTGCCATGAAAGTAGTTGCATTCTGACTTTGAGGATGATTATATATCTGACGTCTGTCTGGTTGAATTGACCAAATAATTTTTAAATACGCCTGCTTGTGGTGTAGTGTGCAGATTTATTTTCATAGTGACTTTCTTATCGACTGTCACATTAAAAAAATTGTTTTGGTGTTATATGTTGTAAATTCACTTGTGCGGATGCCAGGAACCTGTCAGTATAAATAGCATTCCCACCTTCTGGAAATTCTGTGCTAATATGTTAAAGATTCTGTAGTTCATGTCAGCGCTCAGAGAGCTATGGAAACACTAGCACACCCAGCATACATCCCCAAAGTCGGAATGCGGCTACCTTCATGATGGTCAAAAACAATAATGATAGTTTATGTGCTGGGGGTGGGGGTTGTGGGGTGTGTGTGTGTGTTTTGTGGGATTTATTTGTCGTTCTTCAGCTAGAGCTCCAAGGTTCACCAGTGATGAGATTTTGCATGTGCGACAGTTTTTGCCCACTTTGAAGGTAGCAGCATTCTGACTTTGGGGATATATGATGGGGTATGTTTGTGTTTCTATAACCCACTGAACACTGACATGAATTACAGGATCATCAACATACATATTTGATCTTCTGCACAAGTATATACTTAAAGGGAATTAAGGCACTGGCAGGCCTGCACTTGAAGATGACCTGGGGATCTTAAAACTTCCCAGCCTGAATTCACCAGATGCTGCTGTGATTCAAACCCACGACTTCATAGACCCACAGGATTCGAGTCAAACCATCTTAACCCCTCAGCTACAGCACCAGCCAGTCACTAATGTGCTAGCTATGTGTGTGATTTGCAGGTGAAGTGTCTTCAGTCCGTGCTGCACCACAAGGAGGTCCAGTTCAAGCATGAGCTGAAGAAGAAGGAGAAGGAGGTGAACAAGCTGAAGGACCGTCTCCATCAGCTCTTGATGGACAAGAACCCAGATCGTAAAGTTGGTGAGCTCTCCGCACTGCTTTTTTTTATTTTTTATTTTTTTATTTATTTATTTTTTTTTATACTGTACTTCACTGCAGTGATCCCTAGCAGTTTTCCTATTTGTTTGAATTCTAAAAAAAATTTTTTTTTTAATAGTTGTTCTGGTTGAAATCTTTAGTAGAGTATGTGAACTCTTCTACCTTCTGATTTATAAGGACTGTGATGCCTTACTTTCTCTGGCACACATACACATGCAGACGGGAAAAGAAAAAATATAATGGGTGGTGCTGCTCTTGTGGTGATGTGCTATATGGGCAGCCATGCTCCAACTTCAGAGGATTTTTTTCTCCTTTCAAGGAGAGTGCATTTTGTTATGTTCAGAGCTTGTCATGGCTGAAGGCAATCTCAACATAACATTTTGCAACATAACAATATTTTAGTGTAGGCCTTTGGCAGTTAGCTGACATCAGTAACTTACACAGCTTTTGGCCTGGGCCATACCTGAACTGATATTTGCAATAGATCATGCTAATAAAAAGTTGGGGGGGTTAAAAATGATACAGGTGCATCAGATGATTGGGACTTACTTTTGAATGGAAAGGTGATATAGCACAATTAAGGGGGAAGGGGGGGGGGGGGGTTCTTTTGCATATTCTCCTTGCTCTTTTAGACTTGAGAGAGAGATTCTCAATGAAATAATGTTCAAATCTCAATGTTTTTCAGTCTTTGAATACATACATAGTTTTGGAGAAAAAAAAATTGGCTTTTGATAAGTCTCTCCTAAATGTTAAAGTGTCACGAGGAATTGACATGAACACATTTCACAGTATCAAAAGCATATAGTATCTAGATTGCATACATAAACTATATCATATATCATCAGCAGTAGTTGCCATGATCGGCTGTACAGAATAGAAGATGGAAAGCATTTTTTTTTTTAATTTCAAGGATAATGGAATGAGCTCGTGTGCTTTTTGTACATCCAGTCCCTGTGTGTATGCTGTTTTGTAAATATTGTCATCTGTTCCCACCAGCACACCATGACCTCCTCTTCCGAAAAACAGCTTTTAATCATTATGTACATGTGTTGACAGGAATTGACATGATGAACACAGTACAGAATATAGAGGGCAGACGTGCACAGTGGAAACCTGGATTGAGCAAGTAAGGACATTGTTCTATGTGTGTGTGTGTGTGCGTGTGTGTGGTGTGTGTGTGTGTGTGTGTGTGTGTGCATCTGTGTGTGCATCTGTGTGTGCATCTGTGTGTGCATCTGTGTGTGCATCTGTGTGTGCATCTGTGTGAATATGACTTAACCTCTTCCTTTGAATTTTGTGTACATATATATGTCTGCGTGTATATATATATTTTGTGTGTGTCTATGTGTGTGTCTGTGTGTGTGTGAATATGACATAACCGCTTCCTCTGAATTTTGTGTGTAAGTGTACATGCATATATGCTTAATGTAAAAGTGAGTGTATGACTGTAAGTGTGTGTGTGTGTGCATGCATGCATGCATGTGTCCCCACAAATTATGTATATATGTATGTACATTTGTGTGCACCTCTGCTGCATGTGTTGATGATGCCTGTGTGCAGACAGGAGGAGGAGATGTACCAAGTGTTGATCGGGAACTACGAGGACCGGCACCGAGAACTGGTGCTGGAGAACACGGAGCTACGCGACTGCCTCCTGGGCATGCAGAGGGAGTTGTCTGCCTTGCTGAAAAAGACAGCCGAGCGGTCCACGCATCTAACACAGTCGCAGGTATAGAGCCTCAACATTTCTTGAGGCACTGAGTTGATGTAAAGTGCTTCAGCGTTTTGTAGTCAGTGTCGCCAGTTCATTGCCAGTTGTGTGTGCTAAGAATTCCTGGTCTTTTACACTAACAAAACCTGTGGATGAAACCATGAACCACAGTATTACATGTACAACATCTGGCATACATTTTCATCTCTTAGAAAATTGGATCCTTTGTGGGCATGCTTGGGGCCTGTCAGTGTAAATAGCATCCCCACCTTCTGGAAATTCTGTGCAAGAAATTGCCAATTTTTTATACCTCTCATTGTCTCTGCCTTGTTTTTTTTTCTTCCTGTCACCTCTTCCTTGTATATTTTCTGTCTTATTGGTCCACTTTTCTGTCTTTTTTTCCAGAAAGACATAAGATATAAGAATTCTCTCCCAGTCCAAAATCGGATGCACTGGGCCTGACTTGTCAGGCACTTATATATGATCTTCTGCATATATATGTAATAATAATAATAATAATAATATTAATAAATGGAACTTATATAGCGCTATATCTTGCAAAAACAAATCAAAGCGCTTGCATTCAACCAATTCTTGCACATGCAGCCAACAACAATTAAAAATTTTTAACGAAGTCAATGCACACACCACACACACACACACACACACACACGCACACACACGCACACGCACACGCACAGAGTATAAACACACATACAGTATAAACACTTTGGCAGGGCGGTGGATAGTTCGGCTGTTGAGAGCAGGGGCAGATGATGAAACAGAATAGTATACATGAAGGGAATTAAGACTCTGGCAAGTCTGCACTTGAAGTTGACATGGGAGAGGGTAAAAATCCCTACCATTAATTGACCAGATGCCGCAGAGATTTGATCCAAGAAATGCATTGATCCACAAGATTGAAGTCAAATGGTCTTATCCACTTGTCTATAGAGTCCGTCTGTGTCTGGGTATGCAAGCATTTGGTGTGTTCTGTACAATATATATGAGATCTGTTCTAATTACTTTTTTTTCGATTCATTTATTTTGAGGATAATGGGAGAAGCACTCATGTGCTTTTTTACATCCAATCCCTGTGGGTGTATGTAGTTTTGTAAATTTTGTCATCCGTTTCTACCGGCACACAAAGGCCTACTCTCTCTTCCGAAAAGCTTCAAACATGGTAACGGTTAACAGCAAGAAGGAATGGCTATTAAAAAGTATTGGTCAGTGTACTGTTACATGTCATGTCAGGACTGGTACTTCTGATGTGCGTTGTTGTTTTTGACAGATTGTAACGGAGACGGATGATTCTTCCTCATCGTCAGACGATATGTCAGATGATGGGGATAACAAGAGCTATATGACTGTGGCAGAACTCAATGAAGGTGGGTGCAGTGTATATATATGTATATGTCTTCTGGGTTCTTTTTTTCTTTCTTTTTTACTATTCATTTTTTATGTGAGAAGATGTGTGTGTGTTTGTGTGTATGTGTGTGTGTGTGTGTGTGTGTGTGTGTATGTGTGCACATGCATGTGTGTACACAGACCAGCATTTATATGCATAGGAGTGTGTGTGTGTATGTATTCTGCCAGCAGATATATGTGTGTGTGCATGTGTGTGCAATTTGTTTGCTTCTTTTAAAAATTTTTTTTTTTTTTTTTTACATTTGTTAAATGTGACAATACGTTTCCACAGCCAAGTTGTTGAGACCGTTCGACTTCAATCCCAGGTCCATGAAGTTGTGTGTTCAAATGTCAGCAGCAGCTGGTAAATTAAGGGTGGGGATTTTTACAATCTTCCAGGTCAACTTCCAAGTGCAGCAGACCTGCCAGTACCTTAATTCTCTTCATGTATTTACACATGCAGAAGATCAAATAAGTATGTTAAAGATCCCATAATTCATGTCAGCATTCACACATGGGACCTCAGTTTATAGTCCCATCCAAAGACTTCCAGAGGAGTGGAGTCAGCACTGACGTTAATACTAGGGTGAAAATCCCCCTGAACAAGCATCTCAATGGGGAAATAGAATGAACCTCTAGGTTGTGTCCAGGGCAGAAACATATGTGATAGACTTGACTCAGCAATCTATCCCTCAGTGTAAGTGTTTGGTGTGTGCAGGATACTTCCAGATGCCCTATGACCTGGTGCGCTCCGAGATTGAGCGGGCCTTCAAGCGAACCTGTCAGCTGATCAGTCTGAGCGTGAAGAGAATGTGGAAACACAGTGAGTGGAAGATGAGAGTGCTTGATATAATCTCCCTTTCTTCGTGTCTGTGGAGTAGGATAGGAAAGGGAATGTATTCATAGTGTGTGTGTGTGTGTGTGTGTGTGTGTGTGTGTGTGTGTGTGTGTGTGGTGTGTGTAATGGGATTTAAGTATCTTTTTTTAAAAAGCTGAAGTTACTTTTGGTGATTATACATAGACTGAGGTTCTCATTTTTTGCTGTCCTTGGCAAGAGCTCTGAGGTTCACCAATGGTGATATTTTTGCCTATGCATACATTTTCCCCCCCACCATTTAGGTACCTCCATTCAAGAATCTAAAATCTTACCGTCCATTTGTACTGGCACGAAATGACCTACTTTTCCAAAAGGCAGAACAGGTTTTTATCATGTGCTCAAGATGTTCTGTGTGCATTCATACATGGGACCACAGTTTATAGTCTCATCTGAAGGACTTCCTCCTTCAGTTTGATTTTTTCATCAAACTGGGAAGAAAGGGGAAGACTGGGAATCAAACACAGAAATTCGTGGTTTACTTGTTAGGCAGATGAATGTCTTGAACATCTTGCCACCTTCCTTCTTAGATTCTCAAATAAAAGAAGATAAAGGAAAGATGAAAAGGATATCATGACTTCCTCTGATATAAAGAGACTGCCTTTTTCTGACAGATTGTCAAACAACAAGTTTGCCAATTCATTTCTCTGAACTTAAGATATAATTATTAAATATACAACATTAACGATCCTGTCATATATGTCACCATTTGGTGAGTAACAGAAACACAAACATACCCAGCATACATCCCCAAAGTCGGAATGCGAGCTACCTTCATGGTGCCCCCAAAATGGTCGCATACGCAAAAATCCCACTGTTGGTAAAACTCAGAGCTCAAGCCAAGGAACAACCAAAAATAAAAGTGTTGACACAAGTGACCCTCTGTCTGTGGCCAGAGCCAGACTCAGGCAGCACGGGCAAGGCAGCAGCTGTGGTGTCCTCCCCAGCAGGCAAGAAGGAGCCCTGTCAGGAGGGGCAGGTGCAGCAGCTGCAGAAACAGGTGGCCAAATACAAGGACATCATTCAGCAACAGGAGCAGCTCATACAGGTGAGGCTGTCATAGGGAGTGAGAGGGTTGAGAGTAAAATGCAGCACTGCGCAACACAGTGCAGAGTCTGGTTCTTTTTTGTCCGCTCTGAAGACTTGCGGTTACGTGATTTCGAATTCATTCAAAATATGATAAACCAGAAGCCATTTCTGAAAGGATGATCATCAATGTTGGAAAAAAAAGTAAGAGGTATTGATTGTTGCAATATTCTGTGATGCAGGTTGCCTGGTCTTTTTTTTCTCTGTCTATATCAGGAATCTATTGTTGCTTTGAGATCTTCAACGTTTTAAATTGTTATCACATTCCTAACCTGTACGAGTTTTTTGTTCATGTTGTACAATTTTTTGTTGTTGTGAATTCAGTATGCCTGTTTTCTTTTTTTTTGCTGCTTCATCTTCTGTGATGTTCGTATGCCTTTGTTTCCATGGCGTTGACTTCAGTCTCCCTGCCACAGCCATACCCAGATTTGTTATGTGTTATGTCGCATCCTCAGGGTCAGAAGTCCACAGGAAGCTCATCAATATTAGGCCACCATGGGGCCACCAGCCAGAGGGGCCCTGCACTACTGCTGGGTCACTTTGCTGGTGTTCAGTGGTGCTTGTTCTAAGCTATGCAGGACACCACCTACTAAGCCCCTAACTAGTAACAGTATCGGCTCAGATGCAAAGCCAGACAGAGCGAGATGCCTACCCGATATGGCGATCACCACAGCATGCCTTCAACGACCATCCCCTGTGAACCTCCAACCTCAAAGGCTTTGACACAAACTCACCACTATGCCTTTATTTTTTTCTTCAGCTACACTATGACCTGTTCCTGCGTAATCAATTTTCATCAATATGCAACTTATGACTGCATGAAAGAGTTCAGTCTCAAATTTTTGTTTCATAGTTTTCCCCTGTGGGGATGCCAGACAGGTCTGTCAATAGAAATAGCATCCCTACCTTCTGGAAATTCTCTGCTAGGATTTCCCTCTTTTCTATCCCTTTCTTTGTTTCTGCCATGTTCCTTTTCTTCCTGTTGTTTCCTTGTCAATATTCTGCCTTCTTGGTCCATTCTCCTGCTCACTTTTTTCTCCATAAAGACTTCAAAGATAACAATTCTTTCCCACGCCAAAGTCAGATGCACTGGGCCTGACTTGTCAGGCGCCTAACAGCTGCACAACATACTTTTGCTCCTATGACAGACAACAATAGTTGCTGTCTGAGCATTCAATGACAATGAGAAAGTTTCATAGTTTTTTTTGGTTCACGTAGCCTGTCCTGATTTAGACTTTTTGTTGTTGTTGTCTTTGTTTTTGATGGGTCTGTGTTTGTGCGGATACAGCAGTCGCTGCAGACCCACTCGGACTCCTTCCTGCACGAGTCGCAGCTGCTGCATGAGAAGGACGTGCTGGCCAAGGAGAAGCGGCTGTTCTATGAGGAGAAGGCCCACTTTGAGGAGGAACGCAAAATCTTCACCGAAGCTGCCATCAAACTGGGCCGCGAGGTAAAAGGGAAGAAAGGAGCTGTGTAGGAAAGTTGCTGTTGTTGGCTGTTAAGTTTGTGTGCGTTGGTTATTTGTTTGGGTTTTGTTTTTTGTTTTTGTTCCTTGGGTAGAGCTCTTGGGTTTCACTGATGGTGAGATTTTGCGTATGCCACCATTTTTGCTCACCATGAAGGTAGCTGCATTCTGACTTTGGGGATGTATGCTAGGGTAATTTTGGGTTTCTGTAACCCACCAAATGCTGACATGAATGACAGGATCTTTCACTTGAATATTTGATTTTCTGTTTGTGTGTATATATATACATGGAGGGAATGAAGGCACTGGCAGGTTTGCTCTCGGAAGTTGCCCTGGTAAATTGTAAAAATACCCACCCTTAATTGAGCAGATGCCATTTCCTGCAGTTTTATCATTTCCATTTGTAATCACTTTTCATAGAATCATCCAATTTTCAATCTGTGTGTGTGTGTGTGTGTGTGTGTGTGTGTGTGTGTGTGTGTGTGTGTGTGTGTGTGTGAGGAATAGCCTCTTTATTGCAGATTAACCCTAGTAGCGCTGTTCCCGGATTACTCCGGAGTGACGTAGTAATGCTTTCTGGCGGCTCCCGGAATATTCCGCGATGACGTCGGTGATCGTAATTGAAGGCTTTCTTTCGCTTTCAAAGGTCATCCAATGAACGTGAAGGCCATTGTAGGGCCGCAGAAATGGGTGAAGGTCGTCCGCAGTCGCAAGCAACGAGGATTCTGATTGGTTTAGAGGTGTATTTTTTATTTTTTTTGGACGAACGTCGATCGCCTGAAAACAAAATGGCGGCAAAGTGTTTGCGCTCGTATCACTCGAAGTATTTTTCGAGTTTTTTGACGATATTGACGGCGATGAGGAGTTTTAGAGGCTGGATTTGGTTGAATTAAACGATAATAGAGACGATAAGGTAAGGATTGTGAAATATTTTTGAAAAACTTCGGAAAAATTGATCGCGATCGGACTGAATCGAGCGGCGCTAAGTTTTGTCCAAAGCACTTCATAGCTACCGGGCGATTTCGATGTCATACATTGTTTTACTTTATTTTAACGCAACACGGCTTCGAAATAACTGTTTTTAAGTCATTTCTATATGCTGTCGAGTACTTTGCATCACACGAAATCAAGCGATTGTCGTATTTTCGTCATAGAACGCCGCCAGTTCGCACGAAATAAGAGTTCACCGCCATGACGATCGCGATCGCGTCGATCATTTCGCTGGACTTTTCCGAGTATTTGACGACCGATAAAGCCACGGAAGCTCTTTATTTTTTCAAAACTTATGTCAAGAGACAGTATTTATCGAATCATGACATTTTTGCACCGCAACAACATTGCATATTGTGTTAAAATCAATCTGGGTCACCGACATCGCAACAGTGATTGGTAGTGCACGCGCAGTTTTTAAACTTTATTTATTTTTTACATTATCATAAACACTACATGCTGCTATAAAATTTCACTCTTTTAAAAGCTTGTTATCTAAGCTTTCCAGTGATTTACAACTTTACACACTTAGTTTAGTTTTACATATCAATATCAGGAGTTGTTTGACCCCACCCTACTGCAAATCAACAATGGCTGCTGTTAATTCAGCCAGCAGCACCTAGTACCGCTGCCGTTATTACAGCGCTACTAGGGTTAATACTATGTTAACAACTGAAAATTGAAAACTAATCTTGGGTGCGACTCATTATGTGTCACTGTGTGCTGTGCAGAGGAAGGCGGTGCATGATGAGAAGCTGAAGATGCTGAAAGAACACTTCATGAACATCACCCCCTTCCAGGAACCCCACAACGCCTCACGGCTTCATGCCAGAGGTCAGTCAGGTCATCAAGGCTGCCGGCCATCTGCTGGAGGTCATGTGATGTGTGGGGCAAGGCCATCTTGCATATAAATAATTTAGTGTGGACAGGTGTCAGGATTTCAAACATGTGAGGGACGCTATAGCCAAGTAGTGAAGACTGTTTGACTTCAGTCCCATGAGTCCATGAAATCGTGGGTTCGAATCTTGGCGGTGTCTGGTGAATTAAGAAAGGGGATTTTTTTACAATTTCCCAGCTGAACTTCAAGAGTAGACCTGCCAGCGTCTGAATTCCTTTCATGTGTATACACATGCAGAAGATCAAATATGTAGGTTTTAAAGATCCTGTAATTCATGTTGGCATTCGGTGGGTTACTGAAACTCAAACATAACCCGCATACAGACCAGTGACAGACTATATCTGTGCCCTCTGCCATAGGGACTGTCATTCCCATGTCGGACTGGCTAGCTGCAACAGACACTGTACCAGAATTAACACCTAGAAGGCAACTCCATAGTCTTACAAGACTGAAGGCTGCCAAGACAATACCAATGCTGAAATTGTGAATATTTCCTTGGGGGAAAATATCTGTTTTGTGGGTGAATCCATAAATCATAAATCACATCTGTTCCTCCTCCAAATAAAATAATAGGATTGAGATGGTCTAAAAACAGGGTATGTTCTGATTTAACAATAAGGATTGGTTTCTAATTGCCATGTTACAGAAAAGAAAATATGTTGAATATCTTTAGCCATAAACATTTTATGAGATCACTTTTTCTCATAGGAGACTAGGCTTTTGATCTTGAAGGTTGTATGTAAACATAAACAGGTTCACTCTCTAAGAACACTCTTTTAAGTCAGTTGAGTTACATGTGATCAGTTGAAAGGCTTGGTGTAAAAAAAGATATATATGAAAAGATTGAAGAATGACTATGGTAGCAAGGTGTAGGAAGATTTAACCCGAAAACCAGAATTGAAAGCATAAAAAAATAATACATTTAAAAGAAGAGTAAGAAAATGAAATAATAAACAATTTTTAAAAAATAATAAAACCAATAAAAAATTAAAAAGCAAAAAAATATATTTACAAAAAACCCCAAAGAATTGAAAGCGTGTGTGTGGAGGAAGATTTGTCATGAAAACCTAAGGTGAAACATGACTATATGTAGGGAGATTTGCAATGAAAACCAGAAGTGAAGTGTGAATGTGTGTAGAAAGATTTGTCATGAGAACTGTTGCATGACTGTTTGATGCTGTGATCAACAGAAGGGGGAACACGGTTGTTGCCGGCCACCCCGAACTTCTCCCCAGCCCACGGAAGCAAGGTTCAAACCCCCAACACTGCAGAACTTCTCAGAACACTGGGCCTGTCTGACATAGCACGGTGAGTCCCTGTAGGCTGCTGCACTCTGTGACGTTTTGCTTCTAAATAATTCCATGTGACTTCATGTGTGTGTATGTTTCTGCATGTGTGTGTGTGTGTGTGTGTGTTGTGTGTGTGTGTGTGTGTGTGTGTGTGTGTGTGTGTCTGTGAATTCATTTCTATTTTGTTTATTCTTTTATTTCAAGGATAATGGAATAAGTACTCATATGGTTTTTTACATCTACTCACTATATGTGTGCAGTTTTGTAAATTTTGTCATATGTTCCCACCGGCACACTATGGCCTGCTTCTACAAATAGCGAAACAAGTTTTAACGTTTGCAGATGTTCTGTGTGCGTGTTATGATGGTGAATAAAACTTGTAATTTGAAATGTTGGATATTGATGCATGATGATGCACAAAACTTGAAAATTGAAATGTTATTGTTTCTCCCAAAGCATTGTGGTTATTTTTACCATAAAAAGTTTTCTTATTGCAGCAGGTATATAAAGCCTATAAAGAAGTGTGAAGTGTGTGTGTTTGGGGAGGGGGGGGGGCAGACTTTTGATGTAAGGTACTATGCACCACAACATTGTTCTCAGACATAGTGAAGTGGTAGTCTTCCTCATCATTATTGTCACTGGCGAGCACATCCTTCACAGATGCACGCTATACAGTGACCCGAGGAAGAGTGTATGGCTGATGGAGATAACCTTGCAAACCAAGCTGTGCTGCCTACAACAGGAGCTAGAAAGGACATGCCATTATTTTCCCAAACACATCTGACAGTGTAAAAGCGAACAAGAGGAGAAAATTATTGTCATCTTTGATCATTATTGTATCACCATTGTCATGATCATCATTGGCATTATCATCACCATCATCACTTTTGTATTAATATTCACCATTGTCATATTCATCATTGGCATTATCATCACATCATCACTGTTGTATTAATATTCACCATTGTCATATATCATTGCATTATCATCATCATCATCACTGTTGTATCAATATTCACCATTGTCATGATCATCATTGACATTATCATCATCATCACTATTGTACCAATATTCACCATTGCCATAATCATCATTGACATTATCATCATCATCACTATTGTATCAATATTCACCATTGCCATAATTCATCATATGACATTATCATCATCATCACTTTTGTATCAATATTCACCATTGTCATGTTCATATTCACATTATCATCATCATCATCATCATCACTTTTTAAAAAAAAATCAATATTCACCATTGTCATGTGCACCATTGACATTATCATCATCACTGTTGTATCATCATCATCATTAATCCATATCATTACCATATATCTTCCAGGGAGAGCACAAGCTCCTCCACCCCTCGGGACGCCAGTTCAGGTCCGCCGGTGACCCCGGAAGCAGCGACCCCTGACGGCGCCACCCCCATCGCTGGCAGTCTGCACATGAACTTCTTCACCTCCCCCGCCTCCAACGCCAGTGACCTGTCCATGAAGTCTGACAACCATTGATGAAGGAAGGGCACAGTGCCGCTCCATTGGATGCTGTTGCTTCTGCTGCTGTTGCTGTTGCTGCAGAAAGGACTTTGTGAAGTGGACTGGTGGGGGTTTTGG
The DNA here is from genome assembly GCA_030674155.1 of Stramonita haemastoma. Lineage (NCBI taxonomy): Eukaryota > Metazoa > Mollusca > Gastropoda > Neogastropoda > Muricidae > Stramonita > Stramonita haemastoma. The sequence goes on from CM060322.1 coordinate 30,692,586, forward strand.
GTTTTTTTCCCTTATTCATTCTCTACATAGCCCTCCAGCAACAAAATGCATTCCTTTTTTCTCAGGTGGTCAAACATGCTCATTCATAGCTTGCTTTGTTATGCAGTCCAATTGGTTTTTTTTGTTTGTGTTGAAACGTGTGTGTGTGTGTGTGTGTGTGTGTGTGTGTGTGTGTGTGTGTGTGTGTGTGTGTGTGTGTGTGTGTGTGTGTGTGTGTGTGTGTATATTTCATGCAGATGTAACAGTTCATGCAGTTTTGTTCACAAAAGGGGTTTGTTTGTTGTTTGGGGGTTTTGGGGGGGGGGGGGGTGAGGGGGGGGGGGTGTCATTGCAGATGAGTCTTCTTAAGCTGTCAGCCTAGTGATGTGTCTGCAGTTATAGTGGCTGTGTTTCATGAACTAACTGTGTACTCAACTGTTCTTCTCTGGTCAGTGTCAGACACCAAAACAAGCTATCTGTGAAAATCCTCAGCTGTGGAATGTGTTACTGAATATCCACACTTTTGTGATGAACCCAAGGCGCTCTGTTGTGAGTTTTTGTGCTGGGAGCTTGTTACCTGAATTTCTGGTTCCAAAGCCGGTTTCTTTTGTTTTCAGCGCCAGTTAATTGATAAGTATTCCAAAATAAGATTTTCTGAATATTTTTTTAATGTGGAGCCAGTATGGATACATACGAATATCTCATTTGCAAGATTCATTGACACATAACAGCATTATCATGTTTTGTTAACATGTCAACTTCTGTCCATTTACATGGGTGAATACTGCACAAAATACATGTTTTGCCAAAATCTTTTAGGCTTTTGACAAAATGCCCACTATGCTTTCCAGCCAAATTTCTTTGATGAAATTTGCTCTTCAGCCTGATCTCCTTGGAGTTCGTGTGTTTATAAATCATAATCTCTAAACCGTCCTTGACAATTATTTGAGTCTTTCCCTTAATTATATCATAATGGTAATGCTCGGAAAAAAGTAACTAGTGCAAGCTGTTTTGTCTGGGATAATAAGTATGAAAGAAATCAGCTGATAAAAAAAAATTGTAGATTGCTAACAAGAAAATATTGGAACAGTGGCACTGTCCCATGCAAATTTCTGTTGACAGAAAGAAAAAGAACAGACATGTGATTTATAACACATGCTGATCAAGAAAAGCAGAAGAAAAAAAAAGTGACTCTCAGAATTTACTTGAAGAAAGCTGTTGTGACTACAACACAATGCAGTACAACTGTTATCTCTTGAATTACAGTGTAACTTGCCTATTTGAAGAACTGAGAGATACAGATGTATGAAACAAAGTAGCCTCTCATGGAATCCAAAAACTGACAGACAGGTTTGGATAGTTAACAGCAACACATTTCCTTGTATTCCTATGACGGTTCAAAACCTGTATCGAATTTTCAAAAGAGTTCATTCTCAGCTATGCAGTTACATATTTGTAAATGCCTATAAATGGTCTTATTTTCTGCAAGGTTGTACAAAACATTCACTGTAGCAGAGTGATATAGTGAGCAAAAAGGAACGCCTGCACTCATAATGTTTTTGTCATGTACATGAGCATTGATGAACAGTACAGCTTTCATGGTTTGTCTCTGCATTCATATTCCAGTTGTGAAAAATCGGATAAGCGAAGTTTAAACATGCATGAATTTCTTTCTTTTCTTTTTTTTGTTTGTTTTAGCACAGAAAGAGCAAGATGTTTCTGTAGCTAGGTCAAAGATGGCTTAGATGTTTTTGATGTGGGAATTTCTACACCTTACTGTTAGTGTCAAGGGCTCTCTCCTGGCTTTAGGCTTGTATCTATTCATGAATGAAGTATGAAAGCATTTAAAGTTTCATCATATGAAACTGTGATTGTGGATGGATCATTTCCTTTCAGTCTTTATTGATGGGGACAGTATAGTTCAGTGGTCAGAGCGCTCGCTTTCCCCAAACTAAGGTTAAGCAGCATTGAGGGTGGTTACAAAGTGGATGTGTGACCGTTTGCTTCAGTGCAGTCCCCCAGTTTACCCAGCTTTAAATGGGTACCTGCTCTCTCTAAGGTCAGGGAAGGTAAAGCAGTGAGGAAGAGAGGAGATGGGTGCCGCCCTCAGTATGCTGGCCCCTTGAGAAGCTGAGGTCTCGTGACACCTGGCTCCCCCAGTGACCGCATAGGTTACGGGAACAGCTTTACCTTTGTGCCCTACCCTCTCATACATTCCCCTTCTTCTGCTCAAGATTTGTTGGAAGCAGCCTGGGTATTGTCGCTAACCATGTACACATAAATACATCTGTCGTTTGTTTTTTTATTTTTCCACTTTGTGTGTAGGACAATTTTGGTAATATATTTGTGATACAGTGTTCCTGTTTTCTGGCTCAAGTAGCTGATGTTGTTCATAGATGTCCAGTAGTTATTGATTAGTATATTGTTTGGCTATGTGATTGATGTAGAACCTGTACTTGGTTCTTTTTCCTCCTGCATAGATGTGGTTATCAGGGTGTTATTCGAGTGTGAATGGGTGGCAGGTACTGTTGTGTCCTTTTATTTGATGCTTTTTTTTTCCATGAAGAAAGTACAGACATATCATTGTGTTAATTCCCTGTTGAATATATTTTTTATTTTGTTTACACCAATACTTCTGTTCAGGTAAAGAAACAAGCATTCCCGAATTGTTTATTGTGATATATACAAACTTTGATGACAAAAAATGCAGCTTTCTTGTAGTTATGTTTGGGTAGAAAGTAACGCGATTCATTTTGTTGAGAGTATCGTTAAGTGGTCATTAATGCAGTGTATGTTTGCTTCAACTACGCAGCATTCTACTACTTACTATGTTGAAGTGTATCTCTCATGGTAAAAAAGTAGCTCTTTTTTTTTCTTTAAATAATTTTTTTGGTGGCCTTTTTTTTTTTTTTAGTCTACAGCATTCACAATAAATTTGTGTGTTTCTTTTTTCACAGTGTTTATAACCTCTTCCAAAATTTCATTGTCAAATTAAAGTTTTAATTTCACTCTTCCAAATTTCATGTCAAAAAAGTTTTAAAATTCATCTTCCAAATTTCATAATCAAGCATAAGTTTTAGAATGGACTCTACCAAAGTTCATGGTCAAGCACAAAGTGATTGAAAATTCAGTCTTAGAAAATGACAAGTGGCATTTTGTGCCTTAGAAAAGAAATGTTGTGTATAAGAAATGTGTCGGCTGACTGTCTGATGAAAGAGTACTTTCCTGTGTGAGTGTTGTTTGTTTATATTTTCTGAATGTCATCTTTGATTAAGTCTGATAAATTGTTGGTAGTCTTTGTATTTAGCTTTTATTTCTTTCTCTTTTGTTTTTTTTTTTTGTTTTTGTGATAACCACAGAATTTAGCCTAGTCTTTTTTTTTGTCTTGTGATATGATTTTTGGGGGGTGTTTATTCTGTTTATGTGTGCTTAACATGCATTGTTGCTTGTCTTTTTTAATTTGATTTTCAGTGTGGCCTGTACTTGTAGTTTTCATGGATCTGTCAAATTTTTATCTTTACTGTCTGTCTTTGTTAAAATGATAGTTCCATAACCTTGTATGGTGCAAACTTTTCCCCACATTTCATTATGGCTGTCGCCAGTAAGAAACTAAAGCTGAAGTGATATCAAATGTTTGTGGTTTAATTTTTTTTAACAGGGTCCAGCATGTCTCTAACATGCTAATCATTCTTGCATCTGCATTTTTGATCAATGTGTCCATGTATTGCACAGTGTATGACAGTAAACCTAGCCTTATGGCAGTTGGGAATTAATACAGACTAGGTCATGGCATGGCTGGCACAACATAGAGTGGTTGTCAAAAATCACTACTCTCTGTTGTACTCTAGGTCAGACCAAAAGTTTGATGTAAACTTCTTCTTTGTTGAATGTGCTGACAGCAAAAGTTTTGTCTGTCATATGAGCAAAATGTGTTGCACTGCCATTAAGTACCTGACAAGTCAGGCCTGGCAGATTCAACTTTGGCATGGGAGAGGATAGTTCTCTTTTAAGGATAATGAACCAAGAAGGCAGAAAATAGACAAGAAGGAAGGCAAGGAACAAGGCAATAACAAACAGAGGGATAATGAAAAAAAGAGGGAATTCCTAGCACAGCATTTCCAGAAGTGGGGATGCTGTTTATATTGACAGGGCCCCCGGCATCCCCACAGGGAGTTTGAAGTAAACAAATTTCAGAAACTGGTTGGGCTTGTGTTTCTTTACTGAACAACTCTGCATTTTTATTTTTTGGGGGTCCTGGTCATTCTCTGAATAACTGACATTTTCACTCCAGTACTGTTACCAGCAAATGATGAGGTACAGAAATTGGCATGTAGCTTAAACACATTATTTTGGAAAGAGAAACGTGCTTTCTCACAATGTGTCACTTTCTAAATAAAATTATCTTACACATAGTGGAAGTTTCCATAAAGAGCACAAACTTGTATACACGTCAACATGATATATAGTGAAATACGTTTTCATATTATACAAATATGTGTTTTGTCATTTCTTTCTTTTGACTTTATTCTGAACTCAGCATTCCTATTGTGAATGAATCAGCAATATAGACTTGGGACATGTATTCAGATGTATGTGAGTAGAGGTATGTTTTCATACCAAGTTGTTTTTCTTTGTTGTTGCTGTTTTTTTTTCTCCCTTTGAATAGAGCATTCATATAGTTATATAGGTTTATTTGATTACTAACTGTGTGATATTCACAGGCCTTTGAGGAGAGAATGTGTGTGTGTGTGTTTCGTAATATGTTTGAAACTGGCTATGCAGTTTCCCTGCAAAAAGTTCAAGACAAATTTCCGGTGCTGTGTAAATAATATACATGTTTTGTCATGTTTCACTTTTTGTGTTGTGGTCAATATTTAGTTAATTGGGTGACTGCTTTTCAGTGTAGTTTTTTTTTCCCCTTTTGTATTGATATTGTTGACATGTACTTAAGTGGTATAAAAGGGTATTGAATGTTAACTGAGCTAAATACCATACATGTTGATATTTGAGAAGGCTGTCCTATGAACTGATAGTCCTGAGTGGCAATATCTACTTTCCAAGAAAAAAGAGAGAGAAAATGTTTGTGGTTCTTTCACAAAAAATTTTCCCCCTAAGCAAATCGGATACAGCTTTAATGTGGAAACTTGAGTCCATCTCTATTTGAAGTAAACAATAAACAAAAACCAAAAAGTGTCTAAAATATACCATTCAGTTGCCATATCTGTCAGCATCGAAATGAAATGACTATATTTTTTACAAGATATTTGCTGACAAAGAATATTTTGGATGCCTAATCTTTGAAGCACAAAAGTTCTGGACATTTACAATTACAGGCATTACATCACTAACACGCATGTTCCTCCACACACGTGCAGGCACGCGTTTGCGCGCGTGCATGCACACACAGACACACACACACACACACACACACACTCACACTCACACACCACAACAACACATGATCTAGGCCCTATTTGCAAAATGCACCTGGAAAATAGGTGTATCTACTATTGATGAGGTCTTCAAACTATTCATGCTGTTCATCATGTATAATTAACTGTGCCAAAGAGGAATGTTGCTGGATTGTAGGCCTACCCTTTCCAGGGGGAAAAAACTGACCAGTTTGTGAAAACATCAGAAGCTTATTTTATTGTGTAGGACGGTTGTGACTAATTTCAGTTCATTTTTAGCTGGTTGCTCGAGATAGGCTTGCTTGACAATAGTATGTGAGAAAATGTGTTTGTGTGCAAGGGAGGAAAGATGTATGTGAGAAATACATCAGGTTTTTTATTTTATTATTTTTTTTTTATTATTATCATTTTTTTTAATAGAAATACATCAGTTTGAGTATGAAAGGGTTCTGCTTTACACACCACAGCTCAAAGCTTCCGATGGTTATGCCAGAAAAAAAAAACATGAATGGGAATATTTTTCTCCTGAAATTTTGTAAAAGTATAGAAAAATCGATCTATGGAATTTTTTTGTCGAGTTGTTTGTATTTAGCTGAATATTTGTTGTTATATTTTTAGTTGCTGACTATCACTTTGACAAAAAGGTTTATTGCAAATGTGAATGTCCATCACAGTCAGTGATCTCTTCTAAGAAATGTTTTTCTTATTGCAGAATATTCAGCCATAAATACACACTTTTTGCATGGTAAAATGTGTCAAGGCAGTTAAACAAAAAAACTGACTGGGGGGTAAAGCCTTCCCAATACCTTGCATCATTTATATCTTTTTTTCTGTAAAAGTCTACCAAACTTGTTCTTTTTTTTTGGTTTTGTTTTGTTTTGCAATAGGGTGGAGCAGTATTTGTGTATGATGATAACGAAAAAACCAGTTTGCTGTCCATGAGAGTGCATGTGCCTTGGATAAACATATCAGCACTTGAATGTGCATGCTCCCAGCATTGTGTTGTTTCTTATGCCTCCTGATCTCTATATCTGACGTTATTTTGTTGTCATAGGTTGATGTCTTTGTGTCAGGGTTTTCAACATGTATGGATATTCTGTTTGTCCTGGTTCATTATGAAACATAGGAAGGCAGCAGCTTGCTGAAGTTTTGATATGTGTGATAAGTAATGTTTTTTCATATTTTTTGCAATTAGATTGGATATTTGTTGTTGATTGTAGAATAAATGGTGTATGTGTAGTGTTTGTAGTTATTGCAATTAGGGATGGTTTCTTTTAAGTATTGTGATTTTTTTTGTTTGTTTATTGAATGGCAAATCTATTGTGGACCTGAGGTTTGTTCCAGGAATGTATGTGTGTGTGTGCTCACATATGAAGAATTGATGGCAAAGATAAAAAGAATAGTAGGTCACAGGAAAGTTGTGTCGTAACTGAAGTTGTAAAATAAAGAAAATTTTGTATTTGAAATTGACAAGCCTAATTTGAGGATAGATTATTTCTTTTCTTGAAAATTGTTTGATCAACTGCTGTCATGCAAGCCAATTGTAATCGGGCAATTTTTGGCAACCTTTTTATTTGAATGACCTGTTTCAAGGCATTCCTTGTGACCAAATAGTTGAGCATTTAAAATTGAACGCCAGGATATTCATCTGTCCTCAGAAGGGTTCCATTTGAGAAAGTGGTCATTGAAAAAACAATGGGAATTTTTAACAACATTGACAGGTGTGCCTGATTATATCAAGAGATCATTGTTTTATTAGAGTAAGTCTGTCTGCAGTTATGTATTAGTTTGGTTGTAGATTATTCAAGCTTCAGAGCTCTTTCTCTTTTGGGTTTTTTGTTCTTTTTTAAAGGCTTGGTGGGGGGTGGGGGGGAGAGGAGCAATAAATTACATTACTATTTTGATACTTTCTTGGCACAAAAATGAACACTTTACGTGTGTGGAAAATCTTATTCTGAGAACTGAAGTTATATGAATTTAATATCAGGAACTGACCTGTTAGTATCCATTTTTGTTTGCTTAACATGTGTCTAGAAGTGTCTTTTTTTTCAATTTGGGCTCAAAACCATTCTTTCATGTGCCTTGCCGTTTTTTGTATAAGTATTTTAGATGTCAGATTAATCTAAAAAAAAGTATATATATTACGTGTACTCATTGTAATTTTGTCACTGAAATTATTTTGTGGCTTTGACGTTTTGTTCATTGTTAACTTGAATCCTTCCAGGGAAGGAAGGCAGACAGTGTTGTGGTTTTTGTTTTATTCAGGGTTGTTTGTTGTGCTGTGATTTTGGAAAGTTGACCCTGTGCACACTTCGTGTGTGTGTGTGTGTGTGTGTGTGTGTGTGTGTGTGTGTGTGTGTGTGTGTGTGTGTGTGTGTGCTCTAGCATGCGCCCATCTGGTTGTGCAAATGAGTGCACTTTGGTGAGAATTCAGTCTTGAGAAATAAATTCAGTGCTGTGTTGTTTTGGGGTGTTTTTTTTTGGGGGGAGGAGGGGAGAAGTTCTGATCATTTCATTTTTCATTGATAAAAGTCTTAGTCAGTTGCCAGATTTCTTTCTCTTTTTTTTTGTGGCTGGTCTTATGATCAGGTTGTTTTTTTTCTATGTGCTGGTTATGAAATTGCTGTACACTACTATGGGATGGTGCTGTGCATTCAGTTTGGGCGAGGATGAGGATGAGAGTGTTTGTGATGTGTAAGTGTTTTGCCTGTGAACAGGGTTTGTTGCTGCTCATGGTTCTCCGTGACTGAGTGAGTGAGTGTCTGGCATTCCACTGCTGGATGTTGTGATGTACTTAAGCCATTCAATAAACTACTGAGATCTAGGTGAAGAGTGCAGTGGTTGTTGAGACCTTTGTATTCTCTCTGAATCTGTCTGTCTCTCTGTCTCTGTCTGTCTCTCTGTCTGTCTGTCTCTGTCTCTGTCTCTCTCTCTCTCTCTCTCTCTCTCTCTCTCTCTCTCTCTCTCCTCTCTCTCTGTGTTTTCAAACCACTCAGTGTACACACACACACAAAACACACACACACACACACACACACACACACACACACACACACACACACACACACACACACACACACACACACACACACACACAATTGGTGATTAATCAGTAAAACGCCCGTCTAGAAACTTCATGGGTTTGTTTTTTTTTTGAGGGGGGGGGGCATTCTTAAGCTAGAGCTCTGATGTTGGCCATTAATGAGATTTTAGGTATGCGACCGTTTTTGCCCACCATGAAGGTAGCCGCATTCCAACTTTGGGGTTGATGTCTAAACATAACATATATACATCAGCATTCATTAAAGATTATCACATAATGGTCTACACATAGACATTGACAACAGACTGACTTCCATAATAAAAGAACAAAATATAACCTGTTTATTTTACATACCATTAAGAGTTGATGGAGACAGCTGAATACAGAGCTGATGAAGCACAAAGAAGAGCAAGTAAAGAAAAAAAAGCACTGCATATTTCCAGACTCAAATGCCAGAGCAAGAAATATAAATGGAATAAAATCAAAATAAAATAAGATAAAAAAAACAACAACAATCAATGAAAACTGCTTTGGAAACTGTCAAAAGGCTTTAAATATCTTGGCTCAGACAGAGCAAATGACAGATCGAAACTATACCAAAGGCATGAAAACAAGAATGGACATGGCTAAACACACAATGATCCACCTAAGCAACAGCTTGAAAGACTGCAGCTTTTCTTACCAGCTAAAAATGAAAAAAAAAAAAAAAATGCTTAGTATGGCTCGTCATGTTATATCAACCTACATAGATGTGTGCATGCTCACTTCATATTATTGTAATGGTAGAAAAACAAAGATTCCCACTTCAGTACTCCTTAACCTTCGTACATGATTTGATCATACTTCAGTTGCTTGATAATGATGGAAAATTGAAAATTTGGTATGAAACAAACAAACAAAAACACAAATGAACACAAAACAAAACAATCATACTTAAGAGGGCTGGAATTGGAATACGTTTAAAATCAGCTGGTCAATCCATGATTATAAAGTATAGAAACAAAACAAAACAAAAAACACACAGCACTGTATTTGTCTTGTGTAAATAAGCTACCAAATCATATTGAATAATACTCATACAATTCTTTTCAGAGCCTTCAAGATCAAGTGAAAAAAAAAGATATTCTGGAATACCTGTATTCTGGGGCGATAACATTTAACAGACGTTTTAATGGCTCCCTTGAAATCAACTGATAAAATCTAGGCTTTTAAAAAAATATTATTATGCATTACTTTATTTATTCTTTTATATTGATGATAATGGAATAAGCACTCGTGTGCTTTTTTACATCTAATCCCCGTGTGTATGCAGTTTTTGTAAATCTTGTCATCTGTTTCCACCGGCACACAATGGCCTACTCTGACAAAAAGCGGAACAGGATTTAACATGTGCACAAGATGTCATGCTATGAGTTCATATAAATGATATCAGGATGTACAAAAGGTGGTTGGTTCAACTGACTCCTAGCCAAACTAAAACAACAACTTAAATATAAAACATGTAAATATTGAAAGGGAAAGGCAAGGAAGAGAAATAAAGCTAGTTTGGTTCAGCAGACTACGCTGAAGTAAACTAAACTGAAAGTGAGTATGACAGAAGTGTTATATTAAACATCACAATCATTTTGCCTATTAGGAATTTTGAGTGAATGTATCTAATATAGGCCTATATATTATCTGTGGTACACAGCACTGATGATGAGGAGGAGGAGGGGGGTGGGGGGTTAGAGAAATAACATTTATCTTCATCTTCTGGAAACATCGTGAAAGAATTTTGTTACTGAGACGTTTCTGGTTGTCGGTGTTGTCGAGGTTATAGTATAATTCCAGCGGAGATTTCCGATTTGGGCACAACTCTTTTTTTTTTCTTCTCAGATTTTGTACCTGAAATCTCAAGTCAACTAAACCTAGTACTCCAGTTTCCTCCCCCCGCCCCCCCCCGGAGATTTTTTCGAGGGTTGGATATTTTTTTTTAAAGACTGTTCCCTTTAACCTTGCGGGTGGTTTTTGGTTTATTTTTAGATCCTTTATATGGCCTCAAGTAACGTCTTCTTTGACGAAATCATATTTTTATAGGAAAATAAAACAAATAGATATTGATTTGAAAACCGGAAGTTAGGAAAATTTTAACACATGAACCTCATTTCCCCGACACCGTTTTGTAAACAACATGGCGGATTCCTAAGCTTGCTTCGAAACGGAGCTGTGATGTCTACCGACCGCCGTCTGCGAGCAAAACACCACTGAGATCTAGCATTTGTATGAGGGTAATGATATCAAAAATTCATTACTGTTTTTGTATGCAAGTTCATTCTTTGCAGTCACCGGTGTATTCATGTTATTTTACTGTTTTGACCAGTTTAGAACGTTGACAACGACGTTAGTTAGTTAACGTAGTTCTTCGACCAGCTTCTTAGTGCAAGATCAAACGCAGTTCAAAATTAATGGGACGGAATAAATATCGGGATATTGGGACATTAAAGAAGTCTGTTGGAGGGGTGTTGTAGCGGCCCATTATTCCCTGGAAAATTCGTAGGCATAAGTCAAGTAAGTCAAAGAAGTCCACTCGAGGCAATGTGTCCCATGATCACAATAATGTATTTACTTCAACTAGTTCAAATTATTGAAAATCATAGTCAGCACTTGATCTACAAGCTGTGGATCAAGTGTTGGATGTTTTTAACAACTAATCGATGTAGAGTTGACTTTTAACAAGTGAATCATAGAAAAGAATGCTTTGAAAGGAGTACATTAATATTTTGTTCATTTCAGGATACTGTAGTCATCAAGTTCAGTTGAGGGTGTGTTTGCCTTGGCTCTCAATGACTTTGTAGTTACAGAGGTAAAACACAACATATGCATTTTTTTGTCCATTCCCTTTGGAGATTTATTCCTTATGCTAATCCTTCAAACAAAGAATTAGTTGTTTCTGTTAAATCAGCCATATGTACCATCATCTTATCGTAACAATTGCACAGTACCTTTTCATTCTTTCACACAACACAAAGTGTACAGTTCATGTATCATATAAGTATCACATAAACATCATGGTTGCAGGTTTTGTGAACATCATCTAGTTATGGCCATGCAGATATGTGGAGATGTGTGGGCATACCGCCCCCCTTTGTCCCTGTGGCAACTGGTGGAGCAGAATGTGTCACCAGAGGAGCAGGATGAAATCCGAAGCATGCTGGGAACATCGCTCATTGAAACCTCACTGGATTTACACAATGAGGTTAGTTTTCTGTAGATTGTAGTCGTGTGATTGTCACTTTCCCTTATTTAAACTTGTTTCTTTTTGCTTGATAAATACCATACTTTATGAGGGTCTTACAAAAGAGTCACTATTTTATTAAGTTCAGTGGCTTAAGTTAATCAAATAAGTGAGCTGATAGGCCAGAAAAAAAGGTTGTTCTATTAAGTCTTAGGGGTCATTATGACCATTTAATTCTACTCAGAGCCTCTTCTTGCCTGAGATGGCAACATGGATCCACAGTGCTGTTTCGCTCTTGTCCTGTATGTATTCCCACCAAACATTCCAGTTCCACTTCTGACACTATGTGATGTTCGGTCATTCTTGGAAGTTGAACAACTGATGATGCCAAGCAGTCGATTAAGGTTTACCGTTATACTCACGTTTAATGGACACTATAGCTGAGTGGTTAACTCACTCGGCTCTGACAGTTCTCTGCTGTGCTATTCACCGCATCCTTGCTATTTGTAAGGGTTAGGGAAAAAATAACCAAAAAAGTTAAATTGCAAGTTAGAAAGTAATATTATTACTGTCAGACTCAAAGTATTAAGTTTCTTACTCTATTAGCTCAGCTAGTAGTTCAGCTAGTAGAGGTACATAAAAAGTATGCCTAATTTTAGTTCCCCCAAAACACTCACTTCCAACTTTAGACTGTATTCCAGGAACCACAAGGAGGTGAAACAAGTCTGCTTATGCTCAGAACAAACAATGATTGATATTAATCTAAGATGAATATGACAGACATGTTAAATAAAAGAGCATACTTTTCTGCGTCTTTTTATTTTTATTGGTGTGTTTGTATATTTGTGAGTGCCTTTTTATGCATGGGCCGCTGCTGTAGTCTAGTGGTTAGGGCATTGGACTCGTAATCTAAAGGTTGCGGGTTCAATCCCAGCTTTCGGCTATGGCCTTGTGCCCTTGGAAAAGGCACTTTACGGCTATTTTCTCACCCCACCCAGGTG